>VUYV01000177.1:1222431-1401481 GCA_008711295.1 Anarhynchus alexandrinus | reverse complement strand
TGCCACGACTTCTCAAATATGATGGCTAGTGGCTTAGCGACTTCATCTGCCAGTTCCCTCATGACCCGCGGATGTATCTCATCAGGTCCCATGGACTTGTGCACCTTCAGGTTCCTCAGGTGGTCCCGCACTTGATCTTCTTCTACAGTGGGTGGTTCTCCATTCATATGGTTCATATGGTTCATATGGTTCCGATCCAGTAATCTATAATGGTATTAGAAGCGTGCTAAAGACAGAGAGATATCTGCTGCATAAGACATAAATTCTAAGCATTTTCGGTTGCTAGAGTGCATTTTTCACAAAGTGCAGTATCCTGGTCTGCTGCTTCAGTTTGGGCTGCATTTCAGCTGAAGCAGCCTTCTTGCTCCCCTCCAGTCCTTAGCCTAGAGCTAGCTGACTATTCCAACTGTAGGTGAATTACAACCTGTATTTCCCAACACACATGCACATCATAAAATGCAAATATTTCATATTAGCAAAGCTTGTTGAGATCCGAGGGTGAGATGTGTTGAAGAAAGATAAATAATATTCTTTATACTTGATGTTGTAAGAGTGCACAACAGTCATGCTAATCTGAATATGTAGGTTAGTCATCCAGAGCACCATCTTTATTTCTCGTTCAAGACACCCAATGCAGAATTTAGCAGACTTTGTGTTTACATTTGTAGTATTTCAGACTCAAGGGATTCTTCTGTGTTCCAGAAATTTAGCCTTGCTATCAAAGACTTACAATTTAGGTAATATTTTTCTAGCTCTGCTTTTCCTTATCGGTTTTTATTGTTTTCAATTCCTTCTTGGTTCCTTTTGTCTCTTTAGCAGAGGACCATCATATTCTGTCACACAAACAGACGTCTAAAGTCTTCTATTTTTAGAAGAATGTGTTTGTATTTGTGTGCAGAGGATCTTTATTCTCCAATAAAGAAGGTGAAGTCCTTTTTGTTACTAATCCCTTGTGAGGGAGAGAAGCAGTTCTTTGCTCAGAGAATCTTTTACTAGTTTATTTTCCAGTGTCATGTACTGTTCCTTCTGATGTTATTTTTTTCCAAGTTTTAGAACATGCATACTTATACAGAGATATCATAGAATGATAGAATATCTCAAGTTGGAAGGGACCCGTACAGATCATCAAGTCCAACTCCCTGCTCCTTGCAGGACTACCTAAAACTAAACCATGTCACTAAGAGCATTGTCCAGATGCACCTTGAACTCTGACAGGCTTGGTGCTGTGACCACTTCCCTGGGGAGCCTGTTCCAGTGACCAATCACCCTCTCTGTGAAGAACCTTTTCCTAATGTCTAATCTGAACTTCCCCTGACACAGCTTCATTACATTTCCTTGTGTCCTGTCTCTGGTCACCAGAGAGGAGATCAGCACCTCCCCCTCCACTGCCCCCCCTGAGGAAGCTGTAGACTGTGATGAGGTCACCCTTCAGCCTTCTCTTCTCCAAGCTGAACAAACCGAGTGACCTCAGCCGCCTCTTCTTAAGTCTTGCCCTCGAGATCTTTCACCATCTTGGTCATCCTCCTCTGGACGCACTCTAATAGTTTGGTGTCCTTATATTGAGAGACTCAATGTTTAACTTATCAGAGGGAAACCTAATTTTATTATTACACAGTTCACAGTTTGTGAACACTTCTGCTGTCCCATTCAAGCTCAGTGTACAAATGTAATGGCAAAATCTGGACCCTGAATCAGTTGCACCTGATGTGTGCCTCTGTCATTTATCTCAATCAAATATGAATATTACTGCAATTTTCTACCTACACAAATATCATGTACATGTAAACTTCTTGGAGTATAGTTCAACTGTGCATGCTTCGAGGCAATATTTAACATACTTGGCATCAAAATGCAGCCCATCTGATGCAGTGATCCAAGAGCAAAAATAATGTCCAATAAAGTAGCCTAGGAAATCCTTCTCCAGTCTTTTTTTCTGTTCTTGTGTAATTTTTTCTGCTGCAAAAAAAAATGTTTTTGATATGCTTGCTATAAAATTCCCTTTAGTGAATCCTATCTTCTTTAATACTCATTCCATAAAAAGATGTGCCCTCCTCAGAAGGACCCATAACTAAATCCTACAAACACGAGCTCGTTGCATAGAGATTATATAACGTACTAGGAGGAAACAGGTCCGGAATATTTACGTTTAGAGGTAAAGATATTTTACAAATTATTTTGTATTTCTTGTTTCATTGCTAACTCTGTTATGAGTGAAAAAATGGATCTAATAAGTCTAAAACCAAAAAGTGACTTTTCTGTTACCACCTTACAAATGTTTACCTTCAGGATTCTAGATGTTTGTATTAAAGAAAAGTTAAACTGCTTTTACTTCTGTTTGCACTGTTATGGACTGTGGCTTAAAGTTTAATCGTATTTCAGTTTTAAAATATATTGAGTTCATATTTTATTTTTGAAGAGGCTTTATATTGGATCTTTGCTTTAAAGAGAAAGATATTTATAGATAGTCGATCATCCAACCAAAGTGCGTGTAGATATCTAACTAGAAAGATATTTTTTTTAACCTGATTATTGCAAATTAAGTTTTATTACAAAATGGTGTTCAAGATACCAATCACTTAGCATTATAAGGGCAACCTGCCTGGGGGATATATATTAGATGTGATTTATAAAAGGAAAATATAAATAGGCTTTTGGAAAATAATCCTGGTTATATATGTGCAGCAACAAATAAAGTTCAGTAAGTATTCATCCCACAGGAATAAATCAGGACAAAAGGCGGCTAATTGGAAGAATTTGTAAGGTGTGCTAGTGGAAAAGAATTTTCATATCTTTATAGCTGAAATCCAAATATTGTTTACAGAAACGTCATTTATTGACTTGCAGCTAATTAGCAGCTAGCAGACCAGACAAATAGTTGGAATAGAATGGAATTTGAGAAACAAAATTTAAAAGTTTGTAGCACTCATTAGAAACAATGTGTTGTGTTTCAGTTTCTAGAAATACACTAGCTTAATTGTCAGCCTGATGTGAGTGTTCTATGCATTCAGTCTTAAGTCATTTTCATTTACGTATATAGAAGCACATATGTATGAGCAGACATACTTATTTAAAGAAAGACTTTAACTGAGAAAGTGTTGATTTTCGGGGAAGAATTTTGGCGTTATTTCATGCCTCCCCTTTTTTCCCCCAGTGACTATGGCTTCCATTGAAAATTAGACTCTTTAACCAGGTAATTTAAAAACCTACGGATTCAGAGCAGTAGATAGAGGTTTTTCTCATTCTAAAAGTCAGAGAGATTTGGTGGCAAGTAATATGTGCAGAGCATGGGAGGCTACTCTTGAAGGTTAAAGAGACCCAGGACAGCTGCTTGATCTTCAAGTATGCCCTCCTCAAAGCATGAGAGTTGTCCATTCTGCAGGAGGTCAAGGCAAGTGTAGATCTGGTTTTGCTGATACTAATTTAGGCTACTGAGCTTGAATTACTCCTGCAACAAACTGTCCCGTGCTAATTTGGAATTTTGTGGACTGAGCAAACTCACTATGATTTTGATCCCATTGGTGTGGGATCAAACAGGAGAACTACTAAGTCAACTAGTACTAAGTCAAACAGGAGAACCAGATAGGTCAGGTCAGGCACACGTTCAGACATCCTCTCTGTTTCAAAAGATGCCTATTGCAGTATAAACCTGTCCTTCCCAAGCAAAAAACTAGTGAGGTTAGTATTCGAGGCCTGGCATGACTTCCAAACAGAGTAAGTGACCTCTGTGGACATTTGTTGGATGCAGACTTCATTCAGATGCATAGCAGAATGAATTTAATTGGAGGCATGGATAACAAGGTTCCACTCTCCTGCAAGTAACACGCAACTCACCTTGTGTATGTGAACTCCATGAAACACAGTGCACAACTGACAAGAATACACAGCCTTTAAAAGGTAATGAACCGAGTGTGAATCAAAATCTGGTAAAATCTCTAACAGCACTCAAGTTACATAAAATCTGCTATTAAGGTGAATGCAATTAACAATGACATCCACATCCCATATGGCACCAGAAAAACAAATGGGCAGAAAATGTAAATAAATGTGAACTCTTCCCGATTTGTGCAATGAAGCTCTTCCATTAGAATATCCACAGGAACAGCCAAAAAGTAGTAAAAAATAATAATTCCACTCTGTCAAAATGAGAGTCTTTACTTGCATGTTGATGGGAAAATTGAAAGAAACCCAGAAACCAAAGGCAACTCCAGGAAAACCCAGGAACAGTTTAAAGTCTGCCACTCAGCTTGGATAGTCATACCTTTAATATCTGTTTTCTTGTGTAATGCGTCGTTTGCATGACCAATTTATTTTTTGTCACATGCATTTGCTCCAAAATATTGCTCATTTAGGTTAATAACAGCTAAATTATGACCTTTGAAAAGTTCGTATCTGACTATGTGATGTGAACAATCATAATTTGTATATATATAATTTTGCAGGAAAGCAACAGAATAAATACTAATAACTACTGATACATAGATGCACATGCACTCACTCAGAAGGTATTAGTTGTCTTTTTCCCCCTCTTTTGTGAGCAGTGGTAGGGTTAGCTGCGATTATCAAGAGGGCCTTCCTTGTGCCATAAAATCAATGCCCGTGTCTTGTGGACCTCGTATTTTCTCACGTGGGTAATCTTTTTTTTTTTAGGAACGGATTGCTTCAAAACCGTTCAATAGTTATATAAGCTTGGGAAAGGTATAGGCTCTGAAATATCTGAAGCTGAATAATGTGACATTTGCAATCAAGCTCAAAAACTCTGGAGAAGTATGGTAGTTGAACACTCTACTGAGGAACTAAGTTTGTGGCTATCGAATACTTTCAATAGTCAATATGTAGTCATAGTTGAAGCTAAATGGTTCCTCAGTCTTATGGAAGGACTAGGGGAATCAAGTTCAAATCTATAATAAAATTTTATTAATATTCTTGATGATACCGCATTTCTTGACATCTGACAGTGGGCTCATGAAGCTTTAGTGGAGATCCCAGCTTGCAGCATAGTATGGAAGGAGCTAATGCTCATTCAAAAATTTCTGCTGTAGTATGAAAAATGGGAAATTTTGGCACAATCAGAAAAATGAAATAGGAGACAAGCACAGACCCCCCCCAAAAGTGTAAAGTAAAAAGAAATTTCCTGATAATCTGTATTCTTTCCTATCAGCTTTGGAAACAAAAACTCTCGGGGAGAAAAACAGACTCATCTTGTGATGCATGTTACTCAAATATAACCTCATTGACATAGTTCCTCTTCCCCACCCTCCACCACTCCCCCCTGCTAAATATATACTGACATCAAGTAATTCTGATGGTGTGTATGTAATTTGCAAGTCCATTAAAACTGAGACTAGAAGCAAACTACTGATTTTTCCAACACAAAGTTCATATCGAAACTGATGTGATCTACGTGCCTGCCTGCCCACTTGTTGAGAGCAGAAAATTTGTTGGAATAGATACCAAACAAATTACTATAATGATACTGTGAATATTCTTCTTGCTGACAATGTACAAAGCTCCAGGAATCTATCCGTCCTGAAACTCATGCTATGTATGCACTGACATCTACAGAAGTTAATTGAGAAGAATAAGAGGAAATAACTTTCTCATGAAAAGAACTGATGGAAAAGTAGTGTTTTACCCTGCAGGAAATCTTCTCATTTCTTTTTTGTCCCACAGAACAACAGACTTAAAGTGGTGGTAATATTTTTTTAATATGTTTGCTTCAAGTTGCTCTAAAATGAAATGGTCTGTGTGGATTAATTAAGTCAGTGTTCATCTCTATATCAAGTTAGCACTTTCATCATTGTGCCTCCTGCCTTTCAGTTCTGTGAACCACACTCTGGAAATGATAGTGGTGCAGCTACAGAGATGGGCCAATGTCTCTCTTGGGAGATGTAGTTCTGCTAGGGAGGTCATGGAGCCAAATCAAATAGGATTGTAAAGTTTTTCTTAGTTTTTACTGTATCCACATCAATTCGTAAAGCTCAGCTGAAATGGAAGGTACAGTAAAATGCCTTAGTTCTTCACTGACTTGCACTTCATGTTTGCATTTGGGCAACTCTCACCCCGGTCAGAATGCTATATTAAATAGCAGTCATGTTTTACATTTACTTTGTACAGATGTGTAAGTGATTATGGTTGAAATGAAGTTTCTTGTCATACCTACCACTGCTCAGCAAATAAGACTACTTCATATCATGCTGATTTTCTCACATCTGTGTATTTGGTGATGTCAGCTAGTATAGTATTTGAGTGTATCTAAAGGAATAAGCTCCTTTTCTTTTTTTTTTCTTTTTCCCTCCTTTATTCCACAATGCATCTTCCCTTTCCTTTTAATGTTAGCAATAAAAAAAATGAAGTTGTGAACTTTGCCTAAGAAATCAATTTCTTTTGATTCCTCAGACTTAGTTACTTTCAGGCCAGAAGATGTATATGATGTGTGATCATAGGAACTCTTGTGTCATGCTGTTCTTTTCTCTTGTCTTATGCTGGGTAGATCATAAGCTGGATCTTTGGTAGTTGTCTGCCATTTGCTTAATTTCAAGGCATTATTTGGTAATGCTTTTTTCCTTTGTATTTAAACCAGTGGTGCAGCTAATGTTTACAGTGCTTTCAGCACTACTTCTACATATGCAGCAAAAAAATTTAGAAGTGACGGAATTATTCTTTGGGTGCCAAGAATGCAGGCAATCATAAAGGATTGTCCTGGTTAGAACAGACTAGAAAGCTTTTAAATAATTAGGAACAAAAAAAGTATTAAAGTACTAATGCTTGTTCCAAGGTGGCTGTTGTGTGTCCAGCGTGTGTAATGTTATGAAATGTTACAGATTATAACAGGGCTTTTTTGTCATTTTTCTAAAGCTTAAACATGATTTACAATAAATTTTAAAAAATACTGTATTGATGTTTATCTTGTAAAAATCATGCCATTACCAAAGATCTCTGCAAGTTATGATAAAGTTTACAAGTCTGGCCACTCACAGTGAGAAACAATGTTTTTTTCAATTTTGTTATACTTTGATGCAAGACATGTGTTGTTACACTTACAGCTTCCTTGACTTACAAAACAAACATTTTAAAGACATTTCTCAGGGAGCTGCTACCAGAACTGTGTATTAATAAGCATCTAAATTACATATTTTGCCATGTAGAACAAATTGGATTTCTTTTCATTTATATCAAGGAAGCAGAAAACAAGCTGAATCCCAAGTGAATTAAATGAACGTAATTATTTGCCATTTCTTTTGCTACTATAAACCAGTCTTTATTCAATTAAATAACTCATAATCATGTACCCACTATTTCAGTGGAGTTCAAAACAGCTGGTGTAAGAATTAAGTAGTTTTCATATACATTATATACAGTAGTTTCAAACTATCTAGTACCCTTATCATGACAAGTGTTCTAGTGCATTTTTTTTAAGCCTAAACAAACTAACAAACTGCTAGTGGTTCTGCAAAGTTTTTGTCCTATGCAAATTTTGAAATGCTGTGGTACAATCTTTAAAACATGAATGTTTCTATGTTTTGTTGAACTTCGTTTTAGCTCTAGATTAGGCTGCTAGGAAATAATCTTAAATATTCGTCCCTGTTAGGAATGTGGAGAAAAATGCAAAATAAATTACAATCAAGTTGTGATTTCTTTTTTTGTTGTTGTTTGAGGAGCTTGATGGGGACCAAAAATCTCATAATCCCCCAAATCCTTAATTACTAACTGTGCTACTGTTTCATTCAGAGCTTTATATTACTGCTGTGGTGTCTTTACTGGTCTAATCAGTGTTGAAATGGTGAGATATTTTATAAAATACAGAACAAAACCACTAATATTTAATCCTCAGAGGTATTTTTTCCCCTTCTTCCACTGATATGTTTCTAAAGGGGCAAGCTCTCCTTTATGGGAGACCAGAGAAAAACTTCTCATTCCTGCTTTTTCAACCAATATGAATAGATTTGTTAATTTTTTTTTTTTTGAGAATGTTTTCCCAGAACTTCTCATTTTTGCTTCATACCTTAATGTTTCTCGCCGGTAGTTAATTGTTTATTCCTTTCAGTATCACTCTAGAGATCCTAGATGCATTAGAGCTTCAGTGCAAAACATTAACATAATAAGATAAGTCTCATAATGATACAGAAGAAAGTGTCCCGAAGTGATTAAAGTCGTTTTCCCTTAATGTTGTTATATGCAGAGACAATTTGTGTTATAGCTTTTTAAAAACATATTCTGCTACCCACACTACAGAATCATAGTTAATTTAAAAAGAGTAGCTATAGCATTAGATGAATCTGCTAGGAGAGTGAACGCTTTAGCTGTAAGATGCAGAAGAGATGAGAAATCTCTCCATATCTTGAAGCCCTCCTGAACAGCTAAGATTGCAATACTAAAGCAATACAGCTGTGCCTTGGAAAACTTAGTGAGATACAAGAAATATGGCCATTCTCTACAGGGACAAATGGAAGACTTCTCGTTCTGATTGCTCAGAAAAGAGAGTAAAACTGACTCGCTTCTCCTAAATAAGATCAAATCCCTGGAAGTTACACCATTTGGATAAAATATAATTCCTGTTTCTTGATCAGGCTACACAGACAATTGGTGCAAAATATTATTGCTGTTGAGATGTTGTTCATTGCTCTTCCAATTGAGGTTACTGCCTCAAGAGCTGAATTGATGGAATTTCTTTTTGAGTATTCTTAAACTCCTGTACAGACCAGTGGTCTTATTTTTCACTTTTGAAACTGTTTTTCTTAAAGAGTAGCTGCGTGCCAAAGAATATGGCCTAACATATACTTCAGTGATGGTGACCTGGAAAGGGTGCTTGAAACAATATGGCATATATCTGCACTTATATCAGTTCATTAAAATCCAAGCTTGAAGAAGTTTAGGTTCCATACTAAGACAGAAACTGATCTGGACTATGTGAACTGAAAAGTTAATCTGCTTCATTGTTATCTCTTCTATCTATTTCTTAAATTCTTAAAATTATGCTTTTGGATTTGTTTTTCTACTCTTCTGACTTCCAGTTAGGTTCAGAAACAAAACAACATCCTGGGGCGTGTGCCATCTTGTTTTTAGCATCTACTGTAAATTACCTCTTTCGAAGATTTAGTATTGAATAATAAAATGGAGGGTTTTTTTTATTTATTTGTGAAAGGATGATTAACTCTTTTTGCTTGACTTGAGCTGTTTTCTTACATGGGCAGAAATAGAATACAAAAGCCATCATGACTGTAGACCAGTTGTCTGCTTTTGAGTTCTGCATATTCCATAAGGGAAATGTGTATTATTTTTTAAGATGAAAGATAAAATAACCTGAAACTGAGTGTGCAACATTATAGTATTTCATGTTTGTTGCAGGCAAGTGCTTTTAGGATACACTTGTTTAATTTACAAGTAAGGCACTTCAGGATTTCTTGTTATTGTTGTTTTGTCAATGCGGCAAGCTCAGCTTGAGATGTAAATCAAGCTGTGTTCATTCTGGTTTGTGCACCATTGCCAATAAAATGGTTTTGGAACTGAAACTTAGCTGGCATCTCCTGGTTATTTGGAGAATGGAATCCAGCTTGCTTTTCCAGAATGGTCCTGATTCTTCAGAGCTATTGCAATAAATAGTAAAGATGCATTTTTGCTGTTTGTGCAAACAGAGCTTAAAAACACTTTGTTGAGACAGTGACCCCCAAGAGTCCTCCCAAAGTCTGTGGAAGCTGTGTCCTCCGTCCCTGCTGCCAGCATTTGCCCCGGGGTTGTTTGGAGGGCTCGGGATAGCCTGGTAACCATAGGAGCTGGCTATTGTGGCAGGTGGCCTAGGGAAGTTGTGTTGTTGCTACATCATCTGAGAGGAGGTTGAGTGTGGAGTTTTTTGTATGGTTGCCTTTGTTTTCTGATTTTTCACAAACTCCTAAGAATGTGTAGTTGGAAACCGTAGGAGCATGGTGCTTTCAGTAACGTTTGGAGCCCACAGTACTACCAACTCAAAAGTCTCTGTGTCTATGGCCAGTATTAGTTGAGACATCAGATTTGCGTTGTGTTACTTTGAAAGAGATTGCTTTAGCTAGCAAGACTGCTCCTGGAGGAAGGGGCCTTTTAAAAATGTGTCAATGTGGCCACTCTTGGGCAGCACAATAAGGTCAGCAGGCTAGTATTGCTACTTTGAGAGGGTTTATATTTAGATTTCCCTCTGAATTTATTTTAGTAATATCTTTGTCATGAAGGGTTTATGATGGGAGGCTTCTGGCTTAAAATAATTTTTAGTAAACACTGAAAGAGGCCCTGAATTTTCATGGAATTTATCCCATCACAGCAGTGTGGGGGTTTTTTTAATAAAAGACCTAATTTTTTTATGAAAGCATTTTATCAATTGCTTCTCAAGTATACTTTTCATTAACCAGAATAAACTAGTTTGTCATTCTGATGCCTTTGCGAAGTTCTAAGGAACACAGTGTGTAGGGTCCTCAGCATTAAAGAGCCTTTTGATTTCTGCTTTTTAAAATGCCCATAATTATATATTTTTGATAGTTCATAAATTGAAAACTGTATTTTTTAAATCAGTTTGTTATGTACTTGCATGAAACTGAAACCAAGTTTCTTGTAAGCTTATATCTGTGTTGTGTGAATGAATACAGTACTGTAACATTTTTCCATGCCTGGTAATACTTTTCTTCTGTTTAAATTTCCTCCACTGGCACCCTAGAATTTTCTTTGTTGTATGAAATTAAAATGCCACTCAACCATCCTCTCAGACTACCTTTTTATTGTGTGATGCTGTAAATCAGCATCATCAGTGTTTTATAATATCAGGAAAATTGAACCATAGTTATTTGTAGGTGGTTAATTTTACATAAAACACAGGCATTGGATTGAAATACTCAGATTAAAACAGAATAAAGTTAACAGGAAGTAAGGGGGGGGGAACAGAATTTTTTTTCTCCTCTCAAATAGAGCTTAAAAAGAGTAACTGAAGCCTTGAATAGTACTCTTCAATTTCCTGCAGTTTTTTTCTTACACCCTCATCCTCAAAGGGCATAGAAAGCAAACAGACAGTCCCTCTTAATGGGACAGATCTCTTAACATTCTCTACAAATAAGAATGAATTCTCTTAGAACTCAAGATAAAAAGTATTGGTGCAGTGGGACATGATCTTTTGTGAAATAGTTGGATGTCAGTAGTATTTTTTCAGTTGGTATGCATACTTTAATTAATAGAGGTGACTGCAGTATTTTGGGATATTCAAATGGATGTTTGTTTCTACCAGCAGCAACCCCAAATTATCCTGACTTGAGCCTGTTGTGCTTGTGGAGTTTGATCCTACAAGCACACCAACAGTTGCAGTCACTTGACTTCACTCAACTCAACTCATTCGAGGTCCATGAAGTCAAGGTGATCACTGAAGTGACTGGAACTTTGCTGGGGTGTTTGATTAGTTGTCCTAAGCTATATGCGCTTCTGTTCAGATGCCAAACAAGCTGCTAAATGCCCTCTCCATCCAAACTGCAACTGTATCCAAACCTGGTTCACTTGTGGTTGCAGAATCAAACTCCTAAATAATAGCCTGTCAAAAGAGGTTAATTTTCAGATCTGATACTCATGACAGTGCACTGTTAAACTGTATAGCATCAATTTAAATGTCCAAACATATAAAACAGTTTGCCCTAGGAATTAAAATTTGCATGTAGACTGACAAAATGTATACTGACATCTAATTATGGTTCATAATAGGGTCTTGTTCCACTGTACTGATACCTCTCTTATTTTTATTTTTTCAAATGTCATTAATCTGGACACATAAACTTTGTTCTCTTTTGGACTCTCATTTGGTAAGGTTATATAATTCTGCTTCATAAACTCTCTTATGGTTGATTAGTAATCTTTACAGAAAACAGTTTTTAGTAGGTTTAATAAGAAAATTATCTAGATTCTGTCTTATCTTCATTTAACGTTGAAGCCTAAGAGAAAATTTTAATCTGATTCTCTTTAATTGAAGTATCCTGTACTGTTCCTGTTTATCTGCCACTTTATTTTCTGTTAATGTGCTTTTGGTAATAAGAGCCTTAGGGTGTCATCTTTTGGTTCTATTCTTTTTGTATTTCTGATTGATGGCATTTGTAGGAGTATCGATTTAATTTAGCAAGACATCTGCCATGCTGCTGCACTGGTGGCCTTGTGGGAGTTTCATTTTCACTTAGCCTTGGAATGCCTGAGCTTTGGTGACAGAGGTTAGTTTTCTAGAAGAGCCTGAGCTCCCTAGTTTCTATATGCAGTAAAAGCGCAGAAATACTATGGAGTGCTTTTGATGAGAGAGAAGTGGTGATATGAACTAGATCGTATTGTAAGGGACTGTACCTGTGTAGTTGTCTGCTTTTTACCATGCTTGTCTGTAAGAAAAATTTTGTTAGACATAGGCAAACAATCAGACTTGTCATAATTCTAAGGTGGCTTTATTCTTCTTGGTGGAGACAGAGTGGGGTTACATCAGAGTGTTGAAAGATGAACACTAATGCTTCCACTGAAGTCTTTAAGGATTTTTCTTAGTGACTTCAAAGGAACTAGAATTTGATGCCTGGTGGTATATAGCACTTTCTGGTGTGCATGGGCTTGAAGATTGAAGGAGTATGAATAGAAAGACATGCAACACCATACAGTTTGGGAAGAAAATCTCAGGGAAACAGTCTGGGTAGGAAGATATCTGATAATGGTGCTTCAGGAATTAAAAAACAAAACAGAAGTCCGACTTGTATATGAAGGATTAAATCGAGGATTTGAAAGGGATTCCAAAGGAGATAACCAGTGTTGGATAGGGAAGACCAGCTGTGACAGACTGTGTTGGACTTGCACTTTAAAATGGTCATGAGTTTCAAGTGTGATTTGCTCTGTGTTCAAAAATGAGTAAACAGGATGTTATCGAATGTAATTCAAGAGTTGTAATGACTGCAATTACCAAAAGGAATGCAGTTTTACCAAACTGATTTGAACATCAATATTTCGACAGAAATCTACCTTTACTAATGACAACATTTACTTATAAAGTTCACAGATGTTATAATGTAGAATTTATCTGTTTACTGTGGTCCACTATAGTAAATTTAATTTCCACGCTTTCTTTTGATCTTAAATAAAAATGGGCACTGCTGAATTGTAATCATATTAGCTGAAATACTTGCAGTAAAAAGATGCCATACCATTATAGGGTGCCTAGGGCAAAATAAGTTAAAAAATAGTAAAGAAAAAAAGCCCAACCAACATTTTTCAAACATTATTCACTGTAGAAGGCACTTATTCTTCTACATTTTACCCATGAAAAGGCATGTGTTGATATAGGGCAATATTGTCTCCTGTAGCTTATGAACTTGCATAGTCTTAAATACCTGTATTGGAGACATCTCCATTCTGTTGGGTATTTCTAGACTTTATTGTATACCAGTCAGTCTGAGCTGATACATTGTTATGTAATTCAAGTTTTTTTAATGTTCATGGTAATTTCTAAGGAACTGCACCCAATTGCATTCTGTAATAATGGATGGTGGTTATTTGATAGTTCGAGTGAATCCTCTGCAGCCACTGTCTTCCAAATGACTGTTTATGGCTTTCATTTTTGTTGGGATATAATTCAACTAACCCCCATGCAACACTACCAGCTGGAAAAGCCACGTATTCTTCAGCATGATAGTGTAACCACCAGTACAGCTTCCTTTTGCTGGGTCTGTAAAATTACATTCATCGAACCGCAAATTGTATTTTGACCTCAGAGTCCTTCTGTCATTATTTCTATTTTTGTTCAGTTTCTCCTAATAAAATGTTATTAACAGCTCATCCCTTTTTGTAATTTTGCTGTTTCCCAGGGTTGTGTCTTAAACACAGATTAGATGACAATATTTACAGTGTCTGATGAGGGTTGTAAATCTGAGATTTAGCATCTTATATTAAGACTTCTGTTTATCTATAAAACCAGAAAGAAAATGGAAAAGAAAGAAAAAGAAAACTGTCTTCCCAGAAGCCCGCTTGGGGTCTCAGAATTCAGTTTCCCTTATGCTGGTTTTGGCTGCTAACATTTACACTCTTAACTCACTTGGAAAACATCTTTTTTTCTCATGAGTTTGTAGACCACTGCTGATTTGATACAGAGAAAGGTCTTTTGTTTGTAGGAAGACTGAGTCACTAGATTTACCGTGGTTTTCTTATGTGGTTTTGTGCAAAAAAGGTGATAGGGAAAGGTTAATGGTAGTCCAAATCTTTTTTGTTGATACAGAATTTTCTCATCTTCCTTAGAAGAATGAATATATAGACTATACCATTAATTGAAAATTAAAATATGTTGCCATATATTGTCTTATGTATCCATATAATCTCTAATTTTCTTAATTTAATAGACTTGGATGTTCTGTGTTTTATATGATGCTTGCAATTTTCCATCTAATCTGTTGCATTTACAAAGGAAAGTGCAGCACAGATGTGTTCTGGAAGTATATAAAAGAGGATTTAGAAATTGGCAAAATAAATGAAATCAGAAGGCAGAAGTTGAGTTGTTATCTTCTTTTTATGGATGCCTTGAAAGCATTTTAGCAGCTGTTTACCAAATGCTAGACATTAATGAAATGGACAGTAACCTTAAATTTTTTTAAATTATCCTGTCCTGCCTTTCCTCTAGAAACAGTTTCAAGCAAATAGTCAAAGTATAGGTCTGGGTGTTGTAATTCAGTACTTGTATATAAATTGAGACTAGATGAAGGTGTACATCCTGTATTTAGAATTTTTACACGAAAACAACAACAACAAAATCAGTGGAAATAGAAGGTTTTTTTCAGTACCTGTGAGAGCAGGAGCACTCTGTACTTTGAATAAGAGGGAAAAAGTAGCCTGTAGCTCCCTTATCAGTCAGATTTTGTTTGATATAGTTGATATAGAATCAAATCAATATAGTTTGTTGAAGTCTTTGGAGTTTTCTAGACTATAGGATGAGATCGAAGCCTAATCCATCTGTATCTAATTATTCAGTATCTGTAAATTAGTTTTTCCATTGGAAAATACTTATTCATTCTATACAATTTTAATGGCAATTTTCTACTCTTAACGGAGAAATTTCTTTGATCTTGAATTGTCCTTCCTGGTCACAAGAGGGAAAAGAGAGTCTTAACGTGAAGGATAGCCCAGGGATGAGTACGTGGTACAGGCAGGAAGGATGCTTAACTCTAGGAGACTTTCTTGTTGTGGAGTACTCAGATGAGGTCTCCGATATCCGAAACAAGTACCCTACTCAATAGGGTAAGTTTTTTATCCCTTTCTTCCCTTGTTATATTTTGTAGAAATCATTAAATATTTATTAGAACAGGAAATAAAACCTTCCCTTCCTCTATCCCAAATAAGTGCCATCACCAGTGGACTGTAGAGAGTATTTATCTTTCTCCTCTCAATTATCCAAATAAAAACATCTTTAGCAGCAGAACTTATATGAAAAAGAAAATTACATTGAGCCCAGTGCTGAGAGATATCACTTCAAGTGCAGAAGACTGAGTTCAGAGTTTCTCATCTGAATCAAACACAGATGAAACTTGAGACTGAACTACTTATGTCCCCTATTAATATGATGATTCTTTTCTTCTTCCCCCATCTCTGTTTTTGGGTTGGTTTTTTTGGTTTTGTTTTTTCCCCAACGGCATCTTTTTGGTCTCCATTTCATCCCTTTACAAGACAAGGGAAAGTCTGCAATGTCAGACTCCTTCCTCCTACAGCACGCTCTCACAGGTTAATTCTTATTTTAATAGCACACAGTGATACAACAGATAGTTCTAGGCATATACAGATTTTCCAGATGAAAAGTTAAAAGATAGCAAGTAGTTTACCTCCTCAGTCTACTGGAATTTATTTAATTGCACCTGCTGCGAATATGGTCATTTTTAGATTTAGCTGTGAGCGATATACGAGGATTATTTGTGTCTTCGTGGGATCTTTTAATTCCTGAGAAAACCTCAGCAGCTGGGAAAGTGGAAACGAGTACCGTTAATATTGCTTGTCATTGGATATATTTGGAAATAGAGGTTTATGAGAAAGAAGATATCCTGCTTTTTTGTTCTTTGTTTCAGTCTGCTTTTTTAGAGAAGCTTATTGATTGAAAAATGAAATGGAAACCTAGGAGTTGCTAATCTAATTTTATACAGTTAATGTCCTGTAAATGGGGAATCAACCACAAATTTCAATGGAAACATTTGAGAGATGGTCTTGCTAGGTTCATGCAGCAAGCAGGAGCTGCCAGGTAACTTACATGACAGACATCTCAAGAGTTTCTTAGGCTTCCAGGCAGATTTGGGTGTTACTGTGTGTATGATGTCATTGTTCAGGTCTCATAACAGTGTAAGGCTATACTTATTTCTAGAACAAACACAACAGAGTTCCTAGGATCTTTATTCAGATTTTTTCAGTCAGATTTGAAGAATGAAATGGAAGATGGTAAGAAGGAAAGTTAATGGGTTAAAAAAGTAGTTGTTTTCTAGTCTCTGTATGAAAGTTAATAGGCTATTTCAATAACGTCGCTTTGGAACAACCTTTATGCTATGTTGCCTGGTCACTTTGGAAAAAGAGGAAAAATTCATTTTGAGTCTCTAAATCCTAGTGAGTGCTATTTTAATGGTAAAAGTGGTAATAAAGGCCTGAAACTGTTAAATGTTTGAACTTTGAGGTCTCATTGGTGAATCAAATACTATGATTTTTCGGGACTTATGTCAAACTAGAATGCATAGCCTCTAGAAATAACTATTTTCTCTATCCTCAAGGAATCCCTTAACAAGATCACCCATAAGCAATTTACTGTAAGACTGTGTTCTCCATCTGTTACTAGTGAATATAGCCACCTTACTTTCTCTGCTGTGATATCAAAGCTATGATATTAAATTGGAAGCGTCTTCTAGAACAATATCGCCAGGCTTTATTCTTGCAGTAGGCTTTGAATTGAAAAATGATGCAACATTTTTGTTGGAAATGGGTGCTTAGCCTAGCCAACTTTTTAACTAGATTTGATTACAAACATCCCAGGAAATTAATAATTCCAATAGTAAAGAGAATCATTATAACATTGTGGAAAGTCCTTGTGCTGCGTAATATTTTCTTTTATTAAGCCATCTGTTCTTTCTTTGATATGAGCATATTTTGGATAGGGGCACTTTACTAGTCATTCCAGCATCCCTCACTGTGGCTAGTCTATTACACTAATTAAAGATCAGCTTTATAAAATAAAAATATGTAACACAAATCTGGAGCTCAACTCTCTCTTCGGAATGAAAGACCAAATGGCAGGAAGTCTTTTCGTGGATTTCAGTGGAGATTTTCCTTCCCACTTGTTCTGTTTAATGTGAGGGTGATTTAAGGAAATGGCACATACAGCATAGTTGGCAATCTGTGCTCTGATTATTTAATCCAGGCCAGGGAACACACACTTTCTGTGCAGTAATACCTTGTATCACAATCTGTGCTTCTCAGTGGGTGAGCTGGAGAGCTGTGGGCAGTTCAGAGTGTTGCCTTCCTACCTAGGGAATCCTCTTCCGCACACTACAGCAGAGTTCTGTCTCCATCAGAGCCAAACCTTGATATCTCACATATCAAGGTACCACAGCAGGTCATAACAATGATTTAAAGATTTGATTAGTTTTAATCCAGTTTTGGAGATGTTTGGATTTTTGAACTGTTGGTGCAGTAACTACGTATGCCCATGCATTTGGGGAATTTAAGCTGCTACACAGGATCTACATGCTTTCGAAAGGAGGGGAAACTCTTAGTGGAGATGGGAAAGAATCCTTCAGCACCATCTTTTTAGATCCAACAGAGCAGCTTCTCAGGAAGCTCCTCTGTTTCAGGAGCTTCCAGCTGCCCTCTCCTTGCAGCTGTGCCATGCTGCTGTTTTCTTCCCTGGGACATTACACACCAGGATGCTGACAGTGGTGAATTCCCTTTAAATGCCTTTGCTGTTCTTATCAGCATCACTCTCTGAACACGTCCATGCTGGATACCATTTCCTCTCCTACAGGGGTTTCCCTTTTTCTTCTGACATGCTCTCTTCACATCATATGGTGGCCTTAAACAGAAGAGGAGGAGGAGGAGGACTGCAGTAGGCTGAAATGACCTGCTTAGTGTAGTTCAGAAAAAAATTACTGAAGCAGATGCCTGTCAGCAAGTTCTATAAGGATAATAACTTGCCTATATTGTAGAAGTGCATTGATTCTGATGGTATTATTGTTTGGAATATGAGAAGTACCTTCTTCAGGTTGATAGTTGAAAGTCTATGAAAGGTAGCAATGCTGTGAGATCATAAGGCATGTAAAACCATGACAAGTTTTAGCAGATTTTATATACAAAGAGATTACATAACATTAATTTCTTTTGTATCTTCACCCTTACCCTGTGATTGAAGGATATCTTCCTCACTGCAGAGATGGGAACCCTTGGTTCAGCATAACTTGTATGCACTTGAAGAAAAGTATATAATTAAATGCTTTCCTGAATCAGAAACTTACTGAAATGATTGTAAATTTTCCCTTACTGAAGGATAAATGATTTCCTATTATCTCTTCTCCATCCCCTTCAAGCCTTCCTGTAACTCTAAATCTTGCCATCTGCCTTGGTTTTTTTCGGTATTATTGTCACATCATCATCTTTGATTCGCTCTTTGGGGCTAAATAAAGCAAAGTAGGGCAAATTGTATTGCTGCCTCTGTGCTTTAAGTAATCTTTTCTTCACCTTTCCCAGCCCATGAGGGGCTGTGGTGGCTGCAGATGGGCAGAGAAGGGACCGTTTCATGTGACAGAGATTGACTGTGTTCAGAATGTTATAGGCCATCACACACCATGCCTGAGATGTGCTGTGTAGGATGAGATGTGTAGATGCTATGTAGAAAATGCTAAACCTTCTTCATCAGACTATACATTTTAGGATTAGAGGGTGAGTGCTCTGACACTCAGATGAAAACCAACTTTTCTTTTGAAATAATGTGGCTTTAAAAACCGCTGTGTTTTAGTAGTAGACCAGTATTTGCAGTGGTTTTATTCTTTCTCATTCCCTTTGGTCCTCCTTCGTTAAAATAAATTAAATAATTACAAAAACTAGATTGTCATGAAAAAAAGAAATGGCTTTAAAATGAAGATCATTCTCCTTGAAATGACAGTTTAGTTTTGTATCCTTTGAGATTAAGCTAGTGAAAAATGGGTCACCTGAACTATTAGTGTTTTGTGGCTTTCTGGAATTAGAAGTTGTTCTGGACCCCCTGCTGTCAATATTTGTAGGGCAGTCCTGAGTCTCAGTCGCTGCAATTCTTTTGCTGCCGGTAAAGGAAACAAACTAAAAGTATTAATGTGAGACAAGACACAAAGGAAATGACAAAGTGGTTTCAAGGGGTCATAAGTGGCAGTATGAAACAAAACTTGGTTTTGACACTGGTTTTGAAACCACTTTGTGAAGTGAACCAAAGCATAGTAAGATGGGGCCTTTGGGAAATTCCCTTCTAAAGCAGGCTCCTGATCTGAACTGAGATGTTAATAGGGAACTAAAATAGTAAATTTAAAAAAAAAAATATCCCTGTAATATATTAAATATTTCACTTTATGACATATGCCAGGGTATTTATTAAGGAATTTTGTTCTTGGCATTTTTGTCTCTCTTAGGGTACATTTCCACCTATTAAACTTCTCAGACAGAATAGACTAATTGGCACTAAATTTTGCAGAAAGCTAAGATTTATCCTCGTTTCCTGCTAATTTCATGTGAGATAAAAACAGGCAGGTAAGTAGCTAAAGAACACAAACACCTTTTTTCCTCTAGTATTCAATGAAAATTGCATGTAATAAAACCAACCTATTTTATTGTCCTGGAGACTCTTCATACAGAGTGTTTGATATATGTATTTCTTTTAAACTTCAAATGAATTAACTTCACTCAAAGGCTCTGCAGGAAAAAAAAAATTCCCATTTTGATTCCAGCAAAATTATATGGAAGGAGAGTTAAATATTGTAAAAATGTTAAAACCAGAGTGCTCATTACATTAAAGAAAAGTGATAAAATATAATGCGAGTTACATCCTTTAGCAGCTGTTATATTTTATTGGATCAATGACTCTGAAGAATGTTTATTACTTAAGTACTCTTTTGCTGCCCCTCTTGTTCCCTCCGTTGTTCTTCCTTGTTGCTGGAGGAAGGGAAATCAACAGAACTCAAAATGTTATCATCATGTTGCAACAAAGAGTTTCATGGTGGTAATGAAACAAATTCCATTCCTATTAATAAAATGGTGTTTAAACCATTTCACATATTAGTCATTAGGACTCAAAATTATCTCTCTTTCAAGTGTGACAAAACTTGACAAGGAATTGTCTTTAAAGGCAAGCTGCAATGAAAACAAGAAATGAAGGTTCTGAAACTTTGCCTTGTAACTTTCGCAAATCCTCACTTCTCTCTGTGGAGATATAGCCTCCTTTTCCACTGTGGAAAAAGTATATGCTACAATAAGGTGGGTATAAATTGTATTATGAGCTTTTGTGACACTGTGACCTTAAGCTATGCAATACTGGCAGTCTCCAGGGGCCCATTGTTAAATATAATAAGCGTGCAATGTACCATACATAAAAATATATAAAGCCTTGTGCAGTGAAGTTATAGTGAGGTTGTACGGTTTCTATTGAATCTTGCCTGGCAAGGTTTTGAAATACAATAGAGAGGTTTTAGGTGTGAAATTCAAGCATGATGTATGTATGCTGTCTCGTATAGTTCATTACTTAAAAGACTTACTGCTGGCAGCGGAGAATTTGCTATGAGCAAAGGTATTTGCGATGAGCACTGTTCAAGTATTGATATCCCATACCACCTAGAAGGTGAGACAGAGCTGTCTGAAGACTTTGCGGCACCACGATGAACATCCAGTGGCACAAACTTTTGTAGTACTTTGTCACCTCTCAAACTCTGACACATTAGAAGCAGAGCACAGACTACAAAGGGACTTTGTGCTCCCAGCACCCCGCTCTGATTCTGTCTGGCAATACAGAGTGGTATGGACAAAAGGTAGTCTTTTTTCTGAATACCATGGGAGTACTGGATTGTCCCCTTATCTTCCTGGCCTGGAAGTAGTGCTCTTTTCCATAAAGATGGAGAATCCAGTGTTGTTTCAGTAAGTCTCGGGGTATGTCACTACAAATATAATATGGTGTGATACAGAGTTCTGAAGTAATGCCATGGCACTTGGTATGACGGTGTGACACATTGCAGTGCTGGGCTGAAGTCTGAAGCTCCCCAAACACTGCTAGTATGTAACTTCTTACTCCTGTCCAAAATACCTGTGGTCTATTCCTGCAGGCTTGGTAGAGTGATTTTGCTACTAAAGAAATCGATATAGAAATAATTAAATCTTGATTTTAAATTCCAAATTGTTTTTGTGAATGTCACCTATATATAGGAAGCCTTTGTAAGGTCATAACCTTGTTCTAATATATGCTTAAAATGTATCTTTTAGGATACAGTATTTGTGGTGTAACAATATAAATCACTTGTGATTTTCAATGTTGTCACCACTTTGGATGTACAAAGATGCGTTTTGTCTGTTGATAGTGTAACACTTATGAAAATATTGCAACAACTTGTCCATGATTTTTTTTAAAACTCTGTGTTTGTCTATATATTTATATTTATGTATTTTAAACCTGTGTATTTTTGATCTTAAGTACTTTATTTTTTTAACTGTAGAATGAGATTTTATGGATGCTCTTTAGATATTTAGATTTACAATGCACAAATAGCCAAGCTTGAAATAAATGTGGTTTGGTCCTCTAATTTTTATGGAAATTATGTGATTGCATTGACCCTAATAATAAGTTGAAAGGGGAAGGTATTAAGATATTACTGATGACTTATGCAAGTGTACTGATTCCAAAGAATCTACAGAAAGTAACTTTTATCTAAGATTTGTCTCTTTGTCCTTTTGATTTAGAAATCAATCTTTTGAAGTGAAATGTATATATGTGTGTAAATGTGCATATGTATAAATTTCATATGTATATTTCATATATAATTTATATACCTAATATTTACAAAATAGATAAATTATATATAAAAGTGAAGTTTTGTTCCTGGAATACTTTTTTTTAAAAAAAAAAGGGATAAAATTTTGTATTGAAGTGAGATAAAACACAATCTATATTCTTCAACTACCTTCACCTAATCCTGTTTGTGAGAAGCGTTTGCATTCCTAGGCTTTGGGTGTTAATCATGAGTTGCTAATTGGATCTACAACTGATTGTTGTATTCAGTTGCTTCAGATCTTTTGAATAAAATGCATTTCTCAGATTTAAAATAAAGATACCTGTTCTTTTTCATAGGCATGACTTATGGGAGGCCTAGTTCAATGCCAAAGTCAGTATAGTATCTTGTGCCTTCTTCACCCTTCCTAGTACCTTTTTTCCATGAAAGTCAGCAGGATATAGTTTGATCAGGACTTGGCTTTTTTTATTCCATTTGTAGCTAATATTGTCAGAGATGAAAGTATAGATGTTAAGAGAACTTCCGTTGAACCAACTACTTTGTGGGAGGTTAGCAAGGCCTACCTGTCCTCTTGGTTTTCCACAGAAGATGCGAGGAAGACGGTAGCAATGCTAACAGTAATAATGTGATACTGTGGTTGGATACAGTCCCATACAGCCTTCTGTGGAGTGCTCTCCTCTGCTCACTTTGTTACGCAGGTTTTGGTTGCAGTTTTCAGAGATTTGTTACATGTGATGTGTGTGTTAGTGGGTTGGGGTTTGTTTTGGTTCGTTTTTTTAATTTCTCTGTGTTGTGAAGTTGATCTTCATTTTATTCTCTCACATGCACAATATTCTGGAGGTCGTGGGACAGAGAAGTGTGTAACAAGCTAATGTGTACATATGTAATGTGTAGTTCTAAAGTTTTGCTACCTGGAGTACGCACAGAGCCGTGGATGTGGTAACTTCTGTAATCGTTATTATTTGGAGTGGTCCAACCTTTTATTTCAATTTTCATTAAACTAGTTCTGCACTATAAATAACAAATTTCAAAACGTAGTTTACAGTGCTTTAGCAATGCAAGTGACAGAGTCTTTCCCTGTTGTCTTCCACTGTTACTTTCACCTCTTTCTTATTTTCTGCTTTATTAGCTTCCACTGTATCCATAGCAATGACAGTATGGCCAAACTGCTGCCTGTGGTTTATGAAGACTTTTTGGAGTCAA
Source organism: Anarhynchus alexandrinus (assembly GCA_008711295.1). Classification (NCBI taxonomy): domain Eukaryota; kingdom Metazoa; phylum Chordata; class Aves; order Charadriiformes; family Charadriidae; genus Anarhynchus; species Anarhynchus alexandrinus. The sequence goes on along the minus strand of VUYV01000177.1, from coordinate 1,378,292 downwards.
AATATGCAGTTAGCCCATGCATCTCTGCTTAACTGTAGATCTCTTAGAACAGGAGAAGCACATGTGCATATGTATATTTTTTTAAAGAGTATTCTGTTGCTCTTATTCATAAGTTTTTGAAAAATATATTGATAATCTTTCCAAAGATATAAAAGGTAGCATAGCTAGAAACCAATGCATTTATACATATAATATGGTGCAATTCAAAGAGAGCTGAACTTTGTTGTTTGCTTAGCCTAACGTATCTGCTCTCTGTCACAGTTCATTGCATCGTGTAATATAATAGAGATTTCCTCCATCATTTCCTTCCTTGGAAACCAATTTGCTGTTGTTTCCTTTGCCTGTTTTCATGGGCCTTCTCCAGTGCTTTTCTGGGAAATCTTTGCCCTCTTACTTGCTAGTGGCCATATTGAACAAATGTTTGATGAGGAATGGGAACTGCCACGTTAAACTATATTTTCCACTCTACGAACAAAAGAGGAAATAGCCTGTGCTTTGCATTGAGTAACCTTTCCAAATTTCCACAGATAAACTGTAAATGATTTCAAGGTTTGCTCAGAAGTTTAAAATCAAATATGGGTTTTGGTCTTTTTTATGTTCTTTTCAAACATAAAAGATCAGACTTCAAAGTATGATTGTGTCTCATATGCATGGAGAAATCAGAGATATCCACAGTATGTAGCATTTTGATTTTTAACTTCGTTTATTTCTCAATAATTGGATATGAATTTTGCAATTAGTCATATTTTAAATGCTTGGGTTTGTGTTTAAGTTCACATTGAAAGTTAAATTCTGAGCCCTAATAAAGGTTATTTGTTGTGATCTTTACTATCTTGAAATGATGGATCATCTTGAGTTCAATTGTGACAATATGTTGAGGCTGGCAGATGCATGTGCATCTTCATGAATAGATACTGTGTGTGAGAGGCAGCTTCCCCAGAAATTTTCATAATGCACCCCTTTATTCTTCCCTGGGTGGTTTTGACCACTTTAATTATTGGTATTTTGCAAATAAAAGTTGATTCTTAGAATAACACATCAGTGGAAAAATCCCTGTAAAAGCAGGCTGGGTTGTGATGACGTCTGGACAGACGAAGGAAAAAAAGAGACAGCATCTGCACATTTTTTATTAATTTGGACAGAAGACCAACTAGAAATTAAAATAATTAATAAATACTTAGATATTTAGGTGTGTTCATGGGCATATTGCCTTTAAATGGCACTTGGGAGATTCCTATCCTTGAATATAAATGTAGCCTATGAGAAAATAAAATATAATATCTTTACAGCAGTACACTAATAGGTGGTTACAAAACTATGTCTCAGAAAGTCCTGTGCTGCTGTGGCTACTAGGATTGTATTAACAACTGTGCTTTAGTTGAAGCTGAATATTTGTAAATCTAGCTTTTGCCAGATCTTTGTCAGATCTTGGAGTTTTTGCTAGGTATAAGCTCTGTGGTCCTCTACTATAATGATTATAAAACTATGACTGTCACAAATATGGAGCATTTTTCAGTAGTATAACGTCTACCAACATTATCTCCAGAATTAAAATTTGTGGTTTTATGCTACTGATTTGTGCTGTTGAATAAAACTTACCATAAGCATACCAGAACTCCTAAGGATCATCTTCTCTAGCTGTGTGAACCCTTCTTGCATATTTATAGAAAAATGCTTCTTCAGACATTTAAGAAGTGTAGATTTCTGAAGTGTCATTTTCTTATTTTTAGTTTTCCCTTTGATTTCTTCTTCTAGACATTTAATAGATATTTGCATTTTAAAAAAATTATGTACATGTAAAGTATGTTGAGTGCAGTGTTGTTTAGTAGCTTTATTTCATCAAAGCAAATTTTTACTAACTTGAGGAACAATCTGCAAAGTTTCTTTAATTTGATATGTGAATTATCTTGATGGGGTTATAAAGCAGTCATGGGGAAAAAGGTTTATTTTTGACTATTTCTGCAAAATTCTCTTTTCTAGGATGTGATAGATGGCATGTGGTGACACAGCAAGAGTTAGATTTTTCAGCCAGTTTTGAATGAATAATTAATATGTCTTACTGTTGAGACACAAGGGCTGTTATGCACGTGGTTCTGTGATACTGGGTTTACGAGTGAAGAAAGCCCTCAGTGACATAATTTTCCAGATATCACTAATACATTTGATAAAATTATCTAGAGAATGAGACCCGTCTCAGATTATGCAGAGATAGTCAGTTCTGACCTCTTCAAGTCCTGTGGCTAAATAGAAACTTTGTGTATTCACAGAAACCTGTTAAACTTGGCAATTCTCTACAAGACCATCAGGGCCTATCAGTAGAATTAGGGCTTCTGAGCATGATTCAGATGGCCTTGTCAATATTTTTTTACGATCAAATCCTGATGGTTTTAAAAATATGTAGTGATTTTAGTAAACTAAGTTTTTATTCTGGTGTTAAGAGGAAAAAAATTCTTTGTGGTGAGCAAATGCTTTCCCAGACTAAGTTTCTCCTGTTATTCAAGATCCCCGATTAGAATTCCATCAATTATTAAAATAATCACAGGGAATTTCAGCTTAATTTTTTTCAATATTTTACATAAAGATAAGATGTTCTTTATGTCAGAAGTATAGGCTCTTTGCCTAAATGATTTCCTGTATTGTTAAATTTTGCTGGCAGACAGTTTGTGTGTGTGTAAGCTATAATAAAATAGATCGCATACCAGGTTTGATGCTTTACACGAAAGAGAAAAGGGCTGGGACAAGTAAGTCTTGTGTTTTTTTAAACAGGTATCTAGAGTGATTATAGGTGTTTCCACAAAACAAGAACTGAAATGCTGATCTTAAACAACATGATTGTCCAGATATAATTAGTTTATTTTTTGTTTTGCTTTGCCTAGTAATTAGTTTCTAATGTCCCTCTTGTTGATAAAGGCATTTCTGTTGACTAACTTGAAGTAACTTCTCTGAAGAACCACAGAGAAATGATTCTTAGAAACAGATTCTCAGGTTACACACCTGTTTGTTTCTTGGTACCAAGCATCACAAAGTGCTACTATTTGGGGGTCTTCAGTTTACCAGTTCTTTCTTTCATAAAGCTGGTTAGCTAAATGTCATCCTCCTCCATGTATAAAGATCTCTGTTACAGTAAACATTTGAATTTCTTCAAAAAGTGTTAGTATGTGTCTAACTGCAAGTGTAGAGCATTTTTATGCGACAGGTTCCTAGCGAACAAGTCAACAGAAAGGTCATTTCTATTTAAAGTTCCTAATCTTTTAGAGGCCTGAGAATATAGAATCACCAGACTGGGGAGAAACACATAAATTTTAAGTATAAAAGTACACTTTGTTTATTCCAAGTGTGAAATTGTATAGTAGCAGAGCAAAACCAAATATAACCAACCACAACTTTCCATCAGTCTCAGACATTGAGACTTCTTTATGATGATGTGTTACAGTCGGGGTCTCCGTTGGAAAGCATGAGATTAAAGAGTTTAAGTCTTTCTGGCTGTTTATCTTCGCCTTTCAGGAGGTGAGCTACAGTGAGGTTATGGTATCTGATTTCAAAAGGTCTCCCTACAGCTATGGTTACATCGCCTGTCCCTGCTTTTTACCCCACACAAATTAAAAAAAAAACCAAACAACAGTATGAAGGATGAGTGCCACTCATTGGGAATGTCTCAGCTCTTCTCTGGCAACCCAAAATGTAATTGCTTAAATGACTGTAACTGCACTGGGAATTCTGGTTGGATAGGTAATATTTGCCCCTTGGTCTTCAAAAAGTTTAATACCTAAGCCACAGAGGCAAATTGAATTCAACCAAAAACTAGTTTCCTTACTATTATTTTGCTTCAGCCGAACTGTAGCCTAGAGCTGTCACTTCAACTCTCTGGAGAACAACCTTTGAGTTGAGGGCTGGTTCAAAAAGTTGTTTTTTTCCTCCTGAATTGGGGCTGAACCTGACCTCTTAAAAATGTTGTTGAACTTGAGCCAGTCACAGGTGATCCTGAAAGAGAACTCAAATGGAAGTATACTCTTTTCATTCCATGACTAGGCAAAAGATTTATCTCCATCAGAAAGGTGTATTGTACATTCTGGTTAAGAAGCACAGTTCAGTGATAGCCAGCTGTAACCTAAGCTGACTTCATCTCCCAAGTGATTTGAGGATAAAATTCTTTGTACTCCTTAAGATGTCATCTAGCATCAGGTAAATTTGTGCATGGATTACTAAAAGAAAACATTTTATCATCACAGAATGCACTTGGCTGTACTTGCTATTTGGAAATCTAGAATGAGTCCAGATTTAAAAATAAAAATTAAAAAAAAAAAAACCATGGAAAGTAGCACTGATATTTTGGGCAGAACTCTGGATTATCACAGCAATAGGAAGAACTGGAGGACGATTCATAATGGCAGAAACTTGAGGTAACTTCTTCAAACTGCACAAGTTGGGAGGCGTTGAAGCTATCTTTCTGCAATTAAGACAGACAAAACAGAATCAGTCGGATAGAGTAAGTAGCACTGAGATAAACCCCAATCATTTACTTGGTTCACGGTCTGTGCTCTGCTATGGGAGGATGATCTATCTTGTCAGTGAACACAGCAGACAGTAATCTCTGTCTCCTATGACTGTGCCTTGGAATTGTAAACAATCTCCGTATTGTAAGGCTGGTAAATGGAACCCATTGTGAACATTTAAAATGCTTTTGAATGTCAACATAACAAAAGTACCTTTGTAAACTGAACTTCATTGAGGATAAAATCCATGTGAGCACCTTAGTGTATTGCTCCGTGGCAATTGAAGGCATTATGTGGGCACACTGACAGTAGCAATACAAATCATGCTGTAGTGATGCAAAAGTGTCCACTAGTGCAAAACTTGATCATTAGCAGTCATGAAAAAATAAAAACAATAAAGAGGGCCCAGTAGTGGGGTATTCAAAAGGCGCTGCTCAGCTCTCATTGCACTAACTCAAAAATAGTTTAGCGAATGAGGATAATACAAGAAACTCAAATGAAGAGGCAGAGCTAAGTAGAATACATAGCAGCTTTAAATCAATAGCAGCTTTAAATCTTGAGTTTAGTTAAGTGGCAAATAATTTTGTATACTCTAGTACCAACTTTTAAATGCCAAGTTTTATAAGACCCTACAGACATGAGGGCAAGCACCTCAGGTATTTCTAGAGCTGGATGACAGATATTCTATCTTTTATATAAACTTTAAATTTTATGAAGAAACTTAAATTCAAAGCTTTTGGGCTTTTACTTAAATAAAATTAAGAATTTTCCTCAGGCATATTTTTCTTATTCTGTCTTTATGCCTGGGTAATCTGCATCCCCTCCTCGGCTATGTTAATTGTCAGCAGCGCTTTCTCTTGTGCTAGATCAAGTTCCTCAACTTCAATCATCAACTTTTTAACTCAAGCTTATATATGCAATGCCATACGCCTCTGCTGTGGAAGTCAAGCCCACGGTGTGCTGCCTACATGTTTTTCAGTCAAAGTTTTAGACTGGTCCTGAAGTAGAGATCACCTCCATGATTAAAGCATGCAAACTGTGATGAGTGCTGTCTGCTGAGTAACATTCCTCATGCTGTGAACAGTCTGTGCTGTACGTGTCTGCATGTGGGTTCATCTGAATATGTTGCCCACGTAGTATGAAAGGGTTTCAAAATGCTCTTCTTACACAATTCTATTTTAATTTTTGGTGAAGTGTTAATACTTAGGTTGATTTGTAAATATCAAATGATTTTTTCTTATGATTTCTTGACCAGAAAGAAATGGCTTGCCTAAAATTATTTTGAAATAATGAAAGATTAAATCAGATAACTTATTTTTAAAAAAATAATAAAAAATCTCCAGCTATTTTCAATTATTTTTTTTAAAGAAAAAATGCATAATTTTTCAGTTCAACTGCTTATGTTTAGATTTAGACTCTGCATCAACAGACATACCTTATCAGCCTTAGCATAAAACATACAATAGCACTAGATTTTCAGTGATACCTGAAGCACTTATATGAAATGATGGACTCATTAAGCCTATTTGAAAGTGAGCAATTTTTGGAAATGCTAGTCTAATGAAATACATAATGCTATTTCAATAGTAATGTAACAGTTTTAGGACCACCTTAACATTGGTAGTTTAAATTCCTGATGACCTCATTTGGAGTACAGGTCAAATGCTGACGTGTTCTGAATCCCCAAGTCTTGCCTTTATGGTAAAGGAGAACTCCTAAAAAAATTAATAAGCAGGAATATTAAAGTCAAGTTTAAAGAATAGATTCTTTTATGCTCTCTATCTGTCTTACTACAATAAGCCCTGATTTATCTGTTGGTTGTCTATTTATCAAGGTATTTTTTTAATAGCACTGTAGATAAAAAATGGCAAAGGCTTATTTGACTGTTCTGTAAATGCTGATAGAATTTCAAAAGTATATCTGTACAGTCAAAGAGTATGTTACTGATAGCAATGGCCACATTGCTGCTTATGTTAAATATTGGTGGACTCCATGAATAACATTCTTGCTTCAAATAGATCCCATGGTGCAAAGGATGAGAGGGCAGATCTGTACTGTGTGTAGAAGAGGTATCATATTAAATATGAAGTGGTTTTTGTCATATGCTTGACCAAACTGTATGGCTCAGTCAGATTCACAGAGGAAATTAGAATTTGGTTCATGTTTGTCCATCTCAGAGGAAGGTAACTGGGACAGAATATCTCCTCTCTTCTGCTTTCTTTGAGAACCCTTTCCCATTTCCTGGAAGCCGGTGTTGTATGTTTCCCATTGAAAAGGCACATTGGAATACACTGACTTAGCGAGCTATTCTATAAAGGAATATAAAGTTCTGATCTCAGTAGAGATCTCTGATAGCTTATCTTTTTTTGAACAGGCGTATACTAAAAAATGAAGAGGAACAAATACTGTTTCTTTTCTATTGACTTACTAAGGTTGGGCTGGGCAACAGCTACCTACTCTGCATTATGGCTGTCTACCCATAGTCTTCTGTCAGCCTGAAATCTGAAGCTGAAGGTCATGGATACATGTTCCCATAGCCTCCTACTAGCCAGTAGATCTGGCAAAAATAATTCGGAGGTTTTGTTTCAAGATTACTGCTTCAGGATATAGAGAAATGGCACTAATCTGTCAAAACATTTCTGCTTATATAATTGCTTCCCGCCCCGCTTCTGAACTTGTCCCAGTAGAGACCATTTGCCTCGGTCCCCTCTGATTTTTCTTTTTACAGAAACAAATGTCATCAGGACACCATTTGCAATTCCCCTTGGTGGCAAAGACAACTTCTGGGCATCAAATTCATTTTCTTTCGCATGGATTAACATGACATTGTGTTTCTGATGCATTTGCAATAGGTTTTAATGTGTGGTGGTTTTTTGTGTTGAGATGGTTGTCTCTTCGCATTTGTATGTCTAATTGTGACCTCAGTGACAGCTTCTGTGTCTCTTGCTGTGATAAATACTGGATCACAGAATGGACACAGCTTCTAATTTCCTGCATTCAGGATATTATCCTTGAAATTTCTAACAACTTTCAAGTAAACAATGAATTCATTATTACACTAATCTGGTTCTCTGGTCTCAAGTATAACACATCCATTTGAATATTCTTATAAACTTGAAAGGCAGCCAGCAGTTCTGTTTTCTGTCTTCAGCTCATTAGTGACCTTGCTTATTTATAGTTACAATTTAATTTCCACATAACTCATTTACTGTGCAACCTACTGTTAGTGCCCATACAGCTACTCAAGTTTGAAGTTTATGTGAGGTGTGGCATCTAAGATTTAACACCATGATGTATAAATATATAGAATAGATTTCCTTAGGGCAAATGATTGAAAGTCTGCCCTTGCTACACTGAAAATGACTGGGAAAATGCTGATTGACTTCTATTAGAGCAAAATTAAATGTGGCAAATAGTAAGTGGGCTCTATGCATACTACAGAGCTTTTAGTATTTGAGGTCTATTAGAACAAGTAATGATTACATGTTAAGCAGGCTTTGGGCCTCTACAAATTTACAGAACCTAGGTAAGGTGTTCAGCTTTTAATTTGGCTGAAATATATGATTTAGTTTTCATTTCTAGCTCTGGATTTTAAATCTGTATCTCCTTGTTGATACAATGTTAGAAGAATAGATCAAACACATTTTTAATGGACCAAATCCATAAGCTTCTTACTGCTACATGCTGCAGAGATAAGCAAGCTGCAGTAAATAACTGCAAGATGATATTACATGAGAAAAACCCAAGCACATATTATTGTTCTGGGCTGAGGTATGCACTAGTGAAGCAACTACATGTCAATTTGGTTAAGTGTCATGAATCCCACCTGTATACTAAGGAGCTAACATTTTCTAATGCCAAATGTTTTCTTTTGTAAGCTTACTAAATTAATGTAAGCCTTGCTGTGAAATTAAAGTTGTTTGCAAGCAACATATATATCCAGAACAAGAAGACAGAAACATCATGGAAGTGGCTGAACAACCATTTTTCATCTTGTAGAAATGAGGATTGCCCTCATGCACATGAGTAGTCTCTTTTTGTAGTACTAATGATTTGCTGAACAAAATATCTTTTTTCACATCATCCCTCCTTTTTGCGTTTTTGAAACTTTTTGCCTACTCACCACTAGTAATTTGTGAGGCAAAGATTTGAGAAGAAATGGTACCCATTAGTTGGATTTTCTTGAAGTTTAACACTGAAGTGTACAATATCAACTCCTCAGAAATACAGAGAAAGAAAATCCTTACCTTTGCCCTGCCATAAATGACAGGCTCTAAAAGTAACTTTAAGAGTAAGAATATGCAATATTTTTTCTAACAGAGTTTGGTTATTCTGTGGGAAGTTGGCTATCAGATAAGGAAATAAAATAATACCTTAAGACTCAGCAAATTAACTTCTGTATGCCTAAGATTCATATATTATAACAGCAAAAAAAGAGTGGTTGAGGGAAAAGGTGAACGCAAAATTTTTACAAAGTAGTTTTGTATACAACTAGTGCCATTTCTCTTTGTGAGTCTCTGTAATCAACACTGCTTGGTGACTGGATATGTTTTCAGAGCAGCAAAATCACAAAAAAGAAACCCCAACACCAAAACCAAATAGTACTTCGTAACAGCATTGTGATAGTTTGTCTCTACCAAGTCTCAAAAATGTGACAGAATAAATGGATTTCAGATAACTAATGTAGCCTGCAGCATCGCAGGACGATGGGCTATTTGGTTCTTGGGGGAGAAGCCAAAATGACTGGACCAATATGTTTGCGGTCTGTTGCTTATTATAACTTTATTATGTTTTACCCAAACTATCCTAAAATCACAGTGCTGGTGAATTTCAGTTCAACTCAGGAAAGGTGTTTCATCTTGTTGTCTTTAAACAGAGAAATCCCAAATTCAGAGTCTCTTATTTAAATGTTTCAGAACTCGATGGCGTTTCAGTTGGCTATGAGAAGGGAATGATGAGAGCTAGTATGACAGAAAATGTATGTAATTGTCTAGTTGTGCAACACTTAATGGCAGGATGCATAAAAAATAGACAAGAAATCTGTTGGGGAAGTAAAATTCCCCAAAGGACTCTGTTTAGAACATCTTACCTCATTTACAGCTCTTTTAGCTTTTTTGCTTTCCAAATTACATGTGCAAAATGCATGAAGAATAGTTTCTGTTGCTGCTTTCATGGTCTTATAATGCTATATACTACAGAGATGAGCAATCTGCGGTGAATAACAACAGGATGCGTTGCATGAAAAGATGGAGGCACATACCATTCTTCTGGGCTGAGGCACGAAAGTAACTTCTGCTGTGTCTTCCATTGTCAGAGAAAGCCCAAGTGCATTAGGCATGGATGTAGTCCAGGATGTCCAGAGAGCAGAATTGGAAGTATTGTTGTCATGGTACATATATTCTTTAACTTCTAATGTGAATCATTAAACTGAGGAATTTCACGAATTGGCAGAGGGATACAGGTTAATAGGGCCTATTTCTCTTCAGGTTGCATTACTATCTACAGATAAATGGCACTGGTACGTAGGAAATAAACAACAGACTTTGTACCTAAAGGGGGAGTGTGTCCTTTGTTTCCTGACAGTACCCACCTCTGTAAAACGTTGAGGGCTCCAAGGTGAATTGCCTTTCCTTGTGATAGGAAGTAGTCTGCTAAATTTTGCCACCACGGCTGTGTCTGACTAGATAAAAGGGAAAAAATTCCCCTCCAGGCTCGCCTTTCCTTTTCAGACAGCTCAGCTATTAATGGTTTGGGGGGGCTGGAATTAACATTTACTTGGGCGTTACAGATGCCAATGAATTTATCATTTTTAAGCTATAGTGTCAGTGATAGCGAATTTTTAGACAGCATTTGTGGCTATATCAGCATCTTCAATATTCATAATGGCAAATAAAATTAACCCAAGAATAGTTTAGGTTCATAAAATCTAGGAGCAAATGTTCTTGAATTTTATAAGGAGCAGAAAGCACCTTCAGTTTCTTCAGGAGAGTTAAATACTGGAATCTTCAGGTCTCATTTACTAGTTTTGAATTTGTATTGTCTGGCATGTATTTCTTCTGCTCTTTGATAAACTGCTGAGTGTTCATGGGAAAGGGAGGAGGGGAAAAACTTCTAATACAAAGGGATACATCCTTCCACTTTTGAGTCTCTTCAGATATCTTTGTATTCAGTGCAGCTGATGTCTTTGCTTTGGAAAATCCCTTTGTCAACTTTGTAGGTCATCTTTTGAAAAATGTTGTCTTTCCTGTGGCCCATTACATGCTTTACTCTGTATTAATCCTAGCCTTGTTCAGATACAAAAAATCTGACCAAACTGTATTTGTAATCCAGATACATTCCTTGAATTTCCTCATTACTGATAATGTAAGGTCTTATACCTCTGTAACTATGGCACCTATCTAGCAGGACTTTTCTGCATAAATTGCAGGAGCACAGAAAAGTGACCATGAAATATTTCATGGAGAATCTACAATTTGAAAAAAAGAGAGTGAAGATAATACGCACATAGCTAAGCGATCTACAGTACACCTGCTTGATACAAAGATTATATCTGGATGGGAGATGAAATATTCCGCGTTTCCCGAGTTTGTGGAAAAAATCTGACCTTACATAAGAACTTGTATAAACCATTGCTGCTTCTAGTCTGTGGTATTAGACCCTCTAATAGCTAGTCTCCCTCTCGCTACAAAGTGTAATGCTGGTAGTAGTAACTCCAAATATAGCCTGTGAATATTCTATATTGCTGAATTCATATGCCTAAAGGAAAAGACATATTGCCTTGCCATTTGCAAACCTGTTGCTACATTTCTTAGTATTATTATATTTTATATTATTATTATTACAATATTTCTCTCATGGTTACATATTGCAAACTTGGTCTTGTAAATAATAATTTGCATACTGCCTTGTCTGCTTCTGAGTGCGTCTCTATGGCCTTTACTATGCCCAAAGGCTTGGAGGGGTTGGGATTTTTTTTTTTTAAAGAATTTAGTATTTATTTGGTCAATACATTGTGGCTAAGACAATTACTCTCCTTTTTCACTGGGAAACTCTCATTTTGTTGAGTTTAAAGAAATAAGTGTTGTATTTGGTGTGATTTACAGTAAGGTTATTCAGGCTGTAAAATATGCCTTTCCATTCTCTCTGTTGCGGATGCTTTTTTTTTCCCCTAATGCATGATTAAAATTCTATTACTTTCCTCCATGCATATAAAACTCATTATTTGTGCAACCGTGTTTTTCTCCATGTCACTCATGGTTTGGGGTTTTTTGTGTGTTTTGTTGTGTTTTGTTTTTTAAATAAATGAAGTGTCCTTTCTAAAATGGCCCTGGATTAAACTAGGCTTCAGTCATCCTAAAATGTAAAGGAAGATATGATTTTTATTCCAGAGAGTTTTTCAGCAGAGTAGTACTTTTAAGTTGCATGATGCTAATGACTAAGGGAAAATCTCCTTTGAAATAAAAGGTCATCTGTGTTTTTTTCCCCGTTGCCAGAATTTCCAAATGGTCAAAAGATTACCAGGAAGCTCTAGCTGAGCATGGCTCTGTTGCAGTCCTTTCTATAAATATTCTCAGGGTCAAAGAAATTAACAGTACCTTTTAAGTCTCCAAGTGCTGCCATGTTGTGTTTTGCATTTTTGGGGGTGGGGGTACAAAGGTTCTCACCATTATAAGTCAGGCAGAAAATCCCTCACTATCTAGGGATGTTACTGAAAAACAAAAATCTAAATGACCACCTGTCCAAATACAATCTTAATTTTCTCCGTTTGAATTCCATTCGTCCAGCTTGACAGGATTAGACTAGAAGAACCTTTTAACATACAGAAAATTCAAAAGTTGAGTGTGTTTTTATTTCTGCAGTATATAATGAGTTAAGGAGTTGCATTTCAACAGCTTTCTTCCAAAGCATGCATCTGTGGTTTGAATTCAAAACAAAAAATATCCCAAAGTCAATAACAGTTTTTTTTCTTTGGTAGACAGGGATGAATAAGTGACATCTAAAGTTCTGCCTTTGAGGGAATATGGATGGATGCTGTGAGGACCTTTTTGATGCTGATAATAACATGTTTTACCATTTATTTATTTATTTATTGTCTTGCTACAAATTGTACCCTGGATGTTTTTCCTTTACTGGTTTGAACTTCGTTCCAACCGCCTTCCATGCTGCACCTTAAAGCCTTTTCAGTCCAGCCTCATGCTGTCTGTGCTTGCTTTATTCACTTTTTTTCTTCCTTCTTAATCACATCTGCTTGGATAGATAATCCTTTCTGTCTCATATCAAAAGAAGTATTATCATGCAGCTCCATCCTTTGTATTGCAGACTATCTGATTATATTATTTTTCTATTTTTCTAGATTCCCTTTTCTATTAAAGTAGTTTGTTGTTTACTTTGTGTCAAATAAAACATTTTATTTGATCGTGTTCAGAGGAGTTTATTCTGATGGTTCTCCTTAGTCAGGAAGGATTCATTATGGTAAGATTCCTATAGTAGGAACCGCTAACAAACCAGAAGTAAATCTTGGAAGATGCTTTGTAAAAATGAGGAAGAAAAAAAAAGAGGTACTTTTCTGTCAGTTAAAATATGAATGTCTGAATTTGCTTCAGAGGGGTGAAGAATATAATTCTTTAGTTACATAGCGTGTAATAGTAATACATGTACAATTTTTTACAGCTTTGTATGTATTGCAAATGCAGTACCTGTGTCATTAATTCTTGCAAGAAGCAGTGTGCTTATGTGCCTGTAATTACAAGTCAAATAAAATTATATATTCTTGATTTCTAAAACTGATTTTGATGGATATATTTAAGATAGTTTATGACCTTTCAAAATAATCTTTTCAATAACTTATCTCTGTGAGTTTGATTTCTAGATAGAAAACTATTTATTATAGTGGTACTGCTAAAAACAATTTAGTTAAGAAGCTTTTGAAAGAAACATTGCTGCACACTTATAAATTAAAGGTGAAAGTTCTTGCTGAGTTAGCTTTTATTACGCAAGATCTATGGATTTGAATCTTCACAACAATTTAAATGTAATGTTACAGTTTTCATCTTTAGGAAAAAAAAAAACCACAACTAAACAACCAACTGTCAGTTCTTCCACTTTGCCACCTGCAACCCTATTAAACACCACCTTTTCAGACATGTGACTGAAAAACTGCTAATACAGGTTCCTGAGGCAGTGAGACAGGGAAATGTATTTGTTGTTACCCAGGTTTCAAAGCAAGTGAGCAAAATCCTTGTCAAGTGTCTAACTGATCTGTATAAGCACATCGGGTTTGCTTCCTGGGGGAGTTGATTAATACAGCTTTATGTGATGGTTTGGTGGCTTATGTCACACACTGGGACTTGGTTTAAAGTGGTAGATTGCTTTTTTTTGGTGCACCATGGACAGTGTGTGTAAACACACGCAAATACGGGTAGGAAAGCCACAGGATTTGGTGAAGGGACAGAATTGGTGAGCTTTGACTGGAACAAACATGAGAGAGCAGAAGAATAAAAATTGTTGGAACACAATTAGACAAATAGACTCAAGACCCCTCTCTAATTCATCTTCATTCAGAAGCTTATAAGAGAAATCAGTCTCAGGCAGGCAAACAGTAGATGAAAGATGTTCTTTTACTGGCCGAGGGGCAAAGCCAGGGCACATAGCTATCCATCTTCCTATCTTTTTTGGTGCACAGCTCCCTGTGTGACTGTAACTTGCTTTACTGAGTACTTTACTGGCCCTGGCCAGTTCACACGGGAAAACAGAATAAAAATTCTATGCATTCCTATCAGGGTATTAGGTAGAACAAATAAATTTTACAGTTTCCTATCATATAGCAATTTGGGCTCAATTTCACAAACTACTTAGAAAACTAGCTAACTTTTTTTTTATTAGACTTGTAGCAATTGTACGTCCCATTTTCCACAAATATGTAGGAATTAAAAGCATGATGAAAAAGGAGTTTGTGTAAAGTCATATTACCTACAGTATCATTACTGTCTACAGAAAGCCTATATATTTGGCTTTTGGAACTGATTTTTGCAGATAAAGCAAGAGCTGCAGTAGAAAGGTTTGACCTGGGATAGTCTGCACAATGAAATGCCATGCATCATTCTGTCATTATTTGCCTATAGGAAAGCTGTGAAGTTCACTTACAGGATGCTTTCAAAGATACACAGGAGAATGATACCAGATTTCCTCAAATGGGAGCTCTGAGTCTGCCCAACACTCTGCTCACCTAATTCCCATCTATTAAGCTCCTTTAGAACCTCCGTAGTGTGTAAGGTGTCTCTGAGGTTACTCTTTATTGAAGAACCTTAAAAAGAAATAGCTGTAGGGAAAAAGTCATAAAATTAATTCGCAGACCTAACTAGTCAGTAATCCTTCTCATTTTCTGATATCTACCTATAGAAGATGGAAGGGGAGTTCAGTTCCAAGGATCCAAGAAGTTTATAGCCTTTATGTGCAGTAAGCTGTAAGAGCATTACTAGCAGCATGGCACATTGTGTTGAATGCTCGTATGGAGATTTTTTAAAATAGGATTTTGTAAAAAAGCTCTGCTCAGATAAGTGACTTATTAAAACAGAAAAGCTGGGGGTTTGCTCAGATTCACTTTTCAGGCTACGTTTATGAATTCCACAGTACCAAAGAACTCCACATCTTTGGTAACTTTTGGCAGTGGGTAAGTAATTGCTGTGCATTAATACCTCAAAGGTTTCATAACTCCAACTGTGACCTGAGGGAGCAAAAAAGAAAAAAAGTATCTAAATGTGAGTTTTATCTTGTCTGTACCAAAAGGGAGAAAAAAAAATCAAAAAAAAAAAAAAGCAGAGAGGTTATTCAGTGACTTCATCTGAAGCGTGTCAGTCTTTTCCATGCATTTCCTTACATTGAGGATTTCAATCTAAAGTGTAATGTTATTTAAATCAATTAGGTTTTTTCCTTTCTGTCTCTTACCTTATTCCTTTTATGCATTTATTTTTGCATTACCAGACACTCTAGTGGAAACAAATGTATAGACTTTATAACACACCTAGTTGTTTCACTGTGGGAATACAATTTAAGGTCACTTCTTTGGTAGTGTAAATAATTGAAGAGTTTCAGGATGTCTGTGAATTGGTGTGTAAAAACCCGTTGTCTTGTAGGAGTAGTTATAGTGAAGATGTATAAAAACAATATGAAGGCAGCAGAGATGGAAAAATACAGTCCAGTTTTGTCCTGTTGTGCACATCTAATTGTCGAGTATGAAAGAAAAGTACTTTCAGAGTGGTTTTATCAAATGATATACCAGCATGCAATGGAAGAGTTACTGTATTTACATGTAGGATTATATTCAGAACTTCTGAACTTGCATGCATCCCTAATTTTGCTGATGATAATTTTCTATTTGTCCTGAGCTGTGCAAATCATGTTTATCAATCTTTGCTGTCATTCATTTATCATCCAAGATCACAAACAGCGATGTGGACAGTATATGTAATTTGTATATATTTGTGTGTTTGAAAGAGAGATAATTGCTTACCTGTAATTGCTGTTCTCTGAAAATATATAGCCACAGTAGGGTTATGCATAAAACCTCCCTGTTAAAAGCAGAACTTCCATAATTTTAATTTCAGAGGTGTTGGCAGTGGTATCTGCTCCATTGTGTATATGCGGAATGGTCTTGTGTTCTAACAAACAGCCATCAGATAGGGAATTGGATGCTATCCATCGGTGTACCACACTGTGTTTGCATTCACCTTCCCACTTACTGTGTATGTATAGATTTACCATAAATTTATCTTCAAAAGTTAATACAAAGTAATTCGTATCTTCTGTGAGCTATTAGCTGTGTATCCCTTAGCACAAAGGCATTGCAGTCATTAGGGTTAAGCACCTAGAAATTGGCCTCTGCTTCTTAACTAGAAGACATTTGGATGCTTCCTTTCTTTCATTGGGGCGTGTGAGGGAGGTCAATTAAACTGACTAAAGTTAGTTTATTTGGTCCTTTGACACTGATGGCAGAATTTGAGTACCTTAATTACTGCTGAACTGAAGTGTAAAATAAATGTAACAACACTCTGTTACGTTTTCATCTTCTTGGATATAATATATAGTTTTATATTGGTAAGGATATATCTTTTAGAAGTACTTCAGTCTATGTTTTTCTTAGATATTTAGGAGGAAGAAAGACTCAGAAGTATTTGTAGGATAATTTCCATAGAAAGAGACTTTCATTCTGTATATGTATGACTAAGAAATCTTCATTTTACAAAGATTCAATGATTATGACACAGTAATTATACCATTAGAAATTCACAGAATGCAAGTTAATATTGTAGCATTAATTAGAGAATGTAATAAGAAAATACAACTTCATTCACTAACAAAGTGGCCTAATCGGTGTACTCATTTCCTGCTCTTTTGAGGCTTCTGCATATTTCAGGGGAAATGAATACGAATCACTGATTTATGTGTATGATTGATTTCTCTTTAAGTATATTTGATTCTTTTAGTTAGTTTGGAAACTTGCCTTACTTTCAGACCTAGTTTTAGCATTGTATAAGGTATGACATCTAAGATTTCAAACCTTAACTTTTTTAATAGGATTATCTGTTGTACCAAGGGGATTAATGGTTTGACTTTAAATAGCTCATGAGAAATAGCTGGAAATCATATTTATATATTCTTGGAAATTGTGTCAGGGTTACTTTGAGTAGAGAGAGAGAATGAGATTTTGTTTCATTTAAAGGTTTAATAGAATATATTTCCAAAGAAAGAAAATCTAGTACTATTGGCATTCTCTTTGCAAATAAATGGCAACTATGGGATTACTTAGATATATAGAATCATAGAATCATCTGGGTTGGAAGGGACCTTTAAGATCATTGAGTCCAACCATTAACTTAATACTGCCAAAACCACCACTAAACCATGTCCCTAAGCACCATGGGTACCCGTATTTTACTCACCACTCCAGGGGTGGTTATTCAGCCACTTCCCTGGGTAGCCTGTTCCAATGCCTGATAATCTTTTCTGTGAATAAGTTTATCCTAAATATATCCTAAACCCCCCCGATGCAATTTGAGGACATTTGCTCATGTCCTATCACCTGTTACTTGGGAGAAAAGACCGACCCCACCTCTCTACAACCTCTTTCAGGTAGTTGTAGAGAGCAATAAGGTCTCCCCTCAGCCTCCTTTTCTCCAGGCTAAACAGCTAAACAACCCCAGTTCCCTCAGCCGCTCCTCATAAGACTTGTTCTCCAGACCCCTCACCAGCTTCATTGCCCTTCTCTGGACATGCTCCAGCACCTCAATGTCTTTCTTTTAGTGAGGGGCGCAAAACTGAACACAGCACTTGAGGTGGGGCCTCACCAGTGCCAGGTACAGGGGAACGATCACTCCCCTAGTCCTGCCCACCACGCTATTCCTGATACAGGCCAGGGTGCTGTTGGCCTTCTTGGCCACCTGGGCACACTGCTGGCTCATATTCAGCCGGCTGTCGACCAAGAACACGAGCTAAAATTTGTGTAAAATACTTTGCTTGATCAGGGCCTAAAAAGGTAGCTTTTGGGTAAGAATCTATACCCTTGCAGGATAAATTTTATACCATAACAGGTAATAAGCCTTGTAAGTTTGTCTCCCCAGCAGTCAGTATTCACAACAAAACCACTTTCCAGGTAATGTGTTCATTTCAGTCTCCCTGGCCTTAAATATAGCTAGTACAGCCACTCCAATGTGAAGAATGACTTTTATTATCTTTCTAACCTTAATTTGTCACCTGCAGAATAACACAAAATACAGCTCACGTCCTCAGATTTCAAAATAAATGCTCTGTTGCAGTTGTATACAGAAGGCTTGGTTTGTACTTCACTGGAGTTTTCAATGTCTTTAAAACTCTTGGCATACAAAGAGAAAGTTGGGGTTTTTTTTATTCTAATAGCTTTTGATGTGCTTTTTGTCTGTGTAATTTGTCTTGTTCAGACTGTATTTTATGTACGATGTCTGGCTTCAGAGTTTTAGCTTTCAAAGTACCAATCTAAAATCTTTCCACTCTGTTTTTAACCAAGAGCCACAAATGCTGCCTCCCCCACTCAACTGATTATGCAATTTAGTGTAAAGCTGTGTTTGTCAGTCTGTCTGTTGCATTCACCCACAAGAGTATAAGGTATTGTGGTTAAACACACACCACATAGTGGTAAAGCATGAGCTTGTCATTGCTCTGTCACGCTTCCATTCTTTCCTCTCTTTTTTGGCCTAATGTCGTCCCCATTTACTTCACTAGCAGGAGGACTCTGTCCCAACAGAACCATCCAGTCTAGGATGTCAGTGAAAGGCACCTGGAATAAAGAGATTGTGGAAAAACAGCATAGCTTGATGTGTGTATCATTACCTCAGGGCTTAATCTTTGTTCAGGTTACACTTGTACCATCGCTAACCAATAAGGAGATCAGGGACCCATGCCCATTGAGGATAGTCTGCTGCATTTACAGGAAAAATATTGCACAAAGGGGAAATATGTCTAAAATTGTGAAATGTTATCCAAAGCCATGGGGGATATGAAAGAAGCTGTGTTTACAAACAGTTCATTTTTTAGCTTATCTGCCACTGCTGTCACAAAAATAGAGTACCTTTTTACCTCTATTCTAAGACCATGAAAAGCACTTTATTAATAGTTGGGTCATTCAGAAAATAACCACAGCATGTTGGTGGCACCACAGCTGGATTCATTTCACTTTATCCCTTCAGAGTCCACACTATTTTGCTACCGTAGTTTTTACGTATTGAGATTATGGCATCTGAACTCAGATTATCAGTATTTGCCTTCCCCCCCCCCTTTCATTCACTCATCTGCACTGTAACATCCTTCTATCCTGCTGTGTGAGAAAGTGTTATCCTCCCACTCTGGTTTCGAGTAGGATCTGTTCAAGAGTGTCAAGGAGGATGCTGCTATCTCTGAATCAGTTGCTGCAATCCACTGTCTGTCCATTTGATGCTCCATTCAAAAAGATGGTTTACTCATCACTTTTTAGATATACTTTTAATTCTTATTTAAGATAAAAAATTTGTAAAGCTGTTAACACAAATAACTGACAGATTTTACCGTAGTTAGTAAAGGGATACCAGGGAGTTTATTTGAGAATGGGCATTTGTAGTAAGATGGATGTAAGCATTTGAAGGTGGTCTTTGACTAAAAGAATAGATCAGTTCCCAGACCTGGAAAATGCAAAATATAAGTCTTGGACATTGGCGGGAGAAAGTTATTACTCCTTCTTTAATGCTGCATAGGGCTTGTAAAGTTAACAACATTTCTCGTCCACACCATTATGAGTTGGACGTGGAATGTGACCACATTAAACATTATGGAGAAGGGACTTAACTTGAAACTGTGTACTGCTGATAGGAATCCCGGGAGCAAGAGATTACATCCTGCCTCAACTCAGTGTTTCATATATAGAATTTATAGTTCCCTGTGTTTTTTAGCAAATTAAATCAGGGAGTTGTTTGGTTTATTTACTCAATGGTAAACTGGCTTACTCCCTTTTCAGTTTTTTATTGCTGTCATTTATTGTGGATGGTTCTCCAGTGCTAAATGAAGTGAAAACATAATAAGTCTTCACAAAATCTAGTTTGTTTTCTCTGGCATCTACCAAGCAAGACTGTCTAGAGCTGCTTTTGCCACTGCTGGTTATGCTCTTCTCTTTCTTCATTAAATATTTTTTTATGTTCAAGTAGGCTTTTGTTTTTCTTTTGATACAGTGTAATTTCCTCTTTCTGTGTAAAGAGGCCATTGAAAAAGTAATTGAAATTAAATGATGGGTGAACATGGAGAATACAGCGGATTGACTGCAGGTGATAGTGAGCAGAGATGTAGTTAGCTATTTATGTGCTGAAGCAGGATCCAAAATGCCATGTTCTCATGTGAGAATGTGTTGAAACAGAAGAGAGGGGGAGAGATTCTGAGTTATAGCCTGTAAGCAGCAGTTATTTGTAAGTTTAATCCTGTTGACTGGAGAACATTTTTCTTCTGAATGATTATTTACTACAGGATTGTCTTCTCTGCAGTATTTGCTCAAGTTAACTCTTGTTGAATCAGCCTTGCTTGTTTGAAAACTGTCACATCTTATAAAATGACACTTGAATAACAGGATGGTGGGATATACAACACAAGATGTTTTGCTGGCAGCAGATATTAGAAGACAACTCTTCCTGACGTTACTAAGTTTAGTCTGAATATCACTTGATCCGTGTTCCTGACAGGTCAGCTGACTGGTGTTTGAAGTACCACTTAAAGCAAGCTAGAGACTTTTTTTGTGCACAAAAAAGTTATGCCTTGTATTCACACTGCGCTGAAAAGGAGATAAGAGTAAGTGCAGCATAGTTGGGCCCACCACATTGCAGGGCTTCAAATCCAGAAAGTGGACCAGTGCTCATCAGAACGATTTACTTTTGTTTCTGTATTTGATTCTCCCTTCTCAAAAGCAATAGTCTGGAGCATAAAATTCTGGAAGAGACTGATGAATATTTAACAAGCCATTAATGGGATGTGAGGGAAAGCTGCCTTTTTACTGCTGCCTCACCGTTTGTCAAAGTGTCATTTTTGGAAGTGGTATAGGATTTTGCATCTCTGTGGCTCATAAGTATATAGATTAAAGAGAAGCACAACCTGGAGGGGCTCTCCCTATGTGTAGAGGTTTTCTCTCATGCAAGTTTCAATTTGTAGACTGTCATAGCCAGAGCTGGGCTGCAGCCATCAAAAACAAATCCTTCACTAGGAAGGAAGAAATGGGCAGATGGCAAGTGTGGTATTGAAGAGACAAGCTGATGGCTCTGGCCAGTTATTATACACAAGGAAGCCTCATCTTTAGCACTGTGCTTCCCCAGAGATCGCTATGTATAGTACAGACCAAGGCAATGTGTACCTATATAGGTATGTTTCATCAAGCCATATCTTGCTTTGTGAAGATATTGGCATATCTCACAAAAATTCAGTGTGTACTGATAGAAATAGCTTGCCACACAAGCAGTCCAAGGGAAAGGAGGACTTTTCACCATTATTTTGCATTACACTAGTCTTATGGATAAGCAAACTGTCTTCACAATATAGTTGTAACCAGCAAAATTAAATTAGGCTTTGAAACTAAGACACATTTCTTCAGCATCTTAAGGTATAACCAATGAGATAATTGCACCTTAGTACCTTCATTCACCAGGAGCAGTCATCCTCTATCCAGCTGCCCTCAGACACTGATTACAGTGTTCATTATCAGTAAAGTAGTGTAAGCAGAAAAGATGCTAAGGTCTTGAGAGTGAGTTTCTGAAATGGGTAGGTAAGTAAATGCTACCACTGTTGTAAAGAAAGGACAGTTGGCAATTTCTGTAAGGTAAGCACAGAGGCTGGATCTACAGCTCAGTGCGCACCCAAGCAGTATTTCAGACAGTTTATCATTAGAGCTCTCGATTCCAGTGATTTGTCTGTACAACTATTTGTCTATCCATCTTTACTTCTCATCAGGAGTAAGCTTGTTGTTCTTCCTTCTAAAGATAAGAAACTATATGATGTTATTGTAATAAAATACTGTCATAGGAGACAGAAAATCAAATTTCAATGCATATTTTCAATGCGATGCTGTTGGATTACATTTGCAGAAGTGTTTAGTACCCTGTATATACTGATTATCCATTAAGAAGCAGTAGCATTGCATTCAAACTTACAGCCTAACATATTCATGTCTAAGAATGGATAAGAAATGGGGAGCGTTCATTAAATATCTGTGGAAACAAATTTTAGTATTGCTCTGTAATTCAGACATGAAGCTGTATGTGCTAAGAGCCTTTTAAATAAGAAAGTAACTTTGTTATCTCAGTTCTGACACTTTCTAAGGTCCATAACCTCACTGTTATTTTGGTTTGAGTTTTTCATATGGAATATTGAAAAGAGAGGTAAACTTATAGGTAGGATTGTGAAGGAATGTTTGTTATCACCAAAGAGAAGCTAACAGAAAATCAATTACACAGACTAACCTCTTTGGTTGCTGAAAACATGAAGAGCAGTACTCCATGTCCGAGCTTCGTAAATAGGAGAAAAGCAAGCCCATGTGTACACACTCGTAGGTTCATCGCTGGGTCTGTGCCTTGTAGTGTAGAAGAATAAAAATGCATCAGCGTCATTGTTTTACTGTAGCTAGTACACAATAAAAGGACATAGAGAGTAAAACTGAAAACTTCCAGAAGCCAGTTGATTTTGCTGCACCCTACAATATTTGCATACTGTAAAATAATGTAGAAAGTGATGTAACTGACCAACAAGGTGAAGAAATTATTAACATGTGCATAACATTAGAGTAGAAACCTGTGTAATATTTTCCAGTAGTTTGCATGGTATATGTTAATTATAAGAAAAAGTATATTAAAATGTATATTAAAGTATACAATTTACATATAGGGAAGCAGTTGTATAGCTGAAGTAGCATTACATTTCAACCAATTACAAATCTGACAGTAAGCATTATTAACAATACTGTAACTTTAACAGTATAGGCTGTGCTTATTAATTGTTTTCCATCAATCTCTTCAAAATATGTTCTTGCAAAATGGGTTCTAAGCATATTTTTGATAGAAAAATGTAAAAGCAGGCCCTGCATTTTTCCCAAAGTGTGTTTGAAAAAAACACATAATCCACATTTTAGCCTTTCTGCAGAGATCCAGGAGAGACAATGGCAAAATTGATATAGACAATATCTTGTTCCATATACACAGTTGTTCACTACTACTGAACCAAGCACTTCGAAATACATTGTTATACTGGTGCTTCTAGTGTTTGTCAGTCTGATATCTTGTTTTATACATGCTTTTTCGGTGTCGTTCTGAATGACTTCTGACTCCCAAAAGCAGGATCTGTAATACCCCTCCTTCTAGTAAATGAATGCTCTACTTCCTCAGAGAGCAGTAACAAAAAGACAATATATGCTTTCATCTGGATTTTTGATAACTCAATTCTGTAGTGCCTGGCTTCATTTTCTTTCATTACGGTATTCATCAGAGCTGTGTGAAACTGCTCAAAACGTTTCTTTGAAGTTTTTTCCCCTCAAAATTGTTTGCTATTTCATGCAATTTTGCCTCCCCTCAGATCCACTTTTCCATAAGATTTAACAAAATTGCCTTCTTATTTTTTACATCAAAAATACAAAAATGACAAAATCAAATTCTTTATCTTGGTTTGGAATGAACAGATGGTGGTCTAATTCTACTGGAAAGAGACCATTCTACTGGTAACATACCAATTTCAATATAAAACCCCATGATATTTCTTAATAACATGGAGTTCCTTTGTCTTCCTACACATCCTTTAAAATAGTAAATATTTTTTCCCTCTTTAGGGAAATGATGTGATGTTTTGATATATGTTGAATCTCTACATGGTCACACATTTTGCTCAGTTTCAGAATATCTAGGTCCACATATTTTACATAGGATACTAAACTGTAATACAGCCTGCTCGTATTTTAAGTCCAAGAAGGCACATATCTTATGTCCTACTTAAATGCCCTTCCAAGAAATCATGCTATTAAATAATGAACATGAACACATCACACATTGCTGAGGAGCTCTGCAATATTTATTTTCTGTGACTGCTTTGCTCAGCTCTGTGTTATTCTCTCCCAGTTTCATGTTAATTATTTTCTTTCTATCCTGATAGTGAGGCAAGTCTTGTCAACATACCTGAAAAATTGTTTCTCTTATGTAAGTTCTCACTGTCCATAATGTGTCTTAATATTCCTCTTCTAAGCTTAGATGTTTCCTCTCAGTGATGTAAAACATTAGCCAAATGTGCATGTAGGATGAATCCCAGGTCAAAAGTGACCACTTCAAGTATTTTATTTATCACATGCTAAAACCAATTTTGAACAGAAACAGATGGGAGATGGAATTAGGTCCAAGGGAATGGATTGATCAGTTGAGCTATCTAACTTGATTATAAAGATGAACAATCTCAGAGTTCAAACATTAAATCTAAGGTTATGAGTAAACTTCCATTGTGGAAGAGGGGCAGAGAAGTCTTTAATCTGGCTCTCTAAATCAGAATTGTATATTAGCAATAATTCTTACTAGTTATCCTGTGATAATGGTTTTTAACATTACGGTCTTAGTGTTATCTTTTACCTACTGGATTTTAGGAATATCCTTGTCTGTGAACTGTTTAATTAACACACTGCCAGATATCAGGATATGTCCGTTTCCTTTCAAATTCAGTATATTAGCAAATTTAGTGTTAAATGACATCTGACTACCACAGATGAGTTGGATGTGTTTTTTGAATTTACTTACAGGGCTTTGCTATGGAAAAAGACAAGGAGGATGTGGACTGTTTAGCAGTAGAAGTTTCTGAAGCGACATTAATTTACAAATTATTTTGAGTCAGATCTCCTACTGAAATAGATGGATACAGTTCTTTTTGCATCAACAGATCCAGCAATCAGAAGCTGAAGAATGATCTGGCTTATGGCTATTTTTGTATGTACAAGGTTTCTGAAAATGCATGCTTTTTAAGGGGAACCATTATATAGGAAGTACATGCATCCTGATTGTGAAAATGTATGAGGAAAAATACTTCAGGTAGAATAAGAACTAGATTTGACCTTTTCCCATCCTTTAACCATATCCGAGTTTTGATAGTTCTTGATTCCCTTCACTTCCAAGTTCTGCAGAGGGTTCGTGAGCTGCTGGTAAGTCACAGAAGCTTCTCTAACAGTCATCCTGCTTGTTACGGGTTGAGTAAGTTTGGGAGATGTTTATCAATCCCCACTGTATGTTAACATAAGTTACCTTCTTTTAGAAAAAGGTTTTGATAGGGAGCTGAGAGTGAGGATGTTTATTTGCGTTTTTTGTTTACAGTGCAGTAGGTCAAGTCGATCCTTCTGAGGATTAACGAATATCTGTACCCGGCGGAGGTATAGAGAGCAAGGTAGGGCATGCAGTAAGAATGAAGACGTTGAGATACTACTTTGATAAAAGCGGGAAGCAGACACACAAGTTAATAAGAATTAGAAAAGATGCTTTACTGAAGGGGCTGGGCAAGGTTAGTTTGCAATTTAGAAAGACAGTGAAAAGCTCCTAAATAAAGCAAGACTGAAAGAAAAGATCCATTGAGAGAGAGTTTTGTGTACAAGTCCTTTGAACTTTCTTTTGTTTTTAAAATTTAAGTCAGAATAGAGCAGCCTGTTACAGTTGGAAACTGTGAAAGGCCAATTCTTGCTTTATTCCTGCTATTCTGACTCTGTTTTGAAGGTTTCATGGAATCATAGACTAGTTGAGGTTGGAAGGGATGCTAGTCTATGATTCCATGAAACCTTCAAAACAGAGTCATCTAGTCCAAACTCCTGCTCAGAACAGGGGTTAGCTCAAGCAGGTTGCCAGGGCTGCATCCAGTTGAGTTCTGAACATCTGTAAGAATGGAGACTCCACAACCTTTCTGGGCAAACTGTGCCACGGTTTGTCGCCCTCACAGTGAAGAAGGGAGGTTTGTGTGTTTAAATGCAATTTCCTGTATTTCAATTTGTGCCTATTTTCTTTCCTCCTTCCATTGGATACCTCTAAGAAGAGCCTGGTTCTGTCTTCTTCCACGAGACTTCTCTTCTCCAGGCTGAAAAATCCTCTTTCTCTCAACCTCTCCTTGTATGTCAGGTGCTCCAATCTCGTAATCATCTTTGTGGCCCATTGCTGGACTCGTTCCATGTTTCTCTTGAATTGTGGAGCCGAGGACGAACACAGAACTCCAGGTGTGTTTCACCAGGGATGAATAGAGGGGAAGGATCATCTCTTAATCTGTTGGCAGTCCTAA
This sequence comes from Anarhynchus alexandrinus, assembly GCA_008711295.1. NCBI lineage: Eukaryota > Metazoa > Chordata > Aves > Charadriiformes > Charadriidae > Anarhynchus > Anarhynchus alexandrinus. Next base: position 1,351,989 of record VUYV01000177.1, on the reverse strand, counting down.
TGGAGTCCAGAATGCCACCAGGCTTATTTGTTGCAAGGGTGCATTTCTGGCTCATGTTCAATGTAGTGTTCACCAAGACCCAGAGGTCCTTCTCTACAAAGCTACTTTCCAGTCAGTCAGCCCTCACTGTGGACTGGTGCCTTGGGTTATTTCTCCCCAAGGACAAGACTTTGCTGAACTTCATGAGATTCTTTGTAGCCTGTTTCTCCAGTCTGTCAAGGTACCTCTGAATGTCAGCCAAACCCTCTGGTTCTATCAGCCACTCCTCACAGTTTTGTTTCATCGCCAAACTTCCTGAGGATGCAGTCTGTCCTATCATCCATGTCATTAATGAAGATGTTGAACATCATTGGACCCAGTATTGACCTCTTGGGTACTCCGCTAGTGACTGGCATCCAGCGGGACTTTATGCTGCTTATCACAAGGCTTTGAGCTCAGCAGTTCAGCCAGTTTTTAATACACCTCACTGTCTACTTATCTAGCCTGTACTTCATCGTTTTGTCGATGAGGGTGTTACAGGACATTGTTGAAAACCTTCCTGAAGTCAAGAAGAAGAATGTCTACTGCTCTCCCCTTGTCTATACTTAGGGAATAGTCTATATGATAAAGGTTACATTGCAGAGAAATCTCAAATGCCTTCCATAACCTAGGAAATAACTATCTCAAATCTTGAGTATCTAATTGGAATTATTCATCAATCATTCCTTTCTCCCATGAATGAACTTCATCTGACTAATGAATGGTGTTATGTTTATTTGTTTATTGAAATTGCTTCATTTTCCCTGTGCAATGTTGATATTTAAAACCAAGGACTGACACTTAAATGTCTGGCTTAAGCCAGCCTTGAATGTTTTTACAGTGTAACCACTGTATGTACAATCTATGTGCAAACTTGAGGCATTTTTAAGAAAAATTGAAAAATGGCATCGATAACTGCATGTAGTTCGTAACAATTTAAGTAGAAATTATATGTACTACATAAAGATGAAAGGTCAGATGAAAGTCAAATGGCTGCTTTCTATAATGTAAAAGCACACTATGTACCATACTTGTGTCTGCATTTCTCTTAGCTTTTTCTTTTTTTCCATCTGTATTTTTTGTTCAGTTGCACATGAGTACAGTGTGACTGTAGCAGTATTTTTCTGTTTCATTTAACCCTGAACACTTGCATACTACATGATTAGTACGAACAAGTTTTCTGCGCCATAGTTACAATACATCTTAGCCTTAAATTTTGTATCTTGCTGGGGTTACCATTACTGTGTTTTCTGGTGTACAAACTGCACATTTGTCTCTTGGAAAACGATGCCTAAAACTAAGGCTGGATTTTAAATACTGAACCCACACACCATCAGCAACTTTCCTGCTGATACCGCTGTGCCGCTGGCAGTATCAGAGGCAGCAGTCATGAAAGCAGCAGGAGCGATGGCAGCAGCAGGTGTGTGATTAACACAATGCTGCATCTTTACACAAGAGCAAGTGGTAAATTTATAGAATTATGAAGTCTTATCTGTGTACAAGCTGGCTCCAAAGTAGGCTAAGAATTGAATTGCCTTGCTTTCGCCCCAAAAATGCTACTTAAATGTGTAAATACGGTGGTAGTAACCAAAGGGGAAGAAACAATGTACGAGCATGAAGAATTTGCAGAGGGGACTGGAGTCAGCTTGTGTCATGGATCTGGAAGGCTCTCTTTAACCATGCAGTATATGTGACAAGCCCTTTTAATAAACAACCTGTTTAGTTGTATGACTATTGAGTCCCTTAATTTTCATGGTACTTGCTACAGAAAAGTAAAGTTTCTTTTTCAGTGGAACCAGAAGGATTTTGCAGCCTTCAGACATGACATAAAAATGAAAATAATGCCACATACGTGCTTTTACAATATTAGGGAAAATAAGTGTCATAAGAAAGTAACCAAAACTGAAAAGAACTTTTATCAGGAAGTTTGCAAATATTGTCTCTCTTAATTGTATCCCAGACACTGCTGCACCAAACCTAACAGTCTCCTTTGGTTGAAAATCGGGCTTCTGATGTTTTACCCTTAGTCTCATAGAGCAATTAGCATGGTGTTATGAAATATATACCTTAAACTGTGCCAAGACCAAAAAGCATATACTCAGTTTGTATTTAGCTTTTAGGTGTACAAACACAGAATTAATGTGTTCAGGATTCGTTGCATTGAGTAAAATATAGTTGAGGTTATTGATGACTATTTTAATGTTGCTTAATGGATTATTAAAATAAAAAAGTTAACATTTTAGATCATATTTAGTATAACTTAGTGAAAAGTCAGATACTTCTCTGAAGTTTACTTACAGGTTTAATTTGTATATATGTTCTCACAAGCCAAAATGTTGCAGCTATGTGTTTCTCAACTTTTTCTTTTCAATTTATTCTTTTAAGCTAAAAGGTAAAACAATTTAAAATTAAATTATATATGATTACATAATACTGAGGCAATAGAAAATGTTCATCAGAATGAGTGTGGGTTTCTTTAACTTGTAGAACATCAGTAGATATTAGGCAGCTGTGATACGCTTACATTTAAAAGTAAAATATTCCAGTCAATTCTATCTGAGTATTATTAAACTTCTGATTTAACATTGTAGCTAAACATGTTTTTATTGATAAATATACTTATAACTTTCGTTTTGGCAGATATCTGCAGTTATCTTTGGTTGGCATTCCTGAGGAAGAAGGGATTTTGTAATCAATCTGTGTCTCTGCCTGTCAGCCTAACAGTAGTTTTTGGCCAGTTGTAAACAAAGTTAGTAGGGTAGTAATGTCTCGAAGACAGGAAATCTCACAAGTTTATGAAACCTCAATGTGTGTTGTAGTGTCATTTCTGGAGAGGTCCTTATTGTCGCAAGCTTGAAGAATCTCAAACGTTCATTGCATGAGGACTTGCAGGCCAAACCCGTACACGTTTTAGATGGACACTGATGCACTGTCTTCAGGAGATGGCAGTAAATGCAGGGAGTGGGGGGGTGGAATTTTTAAAATGACTTTCATCTTTAAGAAACAGCACATTGAATCATCAGCGCCACCAAGTAGCTAGGGAAAGGTGTGGATGGGCAAGTGGTGGAAAGGATGCAGACTGTTTTTTGTTTGGTTGGGTTTTGTATGAGGCAAGGAAAAATAATATGCCCTTACACTGTAAGAGGAAAGATGGAGACTTATCAGGCTGGGATAGAAATATGCATCAAAGGACATAAGGGGATGTGTTGCTGAGACTGAAAAAAGGAGTAGAAAAGAAGCATGTCCCTACTTTGTGATCTATGATGAAAGAGGACAGGAATGAAGCATAATAGGGTAAAAAGCCTGTGAGATTCTCCTGATAATGTGTGGGATGGAAGGGAAAATGGTGCTAGGTATTGTGAGGGTGTCAAAGGTGATTAATAGAATTGGGGCAGTTGGCACGGACTTAAACTGGTGTGAGAAATTAGAATAGCACAATATACTTTCTGAGATAGAGCAGTAGATTTACCATTGATTCCCTCAATCACATATTAGACAACAAATATGTTAATATTAGGTTGTAAGAATTTAATTTTAGAAAGACAATACAAAACCAAAATTCTAATATGACTTTCATTAGGAAAAAAATATTTTTATAAAGAGCATAATGTCTGTACATCAGAATACTGTTGAAGCTTTTCACTAGTAAAATATTGGATGACTTAACATTTAAAATCAAAATTATGTTAAGCTTTTAGACTACACTTGCCTTTAGAGCCCTTGTTACTTATTTAATCCCCAAATTACCCATGATTGACACAAATTTGGCATGCTACCATTCTGTAGTTCAAAATTACAGATGCTGGAAATAGGGCTATTACACAGAGGAAGTGAATTGCCCAAAATTTTGCCATTTCCTGCTTGGATATTACGAGTTTTATCACAGATTGTGTCTCTTATCTGGGCCATGGCAGGTAGGAGTGCGAGGTTGGAATAACTCTGGTTGCTAGGAGCTGCTGTTATAAAAGTGGATGAAAGGACTTTTTATGCCATCATCACAACCCAATTAAGCTTTTTAATACTTTACTTCTAAGAAATCATCCTTAGTTTCTTTGTAAATCAAATAAATATTTGGCCATTAGACAAGCCCTACTTTTGATTGCAGAATCACTATGATTAAATGTTGCTTTTACCTGTGGGAGACAGACACACATGCATATATATATATATTTGCATCTACTTGCCACAGTTTTTCTGTGGAGTCACTTGCTCCTTTAAATACTCTGTGTCTCTGTGAACACAAAGAACCAAAGACTGAAAAAGGAAAATTAATGGAAACGGTGTTTTGGGTTTACATGGAGTTTGCAGAGCTAGAGGGAAGTACTGGAGCACTGCACAGCTGACACAGGTACCTAACACTAAATTACTTAGGACCTCCCAAGCCAAATAGCTGAGGACGAGCAAGCACCTCTTGGACTTAACACCAGTCCTCTTCAGCAGTGTGCTCAAGTTGCCTTGCAGCTTTATTCTCTTCCTGTTTACCCATCCCCAATTGTTGTTCCTAATAAAATAGTTCTTGAATTAGAATTTGTGGATGCTTTAAAACTAGGGGCAGTTAGAAAACAGCAACAAACAACTCAAAGTGCTAAAGCTTTGTCTGGTCTGTTACTATTTCATGCTTTGTTTAATTATTAGTGATTCTGTATTTCTTTGAATGTTTTTGATGTCCTGCACATGAACAACAGAACAAATTCTTGCCTAGCAGCACAACTTCTGTCATTTCAATAGAAAGATCCACTCCTTTTTTAATTTTGTAAGCATTCTATAAACATTCCATTTTGCACTTGAAAACAAAGACTCATAAGACCTGTGACTACATTAAGTGTTTGCATTCTGTGCCGCCGTCTCATGTACTTGCACTCTTTTTGCATAATAACTGAGCACTTGACTATTTCAATTATTTGTAAAGCAACCCTGTTAAAAGCTTTTAGTAGTTCTAGTTGAGTGAATTTCTGGTTTGTTTCCACAATTGTTATTTTATTCAATGCTGATGAAATTAATTTATGGGGATTTTCCTCATAGGTAGTATTTCGTTACACCATGTCACATTCAAAGCTTTCTGAGCAATTTCAACTTCTGTTTGTTTATTAGAAAACAGCCAAGAAAAATGACTGAGGTTTGAGAATAGCAATATTTTCTTAGTTACATTTCATCTACCAGTCTAATTTCTTGTGGGTGTATCCAAGTCATCTTGAACTATACTAGCTACCTGCTTTCCCTTCTTTGTGGATTATATTTCAGCATAGCCTTTACCACTGTAATTGACATTACAACTTCTTGCTCTTCTCGTCTGACTCCCTTCCCTAAAGAAGAAGGGCTACGTGTCTGTATGATACTCTCCCTTTGCCTTTTGACCACAGTTATAGGAAAAGTAAGGAAAAAAAATCTCATCACCCCTTCAACACAAGGGAGAAAGGGAAAAATTACATTTTCTGGCTCGTAAACCATGCAACCCTTCAGCTGAAGTAGACAGTTTTTCTTTTATGGGAAATAACACTTAAACATGTTTTCTTCTGAAAAAGGAGCCATGTTCCATTGGCACCAACTGCAAATCTCCTTAATTCATACTAAAAAATGAGCAAACTTTGCCTTCCAAATCAAAAGCCATAAAACCCCTAAACTCTTCTTTGTAAGCCTGGGAACTGAAAGTCAGTCTAGGTTAGCTCCTGAGACATGCCACTAATGATTTTCTGCCTTTAGTTATGCTTAGATGTAATCTCAGAGTCTTCACTGAGATTACAAACCTAAATTACAGTTTTTTGTCTGTGAAACTGAAGCATAAATGAGGATAAGAATTAAAGGCAAAGCCCAACTAGTATTTGCTTTTGCATGGGTGGGTTAGTTATGCATGTGAAAATAGCATTAAAAAGGCTTTTCTAAGCCCCTGAGGGTTATGGCAAAATGTGAAGACTTGGGGTTGTATTTTTAAGAGTTATTTTTAACTTGTCTCAGTTTGCAATCTGTTTCCCAACACATTCCCATGAGTATTTTTCTGTGAACAACTGAGGAAGAGGCATGTTGTAGCATGGGGTGAGAATGAGTGCTGAGAATAGGGGCCATGGCTGTGTGTTGGTGTCACTTGGCAAGCTCAGTAAGTAGGTGTCATCTAAGATGGGCCTTTCTACCTCACTAGGTCACTTGGGAGGTAAGTTCTAGGTCTTAAAAGTCTGTTTGCATTAAATAAGATGGTGAAATGAGACAGTTGGCTTCACCGACTTCACTGTGCTATCAAATATGGTCCCATATGCTGGAGCTACAAATACGATCACATTAAAGAATTGCAGATATGTTTGCATGTGTATTTAAATGCAGGAGATGGAGAGGAAATCTGTACAGGGAAAAAACCCAAAGGTAATTCAATCAGGTAATTTTGTATACAGGGGACACATTTTATAGGTAAATAAATAATTTCATTGATAATTTTACATTTATCTGTCATTTTTTTTACATAGTAAACTGCTGTTTTGTGAGATTATTTTACAGGTGTTTTATATTGGTTCAAAAGATTTCTCTCCTCCTCTCTTCTAATTAAGTAAGCAGAAGCCTGTTTTGGTTCTCTGCTCTAATAAAATAATGGGAAATCTTTAGGGGCAAGGGAAGATTGCTATTAATGACGGTTCTTGCTTACAGATGTAACTGACTCTGGATAACGAAAGAAGAGAATGCTTATTCCTTCTTGTGAAAAAGGTCTTATCTGTCCTTTTTGTCAATCAGAAAATATGAACTAAAACATGAACTCATCTCAGAATAATTTTTATGATTTTTGGTATCTACACAAAAGCATAATATTACTATGCTACTAATTTGCAAACTGCCTGTGTACTATATGTTTTTGAGTAGTAAACAAATAAATATTTCAGGAAGGCTTTGTGAGATCCATAAATCACAAATTTCAAAGAATTATTTCAGGTTCTCTTTCTGCTTTTTAAAAGGCATTTGTTGTAGGCAGGCACTGCTGGGCCAAAATGATCAACTTACTGGCATTAAATAATTTTCCCATTTACTTTTCATGTTCAATTTCAGCTGGCAACACAAAAGCCAATTAAACTATTCATGGTTTATTTCTGCAGATTTTACTTTAAGTAACTGGAGAGAGATGTAAATTATTAAACTAGTAGTGTGTGTCAGGAGCTAATGAATTTCAGATGAAAAATATTTCCCCATTATGTGGGGTTGTATCTTGACATGTCTATTCCAACAATCATACACTTTTTATTTCTTGGCATTGGATACTCTGGTTTTGTTTATTGATTTTTAAGAGATCCCAGCAGTATTAAAATAATCTTCATTTTCCACACAGTTTTATTCCGGACAAATGACCTTTTAATGATATATTTCAACATGGAAGGAATGTATCAGATTTGTCATGGTTCAAATACAAATTGTAGTTCAATATGATTCATTATGTAGACCTACTGCAGAGAAAACAGTTTTACCATTACTAGCAGGTAGATATTTTCTGCCATTATGTAGGGACCTAGCCATTCTCCCAATAAGATTAACATATGCATTTACTCTTTTATTGGGTTAAAAATATAAGGCTGAATTGTAAGCTCAGCTCCCACTGCCATCAGTGACTAACTTGTTTTTAATGGCTGTTGAAAAAAGTTGGCATCTTGGGTCCTATGTATTTCCATACCTGGGGAGTTTTGGTGACATGTTTGTGGACCTAACTGTGTCTTAGTCACACAGTCACTCACGATTTTGATGTAGAATCACACTAGTGAACTAAAGAAGTTGGGTCATTCAGAAGCTGGTTTGCATTTCCTTCCACCAGGAACCGAGAATAAACTCTCATCTCCAAGTCTTTTGCCCTCTTCCAGGCTTGCTTTATTTCCAAAATCACAACTCAAAGCCAGAACAAACTGTTTTAAATTCTTAAGGGACAACCTCTAGAGACATTTCTCAATTTACTCAGGTAAGAGGAGATAAAAGGTGCCTCTCTTACCTTTGCTCTCCAGCCATTGCTCTTTCATTCTGTGTCTCGGACAAAAGCCTTCCAACAGCAGAGGCTGCTTAGACCTTTCAGTGAAGTGTAGTTTGGTGCTGACTATTCCCATGTGTTTCTGTTGTCCTCTCCTTTCCCCAGATTCTTTTTGTACAATTGTTTATAAAAGGAGAAATGTAGATGCTGGGTAATTGTAAGGAATTTTACTAAAGTAATAAATGATGACTTTCTTCCTAATGCACAAATTCCTTGAGATCACATCCCACTAAAATATAGCTCCATTTTTTAGCAAAATTAAGTAATTAATGAATGATATCAGCTAAATTTCTGCGTGGATGAGGTATTGTTACCACCTCAGTTTGATTTTTCTTTAGAACTACTTTTGTGTTGCAGTGAACTGCCCCCTAGAGCCAAATGCAGCATGTAGAGTTGCTTATGGATCAAATAAGCTTCCTGCTCAGGACCCGTTCAAAGGTCATGCTGGAATTTTTAACCTGTGCGTAAGCACATTAAATCACTACAGTAGAAAAGTCCATGAACCAAGCCACCAGGCTGGTTGCCTTTTGGTTTTTTTCTGGTTTGTGGGAGTCTGAAACAGGGAATTCTAACACATTTTTGGAGACAGCAGTGATTTAGTCTGAGTTTATAAAAGGTGAAGAGTGAAACAGAGACTGATGGAGTGTAATGAAAATTCGTGGACGATTTCTATACTTTCAAACTACTTTTTCAGTAGTACAACTACTAGAAATGGATTATACTCATAAATGAATATTCATAGAACCATAGAATGGTTCAGGCTGGAAAGGACCTTAAATATCATCTATCTGCAATCCTCCTGCCATGGGCAGGGACACTTCCACTAGACCAGGTTACTCAAAGCCCCATCCAACCTGGCCTTGAACGCTCCCAGGGATGGGACATCCACAGCTTCCCTGGGCAGCCTGTTTCAGTGTTTCACCACCCTCAGAGTAAAGAATTTATTCCCAATATCTAATCTAAATCTACCCTCTTTCAGTTTAAAGCTGTTACCTCTCATCCTGTCGCTACATTCCCTCATAAAACGTCCCTCCCCATCCTTCCTGTAGGCCCCCTTTAGGAACTGGAAGGGCCTGTAAGGTCTCCTGGAGGCTTCTCTTCTCCAGGTTGAACAGCCCCAACTCTCTCAGCCTCTCCTCATAGGAGAGGTGCTCCAGCCCTCTGATCATCTTTGCGGCCTCCTCTGGAGCCACTCCAACAGGTCTGTGTCCTTCTTATGTTGGGGGCTCCAGAGCTGGACGCAGTACTGCAGGTGGGGTCTCACAAGAGTGGAGTAGAGGGGGACAATCAGCTCCCTCGACCTGCTGGCCATGCTGCTTTTGATGGAGACCAGGATACGGTTGACAATACTTAATTCACTTAATACGGTTGAATACTTAATTCACAAATAAAATATCTTTGCTTCTGGCATTTGAAGTTATTTTTTTCACTCTGAAAAGAAGCTGCATTTTTAAATATATAGCTTCATCTAATTAAATGCGGCCATATTATACTTCCTTCCTCTATGGAAACAAAAGTATTGACATAGTGGTTGGGGAAGTCACATCAGTAGCTTTGCCATTCTGCTGTGTCTTTTTACCTGTGTTCAACTGGACCCTCTAACAAATGACTTTACTGTAGGAAATTCTGACTGACTGTCATCCTCTTCCTGGGCCAGGTCTCCAAGTTCCAGGATGGACCGCAATATTTTGTGTATGTTTGCAGATTCTTTGTGCACTGTGCAGTTTTATGAGAGTCCCAGTTTACAGAGCTGTCACTCCAGGTTTCTGGTTGTCATGGTTTAGGCCAAACTGGCCACTGGGGACGTGGGGCACCCCAGATGGGACAACCAGATGCTCCCCCCAACCTGTCTTCAAAGAGAGAGGCAGAGGAGGGAAAAAGAGACTTATGAGTTTAGAAGGAACTAAACTACTTTAATGATATAATAACGATAAAATAAAAAGAAAATAATGAAATATATACAAAACCATATCAAGCTCCCAGGATGACAATCACATCACCAGTTGGCACTGGGGAACTCCCAGACTGGACTCAGTGACGGATGGGAACTGGATTCAGGATCGGGATCAAAGGCAGACGAACAGAGTCCTTCTTGGATGTCGGCCATTTAAGAAAAAGACCTGACCCTTTGATCCCTCAGCTTTTATACTGAGCATGAGGCAGATGGGATGGAATACCCTGTTGGTCAGTTTTGGGTCACCTGTCCTGTCTGCTCCTCCCCACAGGTTGCGACCCCTCTATGCTATTCCACTTTCAACCCTCCAACGGGGCAAATAACAAAGTTCGCTGGCCTTGGCTGTTATAGCAATAAGTATAAGCAAGAGCCTCTCCGCATACCATGATTTGGCATCAGCTATAAACAATTGGTCTTATCACTCTGTGAGCGAACAGTGCCTGCAAAATATGCTGCCAGTTTCAGTAGTTAGAAGAGGCCCAGCCAAGAAGCAAAGTTACTGAACAAAATTGGTCCTGTTTTACCTCAAACCAGGACACTGATTGGTGGGTTGGAGAAATAAATGTTTTTTCTTAAATTTAATGGAATGAAATCTCTAAATTTGTTTTTGTATTTCCTGTTTCATAGGTAGGAGTTGACCATGGCAAAAAATCTGGTGTTTACATATAGAAACTTGGTTGCACTTAAGCCAGAGACTTACTGTAAAGTGTGAAAATGTTCCTTTTCAACTGAACACAACTATACTTTGAATACTGCATGAACCCCTGAAAAGTTGGAGGTGCCAAATCATACTTTCCTTCTACCAGTCCTCCCGGATTTGCAGAGCAAACCTTGTGAAGAGGACATTGCATTGAGAGCCCTCTGATGGCTAAATGCAAGAAGGCAGCAAGTATTTAAACTGTTTGTCTTTACACTCTGCCCACAGAGTGACAGTTCATTTTCAATTCAGTGGGTTATTGGGCAGTGTAAAGTCTTATGTAATATCTTATATGAAAACTGTATTGAAAAGATTTTGCAGTACGTTAGTACAACAGAGGATGCACAGAAAGCAATTTTTAACTATGATTCCACATCATTTAAGTATCCATCCATTTATCTTCCACATGAATATTCCTTTCATTATTTCTTTTAAAATACATTAAAGTCCATGAATCAGAATTTCAAAAAGATCAGGAAAATTCTATTCTGCCATCTGTGAAATGCCGTGGCTTATTCCCAGGTACAACCCACCAAGACACAATTGTGGTAGCACTGTAGAGTAGAGTTATTAACAAAACCAGTGGTTGGCAAATCTTGCCTGATTTTCTGCAACATAATTTGATTTTAAATATCCATATACATCTGCTGCTTAACCTTTTCCTGTCTAATGGAAAACACACATCAAAATTAGTCTGCGTATACTAAAGAACAGCCTGTCACATAAATGAATAAATTAATGGCAACTAAAGCAGGGCCTGTCAATTACTAGGAACATTAATTATTCCATTAATAATGACTTAGTTTAAATCTTGTTTTAAAGGCATATTGGACAATGCAATTCATTAATTTCATTTGAGGTTTCAGCCATGTGTGCTAATTGAATTATATATATTTTGGCATAGCAGAATTTCCATTATGTTTCCATTCCATCTAGTTCTCATCTGTCTTTCCTGAAAAAACTGAAATCCTGCCATTAAGGACACTCCTTTGAAGCTGTATAGTGAGACATATTAAAATACGTATTACTGTGCAGACGGAACTGCATAGAGTTGGAAAAAAAAAATCCAATTTTTCCACACTGTAATTTTGGAAAGTTTGCATAGTTTCCCTCAATGCACTGCATATTTGATCTCTCTTTTTTTTTTTTTTCATTGTGGAGGAGCTAATTAAATGATAAATTAAAATCCATGGTTATTTTGAAATACATTTCATCTGCTACTTTCTCTCTTCCCTTTTTCTCTTCATACTTTCATTTTCATAACTTCGTCTTTGGAAATTTTGTTTCTTTTTTTAAGGCATTTCTTTTAAACAGATCCCTTAATTGTGTAATATATAGTCCATGTGTATAAAAATGTGCCATTAATATATTACAGAAATTTTGTGCTATGTATTAATCTTATAAAATACCTTTTTCCTCAGGATAATCAACCAGACAATTGAGAAAAGAGTTTTAGAATGCATTTTAAGTTTCAATAAGTGAAAACAATTCCTAATCTGAAAAAAGTATTTCTTCTTGAAATATTGTTTGACAAAGAATTTTTTGCCATCCCTATTTCCCATTTTATGTAAATATATTTTAAACAACTAGAAATGTTTAAAAGTTAAACCACCATGCAATTATATGTTCAGGGAAGTTCAGCTGTCAGTGGGAGAACAACAAAAGTGCTCAATTCAACTGAATATATTTACTAGCATGCATTCAAGTATGTCCTTAGGTTGAACAAATTGCAATCAAGACCACTTGATCAAACCAAGGAGATACCATATTCTCAAGCGCAAACTGCTCAATGAGACATGATCCTGTTCCAGTTTAAGCTTCTCTTTAGTCTGAGAGTGACAAATATCACTTTGCCTCAAGCACAACTCTGAAGGCTGAGCCAAATCTTCCTTGCTGTGTGCTTGGTTTAGGGATTGAAGATGCAGTCTAGGTCCTCATCCTGGCAGGTCCAACTTCCGTAATTGCTGAGCCACACTCAGAAGCTCACAGCTCCTACAATTAAGTTTTAGTTTCTTCATTTCTTTGATATGCAGCAGTCTTTCATTGCTTGCTGTCCTCACCCATATGTTGTCAGCAAGTGCCCTTTAGGTGTCATTGCTACCTGTTCAGCCATTTCTGTGATATTAAATTGGAAGACGTGACCATGGCATTGATTTCATCCATGTGATTAGCACCCAGCATACACAGGCATAAATTACATGTGCTGTGTGACCATGCAAGATTTCTCTGAGTTATAGAAATGTTCAACATACTTTCCTTTTTTTTTTTGAGGATCACAGTCTGTAAATCTGTTTGTGGTAAGCTTGTTCCAGGCTTAATTGCTCCTAATCTTGTGTATGCAAATGGTGCTGGTGCTACTTCTGATATAAGTTTATGCCCAGTTTACATATTCATGTTTTTATGGTTTTTTTTTCTTCTCAGATGTCTTCATTTTCTGTGGGACTTTGTTATTGATTTTTAGTTGAGGTTGGGATTATTTATTTTTTTTCTTAACTTCCTTCTGGGGCTCCCTTTCTTAGTCATGACTTCTTTCACAGCATCAGCTGTCTATTAGATGAAGTTGCAGAAGTACCTGCTCCGTATTAATGGACTGCAGTCTTTTTAGGTCAAGCATCTCTTTGTCATAATCATATTGGTTCTGTCTTTCTAATCAACATCCCATTAAGGGGTCTAAGAAAGCCTGGTGATTAGGACAGATTTTATCTTCCTTGAAAGCTTTCTGTGACTAGAGATTTGCATAGCATAGCAGGTTGAGACCAAGATTTAAAAAAAAAAACCAAATAAAACACCCGTTCTGAAACAGCAAATAACCAACAGTTTTAAAAGGCAGTTGTGATGCCAGTGATTCAGGTAAAATTCCCTGTTTTACTAGTGGCTTGATTTAATTTTAAGTCATTGATGCTGTATTTTACTTCCTATTCTGCAAAATATTGCTTACAGTCTTTTATGGGGAATTGGTATCGATAAATGGATTCAAAACTAGGAAAGCTTCACTAGGAAAGCTTATAGAGAACCAGGAAATAAATACTACTATAAGCAGAAATCTATTCTGAAAAATGAATCTAGAGTAGCTGGACTGATAACATGTATTTATTGGTGGTTTAACTATATTTAGAGCAAAGTATTGCAGCATTCTTTGAAGAAGAATGTTCTATCTGAAGAAAAACTCTCAATATATTTCATTTTCCTTGGGTAATATTGAAGAGGACATTAAATCCATGGCAGTTGGAAGCTGAAACTCATTTAAAAAGAAACCTTAAGAGGGATGTTCTGTCCTAGGGATGGGATTTTTTTTTTTTTTTCTTCTTGGAAGGTATACACCTATATATAGTGAAGACTCAGCTGTCTGTGTGTATTGCACAGAAAACTGGCATTTTTATGACGTTCCTACTTTAGGACCTATTTGGTGGCTGTTTTGAGATAGAAAGCTAGGCTGACAGAGACTCATATGAAGCAATTTTCTTGAGTCATTAAAATACATCCTAGCAATAATAATTTGAAAATCGAAGAGGGAACATTTTTCTGGTCTACAGATCTGTAATGCCCAGAGATTGAAAGTTGGCTCAAAGCAGATACATTCATGTCCCTCCATCCTGTGAATTCAGTAGTGGGCTGTCAGACATGAACAGCTTTCATTCTTTTCATAGCAAATTCATAGCAAATATTAAAAAAAACAAAGGGGGGAAGGGAGAAGGACCAGCACCAAAAATACTCTCTAAAAGGAAGTGTCATATAATTTATGACTCCTTATCTCCATAGTACATTTTGGCTATGAATCTTATGCACGTTTAAATTTTTTTTTTTCTTCGGGATGGGAATTTCCTTTGCTATTTTTTTTAGGAGGTAAAAACCACCTATCTTTTCAATTTTCAGAGCCATAATGTGCTTGAGTTCTTATTCTGAGCAGGATAGATTTGTTGAAGGAGAAAATGAGTAATCCGAGTCTTTCAGCTGTGACTGCTTTATATCCCATGTGGTTTTTCACCCATTTTTGCTTCTTTATTAGCACCTTTCACTTTTGTCAGCTACAGCAGATTGAAAACTAATGATGAGGTCCAGCTGCTAAGCTAATCCTGACAGAGAACAAAATCATTTTGGAGTAGGCAAGTAAATTCCTCTGTAATCTGATTCAGTACTTTTGGTATGAGAGATATTGTTTCTGTTCAATTCAGGCAGGACTCTGTGGTTTGAATATGAAATACTGTAAGAAGTCAGGGTCTTTGAAGAGTCAACTAAATCCTCAATTAAACTACATTGCCCCATTATTTGTATTTACGGCATTTAAATCAGCTACCACAAAAACTGTTGTGGAAAGAAAGCTTCACAGGGTTATAAACAACAGAAGAAGGATTTGAATAATTTAAGTAAGCTGCATGAAATAATTGGATGCCACGCATTGCTTATGATCAGCCACTCCAGTTCTTTTCCTTGTTGTCAGTCTTTTGATCCTTCGCCTGACATCAGACAAAGGAGTGGCAGATACAGAAAACTAGGTAGCTGAAGCAGAGAGGAATGAGCTGACAAATCAAGCACTATATCAAAAGAACTACCAAACCCAACAAAATCGAGGTATGACTGCTTAATCTATCATACAAAAAATCTGAGACTGGTTAGGTCTAGTGGGAATGGTTAATTTTGCCCTCCCCCTGTACTTCTAATCTATTTTTCTTATCCCTTTTCTCATTTTAAGAGGTTTTGTTTGGTTGGTTTTGTTTTGAAGAAACACAGGACATTCCTTATTAAAACTTCACTTGCTAACAGGGAGTGAGGTAGCCAGGTCACTGTGATTGTCCTCTCACCTAGAGGAGAGAATACGGCTATATGATTAGTATCTTTCTTATCCACTTCAAGATTGTAAGAAAGAGCGATCTTTTATGTGCTCCCACACTTCCCATATGACAACATATCCTTTTACGAGAGCCCTAAAAAAGGTAGCACTCTGCAAAGACTTGGGAATTAGTTCTGGCTTCTTACTTTTAGATCTTAGCAAATGCTCTGACTGCAGCCATTGAACAAAAAAATGACAATGCAATAAATGTGAGCGTGAATATGCCCAGCAGAAGGCATTAGCTTATATATTTTCACAATGCTTTCCTTTATGGAAAGTTATTAGAAGAATTTTAAACATATCAGGATTAGAAAATGTCATGTAGGGAAGCACTGAGGACCTGTATTCCAGTTCTCAGGTCTAGAATGATGCTAAAGAATTCTTCAGATTAGGATAAGAAATTTCATAGGAAGTTCTGCTCAGCCAACGCATGCCCTCCGCACCTGGGACTGAGTGTATCTGCCAAGTTTGTTGAACATGTGCAAATACTGATTTCCTCAGAAGATGAAACCTTGGTCAAATTTGGATAGTGTAGTCTACCATCCAAATTTAAGACCTGTATTGAAAGTAAACAAAACAGTGAAAAAAGCGAGGTAGGGGTGCAGAACTACTGTTAACAGAGCTTATGTCTCTCTGTGACTTTGAACCAGTTGTGATGATGTTTTTGAAGAAGAGAGCAGCACGTTAGAAGTCATGACAGGGAAACTGAGATCGGACAATAAAGTTATGAACAAAACAAAAGAGGGCCTAGGAATCCTCTTTATAAATAGGAACTTTAAATAGTAGGAACTTTTGTCTGACTTAAACCATGAGTAACGTAATCCCTTTCACCTTTAATCATCCTGTTGCCACTAAGTTTAAACATTAAACAAAATTACAGTTTAAGAAATATAATGGCTATAACACATAGACTTTTATGATCAACGTAGGTACTTCTTTAAAAGTATTTTAAAGGAAATCCATTGCATGAATAATGGCATTGTAAAATGGGAGATGTAGCTCCAGTGTTTATTGTGCCTCAGCAATTTCCATTTTAAATATGTTTAAATTAGCGTAAAAAAAAATTATTGTCTGAAGTAAAATATTTAAAATTTGAATCGCTAATCTGTGGACAGAGTTGCTGTCTTTAAAGATTTTGCAGACCGAATGCTGATGTCTGTACAGAGCAGAGTTGAAAATACATGGAGTATCTCAGAATGTTGCCAGCACTAATGTATCTACCTTAAGCCTTGTTTGTAATTCTACCAACAATGCCACTCACTAGCGTAAACCAAATGTGTGAGGATGATTGTGACTAAATGTTTTCAATATTGTAACAAAACACAGGCTGCCTGGCTGCCATTGACTTCATGGAGCTCCCTCTCTGGGGAACAAAGAATTAATGTAATAATGAATAATGGTTTTCCTCATTCCACCTGTATAATATATATTCTGTCATCAGTTCTGTGGGAAGTTGAACTTTGCTCATGTAATTATGAATTAGTGCTTTCACTGTTTTAAATCCAGTATTACCTAAGGAATTTCTGATTTTTTTTAATTGTTGTTTTCGCCTTATGAACCAAGACAAGATGATCTCTTATTTCTTGATAGCACAGTCTGTCGAAGACCTTTCCAAAGCTCTTATCAAAATAGTGCTGTGATTGTGTTTTAATGTAGTCTTTTCCATGGACTGGAAGTGTTTTACTTCTATTTTCAGGCTAAAAGTATAAAATTCAGGAGGAGGCACTGTGGATACTGTGTAAAAATACCTGTGTATTTCTGTGTCATGGCCAACAGAATCACTTTTAGGTGTGGTTGTATTCATTTTTCTTTGATTTGTATGTCAAAGTACCAGTGACTATTTAGTGGTAAAAATAACTCTTTAATTATCCTTGTGAGGTCTCCAGTGAATTTAAACAGCAAGACTCTTGCAGTTTTTTGCACTTACAATGTATATGCACTATTAAAACAATAAATGTCAGTGTGTTGCTCATATAAAAAAAAAAGGCATTAATGCTGTGAAATTTCCACTCAAAATGCCTCATTTGCAGCTGTCAATGGGGATTTTTGTGCTTTTTTCATTCCCTTACAGCTGTAAAAATAATGAACAGTTTTCTGAGGTCAGTGGAACAATGCTATGAATAAACTGATGTGAGGGAGAGATCTAGTTCATCATTAAAAACAAAAAAAGCCATTATCTGTTACCAGATTGCCCTGTACCCAGAATGTAAAGCTGAGAATCAGAAACAGCAATATGTTATGGGTTTAATAAAATATTTGGTTCTTCTTGCCCCCTCCTGAAAAAAAAAAAAAAAAAAGAGGGGGTAAGGGAATCTCTGAAATTATGGACTGGAGCAGAGGGCAATCATGTAAGCAGCTTGTGTGTAAAGGCCTGTGTGTTTACACATTTGTTCCACTGTGGAAAGTAAACCATATGAAACCATTTCAAAAGACCTACTAAGCCTGTGTCCTAGCACAAATTTAATCAAAGTTTTAGTTATTCCTCAGTGTCACTGACTTACCTGATGCTGATGAGCAGATACCAAGGATTCATCTGCTTTTGAGCTAGGATTTGTATGGTTGTTTTTTAGTTGCTAATATTTTTCCACCTGCTCTCTGCAGTACACATGTGTGCACACACGCTCTTCTGAGAATTCCCAGAATTCTGATGAAGAGGAGAAGGAGCTGTTACATCACCTGAAATGTGTCAAATGGATTGTTTTCTGATATCGTCACACAAACTTGTACCAGTGCTACAGCTGGGAAGCTTTTTTATCCAGTTTACAGAACGTGGTTTGTAGGTGTAGAAGTTGACATACTTGATAATTCAAAAATCACAACTTGTCAAAAATGATAAGTGCTTTAATAACTTTCCTTTCATTATCATCTCATTTATCAGACCTGTAATATTCAAAATTCTTCAAGGGTTACTTGGCTGCATATCTCCATACAATTATGGCTGTTTAAGTAGTTATAATTGCTAAGTGAGCTATCATCATATCTGGATAAGTAATTTTGACAGTCATAACGTACTAATTATGTTATAACACTGGGAAGATGACGAGGATTGTTGCTGGTTTTTTTGCCAGTTGAGGCTGCCTATTTTTCATTAACCGTGAAACAGATGTTAATTCATTTTGAACTATTTGAAGAACTTCACTCAGGTGAGCTTTACCTGCTTGAGAGCACCATGTTTCTCTGTGTTCCTTCTGGTCCATGAGACAGCACCATACCCAGAGCCCTACGAAGCAGCCAGGGAAACAAGTGGGTTTGTGAGTGGGCAATTTTCAGTCCTGAATCCAAGTTGTTCCCAAGTGTTTGCTAGGCTTTGTGGAGGTGTCCCCCATCACCTGATTGTGTGTAGCTCTGTCCTACAGACAAAAGCCTTGGCACAAGCATGGCTGCTTCCCTGTATTGTTTCATTTCTAGGTGTTGTCTTCCTTTGCTGTTGGGTATCAGATGCTGTTGTAATGGGATTTTTACCCAGATCTCCCTGTCCGTTCACGGTGATAGAAGGACCTTAGAAAGGCTGCTGAGCGACAGAGGTCACTGGGTGGGTGAGACCAGGGTTGGATTTCCAACAGGAATAGTTTAACCTGCAAGAAGCTGGTTAAAGTGCATGTTTTGCAAAAGGTGCCTAAATTGCAAACAGAGATATGTACTAAGGGAAGAGTAACTGATTTCTTAAAGAAGTGCATTGTTTGTCTCTTTGTGTTTCATTATTTTCCTATGTATTCAGTTTGCAAACAAATCATAAGCTTTTTCTAACGGTTACATCTATACTTCAGCCCAGTCTTACAGAGACAAAACGTTCTGTCTAAAGTTTTACTGGGAATAAAGATTCCTTGGGCTCTCACTGATAACTGTTTGATCCCTCTGTCTTCAAACTGTGCCCTTAAAAATACTTGTACAGTCCTGTTATTTTAGTCAAATACGATTATGACAGATGGCCTGGTCTTTAGGCTTTGTAACCACCTGCAGTTTCCAGTGAAGTACAGAGGATCAGCATTTACTCAATATATCTGGAAATGAGGCTTTTAGTAAACAAGTCTGTTAATTATGTGCAAGAAGAAGCATGATCCAGTTCACTCAGTTTTAGTTATGTGCTGCAGGGCTAATAGGAGAAGAAACTGTAACAGTTATTTTTTCTGTGAGAACAAGCAGGTATGACTTTGAGTAAAGAAAACAAACTAGTACAGATAGCGCTTCCATTATTGGTCATTTCTAGAAGACAACTTTGCACTATATTCACAGAGAGAAAATACCAGGTTTTAAATGAAGTCGGAATGTTCCAAAATACGTAGGCACTTTTATGGCAGAGCTAACAGAGAAACTGTTTTCAGTAAATGCCCTGACAGGCAGTTAGTCAATTCCTCCCTCCAGAAAACCATTCATCACCCAAAAATTCAAGTGTGTAAAGGTCTGCTAAAAACTGTGCCAACGCAATGTTTGCTTCCCAGGGCTGGATCCATCCAAGCATTCACAAAGTAGTACTGCCGCAGCCAGTCAGATTCTGTTTGTCCAGTCGTGATGGTGTAAATGCAAATGCCACTAAATATTGTCTCGTGTTAACCACAAAAATGGCTTTGAATTAACTTTACATCTTGATAAAATACTTTGTTTGTGTTTCCTACCAAATATATTCAAATTAATTTTATAATTTACTTCAGAAACTGCAAATACAATTTGTTTCTTTACATTGTTGAGAAGCCATTAAATAGAAACTATATAGATATTTATTTGCACTTGCTAAATTGCTGAAATGATTTATTATTGTGCAATTTTCATGGTGTTACATTTTTATTGCTTTATATTGCACATGTTGTATTTTAATAGTTGCATCCTTCATTCCATTAATTTCACATTAAACATTAAATTGCTATGAAAGTTCAGTCATAGCTCCTAAAGCATAAAAAATAAGCTTTGATCTTCACTTTCTAGAATGCAAGTGGGGATGGAATACAGACTAAGTAGAAAAATAATCTGTTCTCTCAGCAAGATCTGCAATGTTATACTTAACAGCATCTGGTAACTGAGAGATCTGTGTTCATTTCTGTACGAAAAAGTTTAATTTTATTCTGCTTCGGTTAACCAAGGATAATTTAGCCTTTAGCAGTTATGGATTTTACCAGTACTCAGCAAGGGAATACCTTTTACTATTGAAATCAATGTAAATTTTGGACCTAATCATTAAGACCCAGGTTGTATTTTTTACTTCAACTCTATTTTCAGGTAGTCTTCCCCCCCCCACCCCCATCCGCCAAATGTGGTCTTTAATTTGCTCAAAAAACAGGTACAGAAACATCCTTGGGAGTTCACATTATAAAACATTTAAAGGGTTGGCTCTGCAAAGACTTAGGTCTATAATTAAATTCATGCCTCTCAAAACTCCCACAGAAGTCTTAACTCTTAGAGATGCAAAATATGCATAAAGAAACAAAGATTTGAAGTAATTTACAGGAATAGGTAATAAATCCAGGAATATTTTGATGTAGAGATGAAACTGAAATATGCGTCCATAGCATGGTTTGCTCCATGTTGAAATCAATTAGAATCTTTCCATTGAATTCAGTTCCATTTTGGTCATTCCTATGTGCACGGGCCTCAGGACTTCAGTTTTCCATGAAGAGCAAGTGACTTATTCACATGCTGATTTGAGGCAGGAGGTGAGGGAACGACCCCTGTTACATCCCCAGATACTGAAATGATTCCAAGATCATATGTGTTTTGAGGACAAGTCTAGTGATTAGAAATTCCTAGAAACGCCAAATTCCTAGAAAGTAGTCGTTAAATCCAAGGGTGAAATCCCAGACCCATTATAATTTATGACAAGTGCTACATGTTTGCAGAAGCACTAGCAGTCACAGTCTGTTACGTGTATAAAGAAACAAGGAAATATAATTTTTCTAAAAGGTTAAAAAAAAAAGGAAAAAAGGCACAAAATGCAGCTGGGTATGATGTCACGAACAGCTGTCAGACTAACATAGCCAGAAACGGGCAGCAGAGAGGGAGCAGAAATCAAAGAGAAAGAGCAAAGTCATTAAATATTTATAATGGAGCTGGTAAAAATATGATTTATCAAAATACAATTTTACTGAAGTAGAAGTATTTTTTTGATGTTTTGATAGTTCTGCCATTTTTGCAGTGCTGATGGGGTTTTTGTGAGGACTGAATTGAAAATCTGACCTTTCTCTGGAAACAGCTATTTTGATGCAGCTCAGTTTCATGAAGAGTTTCAAACAGTTTTTAATTTCACATTGGGAAAAAAGCTAACATCATCTTCAAAGCTGCTGAACAATATGATTCATGCCCTCTGTATAGCTCCTGCTCAAGAGGAAAGATGAGAACAACAAATAGGATAACATCGAAGAGAGATAGCAAATAAGTAGGGTTTTTCAGTATGTTAGATGATAAGGAAGCACAAACCCCAGCATGTTGAGTTCATTGTGTCTTTGAATTTACTGTTTAAAAACCAAACCTACTTGCATTACTGCATAATTAATATGCATAAGATATCCTATTGTAAAATCTTAAAATGGACAGAGGCCCTATTTTTACTATGGAGTTCTTAATGGTGGTTCTGTATGTTTAGGTTCAATGAAGATGCAGTTTCTATATCTGGTGTAGTTATTTTCATATCAGTGAGAGTATAAAAACTTAATCTAAGTTTCTATATAGGAAAAGTTACTTTGTACTACTAATCATAGCATTACATGAGAGAGTAATGTTTGCAATTAGCCTGAGATTTACTGGTGCACAATACCCCCTACCATTATAAATACTGTGCCAAGGGTCTGTGCTTCTGAAATTGTTTTGGTGGCTGGAGTCCCATCTGAATCACTGAATGTATCAGGACCTGTTACGGCTGACACTCCTGCATTAAAAAGCAAGAATCTTACTTAATTCTGAATAGGTGTAAGTTATCGTCTCAGAAGAATCTGAGATTTTGTACTGCTTAAGTATTTGTGCTGTTATTAGCAGAATCAAAAGCTGGAAATAAGGAACAAAATATCAAGAGGCAGCTGCTGAAGGGCAGCTCGAAATAGCGAGGTAGTCAGCTCACACAGCTGAGGTTCTCACACCTCTAATGTGTAAAATATTAAGCATGAGTAGGCTAAGGTAGTCCTACACAAAGCAGTGGTGGGGAGTCTCTCTCGGATTTCTTTGCCTAAAAAACAGGCTTTCTCATGAACTGCCTGTGAGTGACAATTCACTACAAACCTTTTCTGCAGAAAACCACAGCCGTTTACTGACTGAACTATGGTCATTGGCTGAAGCCATTTGATGACTTATTGGTGATGGTGGGGAGAACAACCGTATGCTTATGAACAGCACAGTATAAAATGGCACCGATACTTATCTTTATAAAGGCATGGTAGGAAACAAACTATGCAGAAAAAAAGAGGAGATTGTAAGGCTCAGAGGGGTAAGATAAGCTGAATATATTTTTTTTTAGAAATAATGATAGCAATTCTAAGTGTCCACGCAAATTAGAGTGCAAATGATCTTCTAGTGAGAGATCTGCAGTTACCTTTTCTTTTGATGAATTTATCTTCACTACGTGATTACCATTTTGATAAAAGGCCAGATGTGATAATTTTGACTATGTTATTTTTCATTTGTGATGATTCTTTGTAGTAGAAGCATTTGTGTCCAAAGTAACTCATCACACCTAGAGAGCCAAACCAAATTATGACTTTACACTTGGAGCTGAATATTTCAGATTATTTAAAGACAGACAAGTGGAAGTAAAAACAAATGAAAAAAAAGCCATGATGAGGAGGAACCATATGGTACTCTTGTAACAATTAAACTCAGTGCTCTACTTCAATGCACGTCTGCAGCATGAACAGATTAAACCCTTGTGCCCAGGCTCCATGCCAAGATTGAATTAATGTTCCTAAGCTTTTTATTTAATCTGCTTCTGTAAGAAGAGGCCATAGCAGAGTAAATAGTTGAGTGAAAACTTGTGGATGTGTAGAGCCTTTAACCCTTTTTCCTAACTCCCCACTCCCTGTGTTCTGTCTCATGACAGAACATGTGTTTTTATGGGCTTAAGGTGAAACAGTCCCGAGATATCTAATGGGCCTCTGGCATATTTTACTGTGCATGTTAACAAGAGTCTAGGAGACAGTGAAAAGATCCAAACTGCATAATTTCCCTTTCGTCTCACTTCACAGGCTGCCAATGCCATGCAAATTCCACGATCGTCCAAAGTTACTTTGCATTGCACCTCTCCAATGCAAGTTTTTGCAAATCTGACATGTCTGCATACTCACTTTGGAGAAAATTCTCATAAAAAAATCACTTTCTTTGTCCTCACTTTATCTTTAAAAAAAATATAAAAATTAAAGGAGGATCTTGCAGTCCTTTCTTATGCACATCCAGAGTGCTCTCACTCCAGGCTTTCTAGCCATGAGACAGCCAGGACGCTAATGTGACTACTTGGTGTCTAGCTTAGATCTGCTGGCATTCAACTGCAGACTCCTGATTGAACATAGCCTCAAATGACCACCCATTGCTCTCGAGTGACTCCATAATACTTTTTAATGGCATTATCTTGCCATCAACCTGATTTTTCAAACTACAGTTCTGAGGAAAAAAAAGAAGGTGAATGGCTATCTCAACATATTAGCTGCTGGAAGGAGGATACAGGTCTGTTGATGACAACCGGTAGGCAATCCTTTGTTTCTGCTTCACTTTTCTGTTGATCCCAATAGTCATTTCTGTTTTGGTCTACATATTCAGAATTATTTTATGGTGATGAAATTTTTACCAGAGCACCCTAGCTCCTAGTACTTGCCTTTTCTTTGACTTGTGTGATCAAGTCTACTGCTTATTTTATGTCCTAGCCAGCCCAAAGTTCCTGGTATCAAATCTCAAGTTAAAGCTGAGTGATGCCTTTGAGGAATTGATCACCTGCCGTGTGCTTTGAATTAGCCAACTATACCCCAAAACAATACATTTCAAAACATTCAGGGGAATAATTTTAATAAATGCAACATTTTCCAAGCTTCTTTATCTCAGAAATTGTCTGCCTTGATATACGACCCCAGGGAAAGTGGTTTAATTAAAAAGTAAGATTTTCTGTCAGTCTGCTGAGTCCTCAATAGACTAAACAGCTGCCGATTTTCTAATCTGAGTGTGACATGGTGCTGTTCATTTTCTTATTTATCTCTGTGTATCTCACAAGGGAGCCAAATCTAGCAGGTCGTGTTGGTGCACATGTCCTGCTTCCCAAAATATTGTGTTAGGTTTGCCTACCAGACTGTAGGAATTCTGTTAGCAGTATATATTTGCTAGGCAACATTCCTAATCCTCAGTCTTTATTTAATTTGAAATTCTAGTCACATTGTACATCATTAGCTACTTTTATGTATTTTATTAGCGTTTGTCCTTTAACAGCTCAGCAATACTTAGTAGCTGGAAATTATTGCAAGTATTGTAATAACCTTTTTAATCGTACATGCAGAGACCTCTAGGTCTCTCTTATAAAACTAGATTCACCTTTTTCAAAGGATATACACAGTAAAATGGGTCACTGGGCAAGTTATCTTCTATTTTTCTCAATGTAGGCCTCACTAATCTAGAAATGAAATATTTGCATGATCCTTCTTTCAGACAAAGATGTGGAATTAGGGCAGTGGTAGCATCTGGGCTTCTGTGTTTACTGAAAGATGACTGTCTGAAGCAAAGCGACGTTTCATCTGCTGCAGCAGACTTCTGTCTGATAGGGGAACGGGAAACCTGCAGTCACTGACTGCAAATGTTGCAGCCTCAAGTGAACACTAATCAAATAATGCAGGTAGTTTGTGTGAAGACAAGGACCCGTACATGTGTTTATGGTTGTTATTGACATGTAGATCAGACAATGACCCAATGAGGAACTACACTTAGCTCCTGGAGGATAAAGTTCCTTTTATTAATGTGCTTTTTTACAGGTTTAACTGTGCAGTAGCAGGATTATTTTTCAAATAGTTCATTATAATGTGGTATTCTAAAAAATGGCAAGGCAAATATTTCTCAGTAATGATCGTGTAACTGTAAAGAGACTGTGCTATGCCTTACAGTACCCTAACTAAATTGGACAGCTGTTTCTATGTGTTGAGTGTGTGTTTGTGTGATACTCAGATGCACTGCTGAAACCACAGGACACTTGCAAACATGAAACATGAGGTTAACAAAAGCCTTCCATTGTTGCAGGGGAGCATGGAGCTCCATATATTGATTGTAATAGTATACTTTTTTGGTATTGTTCTTAAAGTCATGCCTTCTTGCTTTCTTTCTCTCTTGAATCTTGCAGATTTTAGAAAGAAGGAAAAATTAAGAAATGTTTCAAGTTATTTGCAATAGAATGTTAACTTGATATGTGTTTGGGAGGAAGGAATGACAATATTTTATATTTCTACGCTTTTAGAATATAGAGGGTGCTTGAGAACTGTATAATCATTAGTTAATTAAGCACATCTTTATGTGCACAAACCTTTATCTCCTTGTTACATGTTTTTCTGATCCACCTCAACATTTATTGCAGTCTTCAAATAAACACGTATCAACTCTCCATCATTTAAGCTGGAGTGCAAGGATCTCTTGTGCAGATCTGAGCGCACAGTGTGACGCCTTATGCATCTAAGCAGTGGTGGTCTAATTTCCAGCAGAGGTATATCTCACTATAATCCATAAAATTACACTTTTTAAACAAGCTTATTTAAACAAAATTGTAGAGTAGGTTTTTCAGGTGCTTTGTTGCCGAGTGCCTTCATGACCTAAGTGATTTCCCTGGGAAGTTTATTGTGAAGCCAGGAAGAAACCCAGATATGACTGCTGGTTATATGCTACCCCCAGAACTATCTTTTTATCCTGAGCAATTGGTCCCTGCTTCAGCAGAAGAATGAAGTCTGGTTCGTTTGGTGTGAGCTTATGGCAACAATGAATCACTTGAAGTGCAAGTGCAGTTTCCTCCACTTTCCAATTTCAAATCCATGGGAATAGAATAGGAAGGGTAGCAGTGGATTTATGCTCTTGCTTTGCAGAGCTTGTTGCCCATAAAACTAGGTATGAGGAAATAATAATTTCTGTATTTTATTAAGATATGAACACCTCCCTCTGTTTATGATTTCAGTATCGCTTCCTGGGTTTTAATATTTCAGTATGAGTTTAAAAGCATTGACTTCAATAAGCTGGAAAAGCATATACAGTAGTTACTGTCTTACTTAGTTTTCTTTCTATCCTTAAAGATATTTTACATCTGTAATTATTATTTTGCCTCCTTTTGCCAAACAACTACCCTTTCCTCCCTCAAAACGTAGCCTCCTATGTTCTGTAATTATTTAAACAGTAGCTACAGCTTATGATAGAAAAACTTGTGAAAGCAGTAAACCTCCCCAGTGGCACTGAGACACTCAAAAGGTCGGCAGCTCTGCACTGCAGGGGATATTTGCAGGACTGAAAAAAAAAAACCAAAAACAAAAAACCCCAAAGAGAAACAGCAACCCCCAAACAAACTTACTGAAAAACCCAATACCGACTGCACGTAGTGGGTCCATGCTGCATTTCTGAGAAAACAGACATTGAGTTGAATAGTAGTCCTGACTGCATTACTTATTTGCAGATTTCCATCCAACTGCCAACAGGCATCTTTGGTGATCGATGTTCAAAGAACAGTGTGCCTGTGTTTGGGTGTCCATCTATACGTGGAGAGAGCACATGTAAAGAGTTAAAGATTCAGATTTGATTCAAACTAGGAGTACTTCAATGTCATTGACAAGAGTGGTTTAAAACCTTTAGTTATAGCAAGAGGAAAGTCATAGCCACAAGCAGATTTATAAATTTTATAAAATTCTTGGAAGCCTGGTTGTGCCATGTAGTATATGAAGAAGATTCATTACTGATGGGTTTTAAATACCTCTATGATGGATCCATGTAGCTGAATCAAGTTTTTGAAGAATGCACATGAGGAAAAAACAGTGTTATTGTCATTCACGTGCAAGTCTTCAGAGACCACAGTGACACCTTGGTCGTATAATTCCTGTCTCTGTTCTGTGAATTGAAACTCAAGATGCATCTCTCCTGAATAGAGTATTTGTCTCTTCTAAGGTGTGAGTGGATTTGCAGGTGATCAGGCAGCTTTGATTCTTAGGCACGTTGGGATCTTTCAGGGACACTGTGCTTACCTCAGGAAGTATAAAAACCACAACCTTTATTCTAAATATATGATCAGTTATATTGATTTGTGCATCTGAGAAAAACACACAGAAATATAATGAAAGGCTAGAGAGTAATAAAGTCAGAACAGGATATGAATATAGATGAGTAATTTTGTCAGCAGTGAACTAATGAAGCCTGGTTTCCTACAGGTTTGAGCTTCATGTTTGATTTACAGGTACCAAAAAGGTGCAAGATAGAATTGAACCTTTTCTTGTTGTTGAGCTTTTACAAGGTCTTTGCGTGGACTGTTTGCTATCTAGTGAGATGTCACCCCTACAGTATTTCTGTAGCATCTCTGTATTGGGCAGTTGCATGATTTCATAGCACTTGTGGGAAACTACTCGGTTTTTTAAAATGTAGTTGGAATTAGCACATGGTTTGGGAGTTAATGGCAGGAACAAACACATGCGTGTCCACTCACGCATACAGACATGTCCTGAACACAGTTGTGTAAACTCTACTCCATAAGCAGTCATAAGGCCAATGGAGAGGATAGAACATGCAGGGAACTCTGGTTGGAATTAATCATAGAATAATAGAATTCTTTAGGTTGGAAAAGACCTTTAAGATCATCGAGTCCAACCATTAACCTGACACTGCCTAGTCCACCACTAAGCCATGTCCCTAAGTGCCACATCTACACGTCTTTTAAATACCTCCAGGGTTGGCAACTCAACCTCATCCCTTGGCAGCCTGTTCCAATGCTTGATAACCCTTTCAGTGAAGAAATTTTTCCTAATATCCAATTTAAACCTCCCCTGGTGCAATCTGAGGACATTTGCTCATGTCCTATCACCTGTTACTTGGGAGAAGAGACCGATCCCCACCTCACTACAACCTCCTTTCAAGTAGCCGTAGAGAGCAATAAGGTCTCCCCTCAGCCTCCTTATCTCCAGGCTAAACAACCCCAGCTCCCTCAGCCGCTCCTCATAAGACTTGTTCTCTAGACCCCTCACCAGCTTTGTTGCCCTTCCCTGGACACGCTCCAGCACCTCAATGTTGTTCTTTTAGTGAGAGGCCCAAAACTGCACACAGCACTTGAGGTGGGGCCTCACCAGTGCCAGGTACAGGGGGACAATCACTTCCCTAGTCCTGCCCACCACGCTATTCCTGATACAGGCCAGGGTGCTGTTGGCTTTCTTGGCCACCTGAGCACACTGCTGGCTCATATTCAGCCGGCTGTCAACCAGCACCCCCAGGTCCTTTTCCTCTGGGCAGCTTTCCAGCCACTCTGCCCCAAGCCTGTAGCATTGGATGGGGTTGTTGTGACCCAAGTGCAGGACCCGGTACTTGGCCTTGTTGAACCTCATATAGCCAAATGAAACAACATCTGGTGATTGCTGATTCACATACAACTGTTGCCTTTTATTAACTATTGATGAAAATTATCAAATGTCAGAGATCCCAGCTTTTCACTTGAAGTCTTCTGTATTCGTGGTGTAATGAAAGCTGAAGAAAAAGCAAAGGTAGCTGTGAAAGGCAAAATAAGCATGCAGTTTTTTTAATGACTTCTTAAATTGAGTTCCAGTGAATAATTCTGTGTAGTTGTTAAAGGTGTAACGTTGGGGATTTTTATTTGTACTGAAAGAAGCGTGAGTTTTGGTTTTCATATAAAAGGCAGTAATTTATAATACAATTTTGTTGACTAAGGCTTATAATCACTAAATCTTGCGTGTAAACATTGCTGAGTATGAAACATTGTCTTTAGGAATTTCTAAACAGTGGAAAGATTTGTTGGTTATATTTCAGAAAGGATAAACTGTCAATAGCTTTTTGGGGGCTATTATAATTTTCACAGAGGAAATTATATGATTATTATCCCTGCAGTAGTAATGTATGGATCTCTACCAGAGCTCTCAAAATAATGTAGGCTTCAAAATTAACAGATGCTTACGGCAAATGCTAGTCTGAATGATTTGAAGAGAAAATGTAATGTCCAGAATTTAATTAAAACATGTATTAAAATGAAGCAACTCTTAGTATAGTTAAAACCTGCAACCAGAAGATTTTATAGGGAGCAACTGGAAACCTCCAGGATGTACATCCTGGCCCTGGGTGAAGAGACATTTTCTCTTTACCCTGGATGCAATTGCTATGGGATTTCATGAATATGCTTCTACCTTTGTGCAGTATCTCCAACTTATCCTTATTTAACAACTCGCTGCCACCACCATTTTCATGATCACTAAATCTTATATGCACCTGTTCTCAAACCCATTCAAATGAAATTAAGATCAAAGCTTAGTATTTTGGTGTGTTGTCTGTTGTGAGGAAAACAATGTCCCAGTTTGCACTCTTAATTATGTCAGTCTTCCAAAGGAGAAGGGAGGTGGGGGTGGTGCCCAGGTCCTGACTATGGTTATTCTGCAACTTAAGTGGTGAACCTGAATAAGCGAGAGACCCGGTCTCCTTTTCCTCAAACGAGTTACATAACAATGCGTATCTAAGATCCCAGTAAATAATATAAGCTTGGTACAATTCACCTTGGCATCAGGTGGGTCTGGGGCTACCTCAGCTAGGTTTAAATAAAACCCTGTAGCGGCATTTAATAATGAAAAACAGTATCTGTTACATTTTAAAGACTCTATTTGTAATGCATAGTAGTAGTAGTTATATATATCCATGTATTTGTAATGCGTAGTACTAGTAGTTATATATATCCATGTGTGTTAGTCTCACAGTGTAAAGGTGGACTTTATTTCATTTTCTGCTTTGTTACAACTCTTATCATTTCCATTTCCAATATAGTCATTACAGCACCTTTTTAGAATCATTATAATTACTATACATTTTCATTTTTCAATAGTATTAATTCATTTCTTTGGAAATAGAATCACAGAATCATAGAATTAGTGAGGTTGGAAGGGACCTTTAAGATCATCAAGTCCAACCGTTAACCTACCCTGAAGAGAAAACAAAACAAAACAAAACAAAACAAAACACAAAAAAACCCAAAAAAAAACAACCAAAAAAAACCCCAAAACAAACCACCACCCACCCACTTCTAAACCATGTCCCTAAGCACCTCATCTACCCTTTTCTTAAACACCTCCAGGGATGGTGAATCCACCACCTCTCTGGGCAGCCTATTCCAATGTTTAATAACCCTTTCAGTGAAAAAATACTTCCTAATATCCAATCTAAACCTGCCCTGACATAACTTGAACCCGTTTCCTCTTGTCCTATCACTTGTCACCAGGGAGAAGAGGTCAGCTCCCATCTCTCTAAAACCTCCTTTCAGGTAGTTGTAGAGGGTGATAAGGTCTCCCCTCAGCCTCCTCTTCTCCAGGCTAAACAACCCCAGATCCCTCAGTCGTTCCTCATAAGGTTTGTCCTCCAGACCCCTCACCAGCTTAGTAGCCCTTCTCTGGACACGCTCCAACACCTCAATGTCCTTCTTGTAGTGAGGGGCCCAAAACTGAACACAGTACTCGAGGTGAGGCCTCACCAGTGCCGAGTACAGGGGGATGATCACTTCCCTAGTCCGGCTCACCACACTATTCCTGATGCAGGCCAGGATGGTGTTGGCCTTCTTGGCCGCCTGGGCACACTGCTGGCTCATACTCAGCCGGTTGTCCACCAACACCCCCAGGTCCTTTTCTGCCAGGCAGCTTTCGAGCCACTCTGCCCCCAGTCTGTAGCGCTGCATGGGGTTGTTGTGACCCAAGTGCAGGACCCGACACTTGGCCTTGTTGAACCTCATACCATTGGCCTCAGCCCATCTGTCCAGCCTGTCCAGATCCCTTCCAGCCTGTCCAGATCCCTATGTCCAAAATAGGTATAGATGTCCAAATAGGAGTAGAATCCTTCTCCTGAAAAAATTCTTACCTAGTTATTGGAAACATATACAGTTGTTTTCATAAAAATTTGTTGCTGTAGCCAGAATCTGGAAGTGTACGTGGGTTTTTTGTAGTGTGTTTACAAATATCTCCACATATCCATGCAGCTGTCATTATTTCATCTTTGGCAAATGGGGATATGAAAGACAAAACTGAGTTATATATAAAGCTGGATTATCTAGCATAGGAGCAGGATATAGACACTTCTAAAGTATTTGCCGAGACCTAATTAGAACATGTGCTGCTTCTATGATTGCTCTGCATCAGGCCTCTGCATCTGGAGAGGAAAAAACGATAAACGTTTAGACTAAGGCTGAGCGAACTTTTTTCCTGCCCTGAGCTATTTCTGTTTTTTAAGAACAGTAGGCTTAGATGTCTGCAAATGCTGTATTGTTTACAGTCAAACAGTGGATCAATAAAATAATAAACACAAAACACTGAAGTTCATGATTTCTGTTGATGGATTGTGCATCTGAGGGAAAAAAAACTGCATAGTTTCTTTGTTAAGAAACTATGAAGGCTACTGTTTTAGAACACAATAAATAGTATTTTTCCATTAGACTTCCCACATTTACACTGTTATTTTAGTATTTAATTAAAATAAAACTGAAATCCACAATATCATTTTAGATGAAAGTTTTGTTTTGAAGTTCAGGGAAAATTGGGGTAGTTTTTTTCAAAGGCACGTGTGACAACATTGAGATACAAACTCAGTGACCAGTGCCCATGATCAAAGCTGAACAAACGGCTTTGCTTCAACCTTCTCTTAATCATATGCTTTATTTCCTATACAACAGTTTATAAACCTTATGGAGCCTGCTTTTATGGATGTGCAAAGTATTAGTATTTTGCAGAGTCTGATTCCCAGGGTAAAATGCATTCCTTCTTCTATAGCCCAGATATTTGGGCTCATTGAGAGTGAAGGAAAGAGAGCCTGGAAGAGAACACGTCTTTTGTCTGTCTTGGGAAATGACACCACCCTTTCATGCCACTTGAGTGAGGGGCTGGAGCAAGCAAATGTCCAAGTAAATAACTTAATGTATTTTCCCAGTGGCTTGTAATTACTAAAACAGCTGTGTGCTGGTCCTGTAAAGACATTCATAGGATTGATTACGATTGTTAATTGTGGGATTCATCTGCCTAAATGTCAGTGTATATAGCTGAGCTCAGCTTCAGCTCCTGTTATAATCAAGTGAAACCTATGCGGTAGTAGTCGAGGGAATATCCTAAAAAGCCGGTATTAATACTCTTAAGTGTACCTAATCCCCACTCTCCCCCCCCAACACCCTTCCCATTTTTCTTCCTCACATACAATCGGAATTATGAACTCCAGCACTTTTATAAAGTCGCTGTCTACTGTCTTCTCTAAAAATAAACAATATATTCTAATAGAAAAAGAGAGAGAGAAGCCAGGCTTGAATTAGAGGTCATAGATTCACAGTTAATTTAGAATTTGGCAGTTGACTGAGATATGATTGACAAGGAGATTTCCAAAAGGCTGCAACTGTAAATTGGAAATAAATGGAAAAGGATTATGTGAGTGGGAGACTGCTTTGAATCTATAATGCATGGCCTGAGACTGACTTGCTCATAAAAGAGCATGTGTGTAATGTGTCATAAAAATATTTAAGCCACATTGGTCTTTGAATAAATATTTCATTTTTAAAGTTGGATTCTGGAGTGGCTAAAAATGAATTCAACACGCATATCCTTGCTATCAGTATGAAAGATTAAAAAAAGGATCACCAGAAACTGCGGTTATTTTTTCCCCTTCCAGACTTACATTCTCACAAGATTTTTTATGTTGTCTTTTGTGTCCAAAACAATTTTTATAGTTCTTGCTATATCATCTGTTTTGTTGTATAGTATTCCTCTGGGAGAAACTATGGATCTATTGCATTAGGAGGCAGTTTGGAGGCAGAGTGAGTTGCTGCCAAGAAGGCATTCATGTGTGAGTGTGTGAACGTGGGTGGGTGACTGAGGTGTCCGAAAGGGACACTTGTGTTTCTTCAACTATTTCTGTTCTAAAGGTGATATATGTCTATAAATAAAGCAAGTTATATTTTGAATGTGCCCATGTTCTGCATCGTTAGTTTTCTCACTGTTGGGAAACTAAACTGCAAGAATCTGAACGTCTGCTACCACCTGGCAGCTCAAGTGGCTCAAGGAAGTAGTGACAGCAGTTAGAAAAGACCACCTCTAAAATATTCTCAATTTTCTTCCTGCTATTTTCTTTAACTAAATACAGTCTTCTTAATTTAGTCAAAAATAATTTAGCTCAGCATTGATGTTAGTACCATATCTAGGGAATAGTCTCTAGGGCTTTAAGAAACCATTTAGTAATGACCAAGGAAGAGGGAAGTACGTGACTAGAGCTGCACTCACTGCATCACGCTGTACGAGCACGTGGCGAATGGCCCTTTTGGATGTATAATAAACTGATGCCTGAGTCTATACTTCCCCCATTTATAACAGCATGTGAAATACAAATGAGTGCTAACTTCACCAGTGTCACTAGACCTCCCTGGTTATGATTGTTTTATGCTGTTCCTCACAGGTGAAATCTGTGCTTTTAAAATCCATGGACAAGAAATGCCCTTCGAAGCTGTTGTGCTAAACAAGACATCTGGAGAAGGTCGTCTTCGAGCAAAAAGTCCTATTGACTGTGAACTGCAGAAGGAATATACATTCATCATCCAGGCCTACGATTGTGGATCAGGACCAGCTGGAACAAACTGGAAGAAATCTCACAAGTGGGTGAAAATGAGGAGAATTTTTTTTTTTGCTTTGGCATATATTTGCTGTACAGTACAGATCAGATCAAAGGGTTCCTTTTTATATTGTGATCAGGTAGAAAGCCAATAAAACCAAGATGAACCATTGTTGAAATAATTTATCCACTTTTTATTCTTGTTTCCTTTTGGAAAATATTTTTCTTTCTTGCCTCCTGCAATTTGACCCATTCCACAATGGTTCCAGTTGAAGCTTTTAATAGGATCCCCGTTCAAGTGGAGAAATGCATCTCAGTTTTGGTTTATTTTTCTATTCTTGCTTTCACATTAAATATATTGACTAAACAGATCATCAAGGACATGGCAGCTAGGTTTTAATTGATGCTTCCAAATTCTAAATAGTTTTTTTTCTCTGTTCATCTCATTTCAAGTGGTAAGAAAAGAGAAATCGCCCTTTTTTTTTTTTTAGTATGTGCATAAGCTGCAGCAGTGTTGCCTTTGCACAGTGTGTTTCTGACCTCAGCTTTTGGACAGTAAGTCTCAGAGGAAATCAAATCCTCTGAAAGAGGGGGGTATTGAAGGTTAGTAGATGGTACTTTTTACTGTGGAGCCAATTCCCTGCATAAGCTTAAGTGGCACAGTGCCTTTTTTCACCTCCGATACATGAAACCAAGCTCCAGACCATTTGTCATTAAAGATGAATTTAACTCACGTGCAGATGTATAACTGCTGTACAAATTGCTCATTTTGCTGAGAGCCATTTAAATAAATGATTAATAGTAATCATTCTTCCTTCTGCTCATCCAGGATGCACGACAATTAAAAATTTAATTAGCTCTACAATGCATGCTGAACTTTATCAGGGTATTTTAAAAAAACGTGCATTTAGAAGGAAGCCTGCAATATCAAGTAACCATCAAGTTACAGAAACA
The DNA here is from genome assembly GCA_008711295.1 of Anarhynchus alexandrinus. NCBI lineage: Eukaryota > Metazoa > Chordata > Aves > Charadriiformes > Charadriidae > Anarhynchus > Anarhynchus alexandrinus. The sequence goes on along the minus strand of VUYV01000177.1, from coordinate 1,316,819 downwards.
GTTTTTGCTTCATATTATTAAATTATATGATTTTTTTTCCCTCATATGTCAGTAACAAGCTAGTATGTTCTGCTTGTGGAAAATTTTGGGCTAATCCTGACCAAATGAAATCTGGGCCATTGGGACCAGACTTTGTTACACTTTCTTGTAGTGCTTTGTGTAGTAAACCACAGGCTAAGCTAGGCTCTCTGGGGTCCCAACCTTTACTGCTGGCTCTGCCATTGATCTAGAAAGTCCCTTCACTTCTCTGTCCCTCTGTTACCTTGCCTATCAAACCAGATAGCAAATTCTTCCAAAGGAAGGCCTTTAGAATCATTAAATACTAAAGGCCTGTTATTTTTGACCCTCAAAGGTTTACATGTACGATATTGTAACTAATTAAAGCATTAAATAATTATAATCAGCAGAAGGTGAGAGGCTTATTTAATATCAAAGAATTTTTGTAAACTGACCATTTTTAGGTAGTAAACATGTAAGACTACTCTCATTCTTTTCCTCTCTTTTGCTTATTAACCCATTTTACACTGGGATGATAACATTGACTCTCTGCTGGGGTCCATTTTAAGAGGCAGACCAATTTTAACGGGGGCATCACGAAGCCCTCTCCCTACAAGCTGTGGCACTATGTTTTTACCTAGTGCTGCATTAACATGTTAAATTGGGCAAATTAAACATAGAAATTCAATAATATCTCATTTTAGCAGATGTTTACATAGTTTTCTAGATATGTTTTGTTAGTCTTTTCAAGAGTTTTGAAAACAAACTGTTAGTGATGTGTCATGATAAATTAATGTTTCTGTTTGATGTCTTTATTTATCTATTTTAGGGCAGTGGTCCATATCCAGGTAAAGGATGTCAATGAGTTTTCACCAGCTTTCAAGGAGAGTGTGTATAAGGCCACTGTGACAGAGGGAAAGATCTATGACAGCATACTGCAGGTAGAAGCCATTGACGAGGACTGTTCCCCGCAGTATAGCCAGATCTGCAATTATGAAATTGTCACAACTGATGTTCCTTTTGCTATTGACAGAAACGGTGAGTATGGAGAAAGAGCAATTGTAAGTTCTGGAACAGATAGCAGTAATTTCTGTAGATAGTGTAATTACCTATTGATACTAGCTGATAACCTGGATTGAGTTTTAACTCGAGAGTAATCCTGTTTTAATCTCTGAAAATGATGGAACCATCACACTGGGAAATTCCGTCCCTTTTACATAAGATTTGGTCAGAAAGTGCCAAAGTAATTTATTGTGGAAATTAAAACAATTATGTTTCTCTGTCACTCAGTCCATTCTCTTAATTGTCTCACATCTAGTTTCCCGTACAAGTGATGGCATTTCCTAATGCAGCATGTAGATCTATCTAATAGAGTTTATTCACTAGTTTATAGCTAGTCCTGTTCTTCTCAACTTTCTGGAAGAGAGTCTAAATGTAGAATTGACAATATGCTGGATATGTTTATTGATTGTTAAAACTTTCAGGGAGCGGGTCCACAGATCTACCCATTTGGAGTGCTTCTTGAAGCAGATCCGTTATTATGAAGTATGGAAGAAAATATGCTTTGGAGAAGCAGTATTTTTTATGGGTTTAGATTTTAGTTGGTTTTCTAACTTATATTATAGGAAAAATAATATACCATATTAAGTTTTGCAGATGCAGCAATTTTTGGCCTTGGTGGCTCCTGTCTGTCAGCTTCCTGCTTTTCCCAGTCAAGTTCTCACCAGGGAAAAGCACAGAACTTTACACTGAGTTTGGGAGAGGTGGCTGGTCTGCATTCAAAATGTGTTGAAGATCCTCCCTCCCATTCTCTGCTTGCTTCAGACAATACAAAATAGTAGCTTTGTCTTTCAGGTACTTCAGCAGTCCCATATTGGCATCACTTTGTAGATAAGAGTTCTTGTTATTGATATTCACGTGTGCACACTGTGCAGAAATACAAAATGGAAATTCCTGTGCTCGCAGAACTTGTTTCCCCAGCACAAGCACCCTGGGTGCATGCCCAGCAATACCCTGATTTATCTTTCCTAACAGAAGCATTTAATCCATGTTGTATGGAGGAGGAGAATACTCTTTGGAAGTTAAATCTGATTTTTGGCCAAATTGGAAATTGAAAGCATGCATGGAGCTACTCTTTTCTCTAAGCAGTCGTTTTCATGTTGTGATGTTTTATAAAAACCCTTTCCCCTACTCAAAAATTGTTCATCTTTATTTGTGCAGTTCTTGCACAATGCACAGCTGAGCATCAAAAGATAATAACCTGTTAGCATCAATAAATTGTAAATGACTGGGGAAAAAAACCCTTCTTGTTATAATACGTTGGGAGGCAAGAATACTATATAGGAGGTATAATCATAATGAGTATGTTTGTAAATGAGGTCAGCTGGCACAGTAATCTTTTGCCAGAGCAATCGCACAAGGCATTTTTTACCTGAAGTGGGCATTTGTGTGCAATTCCCTAGAAGCTTTTCCTCTTTATGGATTTTTTTTTCTCATTCTAAGATTTCTCATGTTGCCATAAAAGGAAGTTCTCCATGTTTCTGTTTGAAACCATTATTTTTCCAGAGCTCTGCATGACTTGCCAATACGGGGCTGGTTATTTACACAAGTCACAGGTGGTTTCATAATTTCATACCAGGATAAATAATACACTGATATTAGCATGATACAGCACAGACATTTCTATTGTTTATACCTTTTCAGCTCCTATCACACAGTGCAGCTGGCTTATGAGTGATCATGGGTTTCTTACAGTCAGAGGCATGATCAAAAGCATGTGAAGTGTCAGGAATCCTTGGTTAGAACTTTGTCCTCATGTGCCTGGGACCTGCTTTTCAGCAAAGGCAATGAGAAAATTATTGATTTAAACATGACTTTAAAGCCTGCAGTGAGTAATTGGTATAAGGTTGTAATACTTGCAGTTTCTTGGTCATGAATTCAATTAATATTTTTTGATCTATTTGTTCACTAAAAGCGTAGTGCTGCCAAATCAACAGTAATTGCAGTCTAATTTGCAATTTTTTAAGATAATGGTAATTGCTTAAACCCACTGGGATTAGAGACAGAGTTAGAATAGATGGTTGCACTTTCATTTTGTGACAGCAATATGTTGCTTAGTTCTAACACATTTCATTGCTGAGAATGTCTCTCTATGCCAGCTGATATAAACTTTCTCTGGTGCAAATTCTTCGCTGTTGTGCCCATTTTTGTTACATATAGGACGATTACAATAGATGTGCGAGATGCCTGGGACTGTCTGTTAATAATGTGCTAATTGGGATTTTGTTTATAGGGTTTTTTACCCATTGTGCAAAACAAATCTACGTTCGTCTTCTGCAAGTTATGATTTCTTCTGTGTTTCAGTAACATAAGTGTGGAATTTGATTGCCCAGAAAGAGTATTTAACCAGATGCTTAGAATCAAATCTAAACATTACAGAGGGCCCCAGAAGTAGGGGGGGTGTGAGGAAAACACACCATTATCAGTCCCAGATGGTGGATTTTTTTCACCACCAACCTATGAAACTAACCACAAACACAGGCCTTTAGAAAGATGAACATGCTATTCCATCAGCTTTTTTCTTGTGGCAGATCATTGTCTTTTTAAGCAAAACTTATTCCTTGTATCTAGATCAATCCAGGGAGCATTTTATTGTCTTGAAAAAATATATTACACGTTGGGGAATATTTGTAGAAGGGAAGAGAGAACCTTCAGACTGTAGCAGTGCACTGTTTACTTTACATCACCAAATTGTGTTAGGCACAAGTGGATAGGCACCCAGCACTGGCACAGGAAGCAGCAGTCAGCTCTTGTGCAAGTCTTTGTAAATTAGGCACTTAAAGGTAGGTAATACAAAGCTTGCCATTTACCTTTGGTAACTTTGTCTCTTGGTATGTATTTTTTTTGTGAATAAAATTACATTGTGTTATGAAACCATAACACTAATACAATTGACTCGTATATGATAAGCCTAACTTGGATGATAATGAACTCTTCATCATAAAATACAATGGTGTAAATGCAAAGGATAAATTTAAGCTTTGCTATGCAAATAATTGGGACTAAAGGTATAAGATATAGCACATTTCAATGGACTTTTGCATGCTGTTTAGTTGTCTTCTTAGCAGAGAATCCCAATCATCAAGTGGGTTATCATATCAATATTGTGTAGGCTTTTTTCAGGTAACAGAAAAATTAAACCATATGCATTGATCTGTTGTAATGCCTTCGTTAATCAGGGATCATGGTCAGATGATCAGAGAATTCAGATATAGATACAGATTCTGTCATCACTCTGACCTACTCTCATCTCTAAAATGGGGATAACTATATTTCCCACCCACTACTGGGAAGCACTTCACAAATACATGTTCAGATTGTTCAATATGAAGATTTTGCCAAGAAATGTTGGACTTTTGACAAGAAAGGTTGGACCAGGTGATCCTTGAGGTTCCTTCCAACCTGCTATTCTGTGATTCTATGAAGATGAGTTATTGATTTATCTGTTCAGTCAGTACAAGTTCTATCAAGTTACCTATCTTAGAAAATAGATGTGGACAGGATCTCACAAGGTCATCTTTTACAGCACTGAGATCGGTGTTAGACCTATGCAAACTTCATACTGTCAGAAGAGTAGTGAAATTTTATAGTTAAGCATTTGTATGAGATATTTATTTATTAAAGCACAATTTCTTTCCATTATCATTGAAAAGTGCACCTTTTTGACAAGAAGCAATTCTAATACTTCAATTGACATATGGTCACATACAGCTCCTGGTGGCTCTTAGCAGCTGGGAATGTTGAGCTGCCACTCCTAGAAGCAGACCGAAGTCAGAGGCCACTCACTCATGTAACAACGCTAGCCCTCATCTCTTGTGAGAGTTCGGAGATTCAGTTTTATACTTATACACACAGGAAGTATGGAATTTAAGAGGGAATTTCATAGTAAATTAGTCAAGTCTTTCCCCGTTCTTGTGACTGCTGCAAAATAAGATGAAAGACAGCCATAAAAGAGGGACATCTGTATCAAAGTATCTCCAAAACTGACCCTGAAGAAACAGAGGGGTAAATGTGTGTGTCCTCAGGCAGGAATTTTTATATTCCTGTTGTCACGTGTCTGTTTTATGTTTTTTAAATCTGTTATAGCTTTGGGTAGTTCCAGGAAAAGGCAGAGATGTAGAAAGACTGAAAAAAAAAATAATTTTATGGCCTAATTTTGAACTGTGTAGAAAAGTACTTACTTCTTCCATTAAAATTTTCTTTTTTTTAATGTTATTGATTACCTTTTTGTTTATGGGTGAGATGTAAATAGAAATTCTCAGTCTATCGCCTCATAAACTTTAATTAGTCTGTATATATAGTGCTTCCCTTCTGTGTCTACTTTTTAATCATATTGACTAAATTGTAAAATAACAAAGAAGCATAAAGCAGAGGTAACAGAAAAATAGAATAATTAGGAAATAAACAAACTGTTGAGTAACATCTGCAAGACATCCAAATGACCTTTCAGAATAACACCAGTCAGAATCTTTGTAGTCCAAATCTTAAAAGACCGTAATGAAATACAAATCTTAGAAGGCAGATTTAGTGAAATGCAAATATGTTGTAATGATTTGTAAATCTTAGAGGACTGTTAGTGTGCCACACAAATTCTAACAGTCTGCTAATTTAGATTCAGATAATTTTGGTTTCTTGAGAATTATCTCTGCTGATCATGAACTAATATAATACCAAGGAGAACCAAATAGGGAAATATAAAGATTCATGTAAGAAATAATGTAATGCAGAAAGTAAAGAACAACAGAGCAGATATTAAATGAATAAGTATACAATGGCAGTTTTTCATTAAATCCTCTTAGGCAGGTACTAATCAAGCAACTCAAGACAGTAAAATGGGTAGATTAAATTGTTTTGCCAATTACTAACTCAAAAATAATTAAGTAGTTGATACTGTTATTGCAGTTGCTTTTGTGATGGGAAAAGCTATCTACATGGCAGACTTGAAAACGCCTGGCAAGGTGAGATGCGTGAGCAAGAGAAGCAAGGAAGCTGTAGACACAGTACTGTTTCCATATTAGCCTTCAGCAGCTCCTTCTGCTACTCCATTTGAGACATAAAATTAGTGATAGGGCTTGTCCTCCTCTGTGCTCTGCTCAGAAAGGCAGCAGTAAAGACTCAAAGTCAATAGAAAATGGGGTATTGAGCCTGATTTATAGCTGGAGATGTAAAGGTCTATTTAAACTACAAATTTTTAATCAGAAGATGGTGGTAATTGCAAAAGCAGCCTTCCTTCAGGCCTGAACTGAAAAGTTTTGCATCAGTTTCAATTAAACTACTAAAGTTGGCTTTAATGTAGTAGTCAGAAAAGTGTCGGGCTCTGACAAGATAAGGAGCGTGTGTCAGAAAGAGACACCTGCAAAAAGTCTTTACTTGTCAAACTAATGGAGGTTTAGTGAAAAACTTATTTAAGAAGTTTCATTTGTCTGCTTTTGCCTGTGTCTCATTCGTTTGAATGAACACACACACACACACACACAGACACCCAAACCCCCAAACAATGCCAGCCTGCCTAACAACAGGTACTTTAACCAGCACCTGTGGGAATCAGATCACTGTATTGGACTAAACTCCAGGCTTTAGGTGGTCCCCATTCCAAATTTAGCCCAAACAACTTGATTTTGCAGATCCACGCCTGCAAGTAGTTGTTATGTGTAGCATTGATCCAGAGCAAGTTTGTTAAATTCAAGAACATACGTTCTCATTCAGAGAGATGGTATAACAAACAGCCCTGAGCAAAAGCGTGAAACATATTCAACAGTCTCAAGTTTCAATTTGAGCAGGAAGTGCATTTCAGTGAAAACAGGCAGAATTAAAATGCTGAAGTCAATAATTACAAAAACACACATTCTGCATGGTAATCTTTCAGTCCTGCAGGAAGTACTCTGAGAAAAATCTTTCCCTTTCTGTGTGGAAGTTGTAATGTCTTTGTAGCCAAACCAGGTAATTTGCCACCTTTATGAGGTGGCATGAGTGGTATGAGGTTCAGCAGATAATCTCTGTTGTTGCTGAGTTTTATTTTCCATGTGATAACTCTGTGCTGTCATATCAAATACTCCTAAATGCTCTAATATAGAAGGTGATTCTGGGGCTTTTCCTGTTTTTAAAATCCAGGGCAAGTTGTTAAAGGGCTAAAAATCTTTCTCACCTAAAGGGTAATAGCTTTAGAAAAAAAGGAGGATACTTAGGCTGGGGAGGTGTTCAGCAGTGGATCTCAGGAATGTGGCTGCCATATTAAAGCAGTGTATTCTGGGAAGTTGTGGAAAATGAGGTTGCACCTACTCATACTTTACATTTCAAGATGTAACTGCTAATTAGTTTCACAGCCTTTATAAGGTGTTGTTGAGCAGATGTATGATATATCTAGACATACCCATATTATATGCCTAGCATCTTATATTTGCCTAAGAACATCTTTATTTCTCTGCTGTGTTGAAAGAAAATACTTCTCATTCCTCATAACTGTCCTGCCTGTGGATGTCCCACGTGCTTCAAAGAGCTTTCTGGTCTCAAAGAACTTGGTTAACCAGGACCCAAATATTATAGTCTGTATATGCTTAGCCAAGAAGTAATTTCTGAATATTATCTTATATTGAATCTATAGGTAACATCAGAAACACTGAGAAACTGAACTACGATAAACAGCACCAGTATGAGATAATGGTAACAGCTTTTGACTGTGGGCAAAAACGTGCAGCAGAAGATGTCTTAGTCCGAGTTAATGTCAAACCAGTGTGCAAACCAGGCTGGCAAGGTAAGGTTTAATAGTTTATATATATTTTATTTAAAAATCTTTTCTTTGGTGTTTTTCCTCCACCTCACAGTAAGGAAACTAGGGTGCTTATTGCAGTGGTATAGAAAACTGTTGCTGTTTCTTATGCTTACTTCATTCCAAGCCTGTTAAAAAAGTAGATAATAATCCCATACTTGTTTACATTTGCCATGTTTCTTCTCTAGTCAGAACAAAGAACAGATTAGAAGAAAGAAAAAAAGACAGATTTCTATTCTAATAAGCTATCTTATAATTCAGTCTGAATATACTGAAAGGTTAAAAAAATGCTTCTGATTTGCCTTACTCCTGCTACTCTTTTAAATCAAACTTTTTAAGCCACCGTGACAAGATACTTTTCCCATATGTGCCAGAGTTGTTCAGATTATCTCGTTCCAGGTACAGAATTGGCTTTCATGTGCATGCATGAGTCAAGGCATGCTCAACCAGCAGTGGGAGTGAAAGGCATTTTTTTATCCTGATTACTGTCGTCTTATTGAGACATTTCAGTAGGAATTGATTTTTTAAAAAGGTTATAAGGATCTACAGTCCACTCCGTCTAAAATGGAGGAAAAAACAGCTGGCAATGTACTAGGAAGGTAGATATGCCACAAATTATAAGGAAATAAGCTGAAAATGGGGGCTGGATTAGGGACAAACCAACTGGATGTAACTGCATTATGCAAATTTCATTCAGGACCGGTCTCAGCTTCATAATTGTAATTTTTATAGAGAATGTTCAAGAAGGAAGAAATCAGTTCGGCTGTTGTACTTGAAGGTAAATTTGCAGACTGACATTTAGAACGAAAAAAAGTTTTCTTTGTAAAATGAGAAGCCCTGGTCTAGAGGACCTTATAATGAAATGTGTGCAATAGCATGATTCCATTTTCAGTCCTCACTTAGGGCAGAACCACGTTTTCATTTTTCAGGGATGTACTACTTCCCCACCCACCCAAGTATTTTGAAGAGCGTTTTTATTAAAAAAATATAATACCTATGAACTATTTGCACATTTTCTGGCTGATTTTATTGTTCAAAACCCCATGATTTATTCTATAAGCCAATATGGTCTCTTTGCAATGCAGAAATGTTCTGTTCCCATTTTATGGCATCATCTCAAATAAATAAATTAAATACTCCCGAATTAGCTTGGAATTTGTATTAAAATGGGTGCAATTGTTGATATTTTTAAAATTTCCAAATTATTTCCATTTGGGTATTTTATTGATTGCAAATTTTTGCAAAGATACCTTACTAATGGTATGTTTATATTGCCCGATATTGTCATACTTATTTCATAGTTCAAGCATCAATTACAGGACAGATGGTCATTGCTGGTCCCATCAGGTGAGTATGAATACCAGGTAGCTAATAAAAGTAATAGAGAAAAACTCAAATAAGGTTTGCATTAATTTTTTGATGCTTCGTTCATCTTGGGTTATGTGAAGCGTTTACAATTTATTTAAGTTGTTTATGAAAAGCTGTGATTCAGCTATTGTTATTTTATGCATGCAAAATTTATTTTCTTCTCTTCTAGAAGCCAGAGCTGTATGTGGTGATGGTTTGGTTAACACTAGGTATTTAATATGAGAGGTTGCCAGCTTGTTATTTTCAGTGTGATGGTGAGAAAATAGACAGAAAAAACAGCATATATAAAGCAACAACTCTTTTAAATATATATATATATATAAAAGAAAGTTTAAAGCAGCTTATCTAAAGCGCCCCAGATGGGAAAGGATATGCTTTGATAGCATTTAGTATGCTTGAATTTGGTCTTTTTGTTTGTTTCTGTGGCAATTTGGCATAACTATTCTTTCTCCCTTCTGATATTATAAAGTTTTATGATGGATCTTTATCATAGGGAAGGTGAAAGTATGAAATAGCTCAATATGTTCTGCTCTAGCGTATTCCATGCCATCCATGTGGAATTGTACCTTTCAATCTGTCAAACAGGTGACTGCGTCACTTCATTGGCATGTCTCCGTGGATAGTGTGCAAGTGGATAGTGTTTGCCTACTCAGGGTATAAGGTAAACAATTGGATAGATATGACTTTAGTTCTTATTTACTAAGTCATTAATTATAATTTGAAAATGACCTGCAACATAATATTTCCAAAAATTTCTACGTCTCTTAATGAGATTTTTTTTTATGCCTACTTATTTTTAGAGGTAAAGTAATCACAGAGGTAATGTTTTCCGCTTTGAGCCAGTATCTGTAAAAATTAACTGTTGCTAGGAAAAAAAAATCAAATAAGCAAAACTTACTAATAGTATTTTCAGTACTTCAAGAAATCTGGAGACCGGGAATGGAGGATATTTATAGTGTTCTTTCTTCTCTGGGTCTGTCACTCTGACCTCCCCATAGAGGCAGCCAGCAGGTATGCTCCATCTTCTTTGAAATAATGATATATTGAAAAGATTGGATGACTAAGGGAGGTACAATAATGTTTTGCTTGACAGAAAAGATGAATATTCTGAGCTTTTGGTTATAACATAGAAGTTGCCAAAATGTGATAGATTTTTTTTTCTTGTTCTTCAGTGTTAGCTTGAACAAAGAAATACTTGAAATTTCAATTTATAGCATTGGCAGTTAGTTCTTAAAAGTTACTGGCTTTAGTAATCTGAACTATTGTGCAGTTCTTTCTGTGACTATCATGAATAGAGATTGCAGTAGTCTAATACAAATTCAGTGTTAAAAATTTCAGGGCAATAAATTTCAATGCAGATGGCCTTCAAATAGCCTCCATTGTGCAGGGGTGGGGCAGGGAAGAATATGTTTACGTAAAACAATGTACAAAATTATTCCTGTTTCTGGAGGCCAACTCCATGTGACTGACATGTATAGCAGAGCAAATAAGACTCAACAAGCCAACGTGCTTTAAACAATATACCCTTGGACTAAGAGTATTTAAGTCTTCATTAAATCTAGGAGCTACTTCCCTCTCTTCGAAGGTGGACATTAATATACAATTAACAAGCATTCCCACACAGACATATTCAGCAAACAGCAAGCCTCCACTCTGTTAAGAGGCTACTTTAGAAGCAAACTTGACCCAAACTGACGTAAAACCATTCTGAGCAGACCACTCTGAAGTGTTATTAGTATCATAAGCAAGCTAAAAATGTGAATCGATGAACTGAATTAATTCCTAATCAATTATTTTAATTGGAAATTCTTATTAATGAGTTTTGTCAACTGAGTTTTACAGCTATGCTACGAATTCTCTTCGTGCTATCTGTGTGTTAATTTTCATGATTTTCAAACAATGGAGTGATCCCTTACTGTCAGGTTAGTAAAGAGACTACATTATAAAGAAAAGGTAGATGATAGTATTTCTGAAACCATAATGGGTAAATTTGCAGTTGAAGTTATTTCTGGGTTTTGTTTAATTTTTTTTTAAACACAATTAGTGGGTTTCCATACTAAGAAAAACCCTGTTACCTTCAGCACGTTCCCTGGGGCTCTGCCTTTGTTCCAGTTGTGTGGACACAGAGCAGACACTACACTTTTTCCTATAGATTCACTTCCAGTGTGGTTCTTTTCACTAGAGTAGTTTTAATGTCACAAATACTGATTTCAGTAAAGTTACTTCTGCCTTATTCAAAGTAGGGTAGACAGACTTGTGGCGACACAGTACAAAATATTCATATAGTATTTTCATTAAAAAACATGAAGTGAAATAAAGAGTCAAAAACCTGTAATCTAGACCATGTTCCCTGTAGCTCATTTATGGTACCATAATATCGTCTTTTCTCACTTCTGCTACTTTTAGGAACAGTCTTCATAAAACTGAAGAAGTTACTATCCCCCTTAGTGGCATAACAAATGGAAAAAATATAAAACAATGCGCTGAAAGATGCAAGACAGCAGAAAGTTGAAAACAATTATTCCTGTATGAAGCTCTCTGGTGAATGGTGTACAACATAGGGAGAAAACAGAGAAGTTTAGCCTCAAAAAATGAAGGGCAGAATCATGTCCCCAAAAACTTAAAATATGTTTTAAGACTGCTAGAGGTCTGCTCCAACTATTGACAATTAAACCAAAAGTCGGGTTGTTCCCCAAAATGCAATTTATTTCAGACAGGAAGCAGTTATTAAGGCATAAAACAAAAAAGCTCCTCTAAAACAATCAGCTGAATACCCCAAGAAAGTATCAGAGGACTTTGCCTTTTCTGGAACAAACAGAGAAGGTTGAATGTGTTCCTTGGGGGAATAAGTATATAGCAAAGACAACAGTTCAAAAATGAAAAGCCACATTGTCTCCTCTGACTAAAGAGGACTTATTTTTTTTCTGCCAAATCTAATACGGCCTTCGCATCAGCAATGCTCACTAACCTCCAGTTTAAGAGAAAATTAGGACTCTGATTAGAAAACAGGATTTCACAGCATCCAGCCTGAATTGTTTTACTAGTTTGAAGTTTTCCTGCACTGATCTTCAAGTCCTATGAACCCATAGACACACTTAACTTAATTACCTGAGGTAAAAATATAAAGTAGAAGTTCCTTAAAAATTAATCTTAAAAAACAGAAGTTCCTCAGAAATTCAACGACTTTCCACTTAGCGTTTGCTTAAAAATAGTTTTGAAATAAAAGCTTATCTGTTTATTTACCTGGTAGACCTTAAAAATATTTAATAAGAGTAGTTAATGTATCAAAGATATTGCATGTTACTTCTTTTTTAAGGTATGTAGGCCTCACTAAGGTGTCCTTGGGCTTTGCTACCACCAAAAGGCACATTCTTACCACCTCTTTAATGTTGTATAGTCATTCGTAGGCCACGTACAGGTCAGATCAGCTTGCTTTTCCTGCTGAAATACAATCTTTCTTTTGTTCAGAGAAGGGCAGGACCTTCTCTTTTAGCAGCAGAGTGATCTTAGATCACTTCTGAGTCAACATACTTCATAGATGCTATTTGCAGTAGATGCTGAGTGATTTTAGAATGGTATTCATATGAGCTTTCTAGTAAAATCCAATTACAGAGGAAAACCAAAACTGTATTGGCTTTTGAGCTGTCAGTGCTTTTAACAAGGAACAGTATGATTACTAAAGCAATTGGGTATTTGGAGGAGGGTGGTAAAGTACAGAAACTTGCTTATGAGAATAATATTCCGAGTCTTCAGGAACAATTTTAAAAGCCCAGGTATTTTCTGTGATAAATATAAATAGATTTCTATTCTTCTTGTGCACATACCTAGCAGTTTAAAATGCAATGCTCATGTTATCTTAGCTGTAAGATATTTACCCGTATTTTAAAAATGAAATTTATTGCAAAGCAGGGAGCCTCATGCCAGTCTAGTCTTGGAGCTGCTGTGCATGCATTAGCCACACGTCATTAAAACAAGGTAATCTTAACAAAATGCTTACATTCAGCTATTAACTTGAATGGCATCATTTAGTAGAATACCCATTTCAGACATCTGAAAATTAATTGAAATTCTGAGTACTTTTGATTTTTGAGCTCAAAGTTTACATAAGTTCATACTCATTTATGTACTTGTATCAGCATTATTTTTTCTTTTGTTTGACTGCCATATTTAAAGACAGCAGTCATACCTGTTTCAATCTAATTTTTAAGATATGCTCTCCTTTCCTCAGCAAATTCTGTGTATGTATTACAGCTAAATACATCTTTCCTGAACACTCCAGATAAGGTGTTTTCACATGCTTCTTTTTACCATAGCCTCTTAATGGAAACACAGTGCTTTATACATTCCGAGACTGCCTTTCTTTTGCCTGGCTATATCAGACTGGTAGCTCATGGACATGTTGTTACTGATTTAATAGAATCGGCTTTTTTTCCATGTGTCATTTTTCAGTGATGACGCACCAGTTTGCTGAAGTTCCTGAGCATGAGCTGGTGGTTCGTATCATTACTACAAAGTGGTATTTCTGTAGCGCCTGTTCTCAAGTTCATCTTATTCTGTGCTTGGAATATCCTCTTTCTATACTGACTTCCAACGTAGAATTGCCTTCCAGTTTTGTCACTAGCAGAATTAATTAACGCAGCCCTGGTTTTGTGCTAAGATCACTAATGGAAATATCAAATAACAATCCCAAGGCAGATTTACAAGGATCTTTACTAGTTACTTCCCTGTATGCCATGAACTTTACATTTTCAGAGTAACCCTTTATTGCCCTCTCTTTAGGCAGTTCTGTATATGTTACAATTGAAATACTAAAGCCTGTCTTTTCCATCTTAACTGATGCAAGAAAACGTTCGTTTTAGACCTATTTAACTAGATTTTTATTTCTATGTACCTTTGTGGAAGTTCACTCCTTTGTTCACCTTTCTGCATTTACAACTACAAAAAAAATTCACTGCAAGATCACCATGAGCTTCACTGGGGCAATTATAATTTCATTGAGATATTTCATACCTCTGAGATGTAGCTGACACCTGGTGGTTCCATTAGTGTTTCCTCTCCTCAAAAGTTAAAGCACTACAGGATATCCAGTTGGGTTTGAAGCTTTTCCCTATGATTTTTTTTTTTCTCTGTATGTAAAAACTTTCACATATCCTTGCACCATGGGGTTAAAAATTGCAGACTTTCCACACACGTTTTGACAGCCTCAATTTATTTGATTTCAGTGACTAGTCCATGTAGTGTTTCAGAGTCTGTCTTTTAGAATTTGAGAAGCTCTTTGCATACTTCTCAGTAGAGAAATCCCTTGGAATACCAGGATTCGAACACTAGTCACAGCCCTTGTTCTCCAGGATAATGAGGAAGCTGCCTCTTCCCATAATGACATCTTTTTGTGGTAGTTTGTCCTTCTGAAAACATTAGAAGTCTCTAAATCACATCTAAACCTTGTGTCAAAGAACAGCAAAAGCAGGGCTACTCCGAAAAGGAAGGCAAGCCAGGAACCAATTGTAATACCAGGGTTGGCGGACCCTTCATCACCAAGAGTCAACTTCTCCCCCAACTGAGGTAAGCAGGGCAGACCCAGAGATAGGGCCCAGGTTCAGCCAAGAGCCCAGATCCTCAGGCATGTTCTTGGTGAGAAGGCAGGTCCCAGGAAGTCAGTCCATAGATGAGAGTTAGGATCAGGTCACTGGGCAGATCCACAGTGATGAAGCCAGTCTTGCAAGTCAGAAAGCCAGTCCATGGGTTGACTTGTACATAAAGGGACCCTACGGCCAGAGCTGTGGCTGAGCTAGGGACCAACACCCCTGCAGCATCATAGGTCAGGCCAGGACTGAAGTGCTGGGGCTGAGCTTAGAGCTCCTGGTCCATGGGTGCGAATGGAGGCCCCAGATGAGGCTTATGGAGGCTCATTAGGACTTATTAGTGCACTTGGGGCTCTGGCACCCAATTTGCTGTAGTAAATACTTATTATTATTCAAATGCAGTCTCACAACAAATAATAGTTTAACCTATGCTGTTGTTTCCTATATTTTAGATTCTTATATGTTTATTTTGCATTGTTAGGCAACGTTAGGGCTTGGGGTTTTATCACTCAATGGATTATTCAGCATCACTAGTTCAGGCACAACAGCTATTCCATTATTGACTAACTCCTGCAACAGCAGACTTTACCACTATCCTGCAGTAGTCCAAATTTCTGTCTCTATCTTTTTTGTTGTTTTTTAAACTATCAGCATGCTGCAGAAATACAAGGTGTACATGGATGTTTCTTTACGCTTATGAGATCTGCATTCAAAGCTCTTAGCAAGCCATGGTACTGTAGCAGGGCATTGGAAGTTAGTCTTCTCTTTGCTATGGAGAGGCTTTAACTGGGTCAGACTTTCTGATTATCATTTCCTTAACGAATCACTCATCTTATTTAACATGCTTAAATTTGTATGTGGCATCAGATTTAGCAGTCCTGCCATTTGTATGTTACTAGCTTGTAGATTAGCTATAAATGTTTATTACGCTTTTTTTTAGTTGTATGACTGGTGGTGCTGGATGAGAAACAATCTTTTCTCCCTTAAAAAAATGAACAAAACTTTAAAGATTATTTTGCAGTGTTGGTTAAAAACATTCATATTTTATGTACACATGCATATGTATGTATCTATGTTATTCATATATAGGTATGTACATATGTATATTATATAAATGCTTATTTAAAATGGGAGAAATATAATTTAATCAAAAATATCCTAAATTATATTTATGTGTGTTATTTATGGTTACTAAACACACACAAGAAGCATGATCGTAGCTGATACTTAAATCTTGTTTCATTTTTTGAATAATTTCTGCCAAACTTCCCTCACACAATACATGTCTGCTAGCAGTGGTAGGAGTTGTGGCAACTGTTGTAAAGCTCCATACTTGGTTTCCAAGAGAAATTTTTTTTTCTTTTTCGCCAGTGGTGACTGCCTGACCCTTTAAAACTTAGCAAATTGTTTTTAGAAAATTGTATTCTGGGCAGCACACAGTGACATTGATGGATCCTGGTAGCAGCATTCTGCTGATGCTTACTAGCTGATTTGTGGCCAGTTAACTAGGGGACATCCTACCGAATTCACTCCTGTGTAAAATGAGCAATTTCATGAATGCAAAACTGCTTAGACAACCTTGAAGAGACCTGGTTATTTTAAGTAGTTCAGGATCCTCACAGAAACAAAGGTATTTAAGAAAGGGCCAGGCACTACTAGTGCCTGGTAGTGCATCAGAAAAGTCTCTGTAGTTTTGCCAAAAGCACACTTATTTTCATGATTTATGAAACTCCCTGTATCTTAAAAGCAGCAGTCAGGCAGCTCTAGATGCTGAGAAATGAAACCTGGAAGAGCCTTTTCTGATGCACTACCAGTCTTTTCTTTAACTTTCCTTCTGAGATGACAAGGCATAGCAGATGATCCATTTTAACATTCATGATATACTTTAAAATTAAATAATAATGTTAACTCAATTTTGTTCACCTGTAATCTGTGTCAAGAAACAGCATTCAGAATTTATTGAAAGGTCTATTGCAAGGCTGAGATTTCCTTTTTTGCAAGTAAAAATTTTCCTTTTTCATGAGTTTTGAGGAGGGCTAATCAGGAAACGGGAGCAGAACAGATAAGATAATTGCTTTGTGTGTCTTGGAATTTTGTTTTTTTCCCAAATGGGAAATGAAAATCCTTCAAAATGTTTGGGTTTTTATCTTAGGTTGGCACAATTTTTAAGTCCATAAGTATAGAGAGAATGCTGCCCAAGAGAAAATATGCAGGAGCTATTATCCTGTATCTATTTTGCTAAAAATTCCTTTATCTGTAGTTCAAAGTAGAATTTCAAGTACCAAAGTGTGTACCTTTTGGAAATGTCTACGGGCCATTGATCTTTCACATATGGAGAATGCCTAACTGTGCAGCAGGTATTTATTGAGGTGGCTGCAACATATGATATTCTGGCAATATGTGCACTTACCAGTAAATTCATGGTGTTGAAAGAAAATTGTAGTTTTGTGAGGATAGTGCACTGCTCTTCCAGGTTTCGTTCCTCAGTGTCTAGAGCTGCCTTGACTGCTGCTTCTAAGAAACAGGGAGTTTCATAAATCATGAAAATAAGTGTGCTTTTGGCAAAACTACAGAGACTTTTCTGATCTTGTTTGGAATACTTTGTGTATACTGATATTTTTATTTATTCTAGATTGTTTCAGATTTTTAAATTGAGAGGAAAATGTTTTATAAAAAACAAATACTTCAGCAAAGCTGTGAAGTATAGAAGTTTAAAAAAATAAAGCAGCAGAATAACCTTTAGCCAAGTATCCAGCTTACATAGATAGGACAGATGCAAAGATGCTGAAGAGGAAACAGAAAATCTACCAATTACATTGCTCTGGGAACCTGATGTTCCAGCTATTATCTAGAGATGCTGCAGAGACTCACTGACAGCACTACACAAATTTTGTCTTACATTTAGCTGCCAGGATGCACGTTTTCAGTCCAACGTGAGAGAAGTTTTGCATTTCACTGGCATAGTAGAAGTTGTGTTACAATTGTCTTTAATTACCTTGCCATCATTTTTAATGTCATGAGGTGGAATTAAAGTTCATGATTACACACATGTAGGAGGAGACATGAACGAGGTCATACCTCCTCTGCCCATGTGAATGCAATACTCCTTCGAGGAAAATTCAGATTAAATCATTCTTAGTGTCATCAAGCATTAGAAATGAATTAAAATATAATACATGGATCACAAAGAAAGAGAGTCATGTACAAAACTGTTCAGTGTAGAGATCAAGGAAAGTCTTTACATTAACGTTCTGTTAAAAGGAAAATTTATTTAGTGCATTGGAATTTACTTTTAAAAGCTCAAACTGTCACTAAAGTTTGATCCATCTTGATCTTGGAATAGTTTGAGGATCTTAGAGATTGAGATCCAAGTTTACATAGTTGTTTTGTAATTGATGAAATCTGAACCACAAACTTGACATTTTACAATCTAATATGATTATGTTGTAGGTATAATCCAGCTGGGGCTGTCTTATATTGTCTGGAAGAGCTTTATACCAGAAGTGGCAAGCAAAAGCATGTTGAAAAAAAAAAAAAAATCCAAACAAAGGCCGTCTTCTGCAGGGCTAAATAACGCTAATTGTATTCAAGCTTTTCCCATGGGATTAGTTTTCCACCTCTACTGGGCAGGCAGTGTTTACCTTTCTAAGTTTGCACTGTAATGTGGTGTCATCACATGTCAGTTTGTGGTAAAGGAGGAAACGTTGGTTGAGTTTAGCTAATGTAGTGCAACCTACCATTTCAGATGGGATTATGTATCTTTTGACTGTTTGCATAACCCTAGACGTGAGTCAGATTTTAAGATACAGGTTTTAAATATCAGAAATTCTGAGGCTTTTGTAGACTCAGGTTACACAAGACTCTTCCTCTGAGTCAGTTCTAGAGGAATCGAAAAATTGCCACCACTTTTTCCTGAGGGGAAGGTGCTGATCTTTTGACTGTGTCCAATACAGGATGTTATTCTGGGAGAAAGAAAAATAATGATCTTCGCCACATTCAAAATGAAAAGAAAGACTTGAGTTTTTCTCACAATAAGCTCCTCACACTGCCGCCTCCTCTTGTTGCTTGTTCTAACTTTATGCACTTTCCAGTGTTACTAACTTTACGGGTGGTGAGATACAGAGGGTACTGGACTCAGCTTCAACACCTGTGGGATGCTGAAATGCCGTGAGGGCAGATACTACATAAATAAGCCAGTTGATTTGTATCAGAGCTGTTACTACATTTAAGGACTGTCCTGCTATCACAGAATTATATCATACTCCAATATTGCCTCGTTCCCCTGCCTGGGAATGCCTTCTGCACAGAGAGAGGCACCTTGGCGGACTTCTTCAATCTCCACTAAGTCAGTGAAAGACATGCTAGTGGGATTTAGGATGAGGATTGGTCTATGACGCTGCAGAGGACCAATGTACAAAAACCCTAGTTCAAGTCTAGTTGATGTTTTACAATTTAGAGCTGAGATAAATGTGTGTGATTTAGAAAGTTCAAGTTTTATGATCTCTGGATACAAATTACCATTTTTGCAAAGTTGAAAGGTAATACTGTGAAATGAAACACCTCTTCCAATCCAAGGACCATTCATGTGGCAGAACCAGAGGTCTTCCATTATTCTCCCTGTGAGTAGTGGCATTTTACATAGCATGTTTTTATAAGACATTCTTCATATAACTGAGTGTGCAGGTGCAGATATGTTACAGTTAATAATTCAGTCACACCTCACATACACTAATGAATATTTTGCATGAGTGCCAGATAATTTGATATAGCTGAGAAATGAAAACGTGGCTGAAACCTGAAAGCTGCTGAGATAGAATTGTTTCAGATGCATATGAGACTCTCTTTATTTTTCCTTTGGGGTAGAGGAATATAATGTTTTAACTGGTGAATAAGAAACTATAAAGATAAATAATTCATATATTACTAGCATGTATAAAAGCCAACAAATTATTTTATTTTTACCTTAAGTATCTGTAAGAATTTTCTGCTCTTGTTTGATTGGAAAAATGTTAATCTCGAGTTTCTGGAATGGATAAGGAACAGAAATATGTTATTGTAATGATGTACCTTCTATGATACTTGAAATTCTAAGGGAACTGTTTAAGTTGACAATTGCAGACAAATTATGCAATACTGCAGATCAAATCTAACTTATTATGGAATGAATGGGCTGAATATTATTACCTGAAAATTACTTACAAAATCACAACTTAGCTGATATGTGCACAGGCAATAAAGTAGTCCTAGTTCTTTTAGTCAGTGATGTACAAGTCCTAAGGATTTTAGTAAAAATAAATATTAAACATACTTTCACAATGTTCCATGAAGTCTCAGCTTCCTCTTGAGAACAAAATGCTACATGATTACTATTTGGATTAAAAGTCATAAAGAAAATCTGAGAATTTTGAAATGCAGCCCAGTGACTGCCAGCATCTGATCTTCTGTGTCTGGACTCTGGACTAATGACTGGTCTATGTTTCAAAATGTTTGCTTCAGATTTTCTGGTAAATTTTTAATCCAGTTTAAGACGGTGGGAAAGAGCATGTTTTTTTTAAGCTTTCTGAAAATGAGGTCTGTTGAAAAACACCAAACTCCTTCACCTAGTAAATGCATGTATACATATATTTTTTATTACTCTTCCTTCCACTGATATTTAGAAGGAATGTCCCTGTCCATTCGCTATAAGATATTTCATTGACTGCCAGGACCTAGAATTTTTCAACTTATGTCATCCTCTTTTATCTAAGGCTAAAAAAGTCAGCGAAACTTCAGCTGTGTATGCAAGAGTACTTCTTTTGACAAATTTTACAGATACACAGATGTACACATTAGGTAGCAGACCTGAATAGTTTTTTGACTTCAAAACAATTAACTATTTGCATCTCTGTATTAATGTGGCATTCTTATTTGTGTTGTGTGGTAACTTGGCTGGAGTTGGCTAAAATGTGTAAGATATGAACCTGTTAGAAGAGGTCCAGAGGAGGGCCACAAAAATGACCAAAGGGCTGGAGCACCTCTCCTATGAAGACAGGCTGAGAGTTGGGGTTGTTCAGCTCAGAGAAGAGAAGGCCTTACTGTGGCCTTTCAATACTTAAAGTGGACTTATAAAAAAGACAGAGAGAAACTTTTTACCAAGGCCTGTAGTGACAGGACAAGAGGTAACAGTTTTAAACTGAAAGAGGGTAGATTTTGGTTGGATATAAGGAAGAAATTCTTTACTGTGAGGATGGTGAGACACTGGAACAGGTTGCCCAGAGAGGGTGTGGATGCCCCTCACTGGAATTCTCTAAGGTCAGATTGGATGGGGCTTTGAGCTACCCGATCTGCTGAAAGATGTCCCTGCTTATGGCAGGGGGGTTGGACTAAGTGGTCTTTGAATGTCACTTCCAATCCAAACCATTCTGTGATTCTGTGAAAATATGAATTGTAAATATAGCCGAAATACATGTTTTTAATTAAAGCTGCTTGTTTGGGTTTTCTCTGAAGCAGGTTGCAAACACCATAATTAATTGGATTTAAAAATTAAATGCTTCAGTTGAGCATAGTGGTACGCATGGTGTGTCCAGGTGGCTGCCTAAGGCAGGTGATAGTTTAAATGTTGTGGGCTGTGAGACATCTGCATTAGCAAAACCACAGATTAGCCAGATCTGGCTGAAAACATGAGTGGTCCTTCCAGCTGTAACTTTCTGTCATTAATACTTCACAAAATTAGTAAGACATTTGAAGACAAGAAGTGGCACTACAGATGTGTTATATTAGCTTTTGGTCACAGTCCAGTGAGACTGATGTATATAGCCTGGTCCTTGGAGATATTTGTTCCGTGTCACAAAACTATGAAATCTGACCAAATTCGGTGCAGCCGACAGCCTCATTCCTGAGGAGCTAGCTTGCAGTCTGTCACAGGGGTGTGGACATTGGAGATCCAGACTGACACCAATTAGCGCTTCTTGTCAGGATGTGCATGTACTCCATGCTTGTGTGACTCTAGCAGCAGTAGTATTACTTAACTGAGCCTGACACTCTTTTACAGAGGGGCAAACCCCAATTTTTTTAGGACAGTCACTTATTGATGCCAAGTTCAAAAACTTTTATTTTTGTCTTAGACAGTGACCTTTGAGAACAATTTGTCATTTAAAATTATGTAACTCCCTTCCCTTTTGTAATCACTCTTGGATCTTTTTGTTTTTGTTTCTTTCCAGACTGGAACAAACGGATTGAATACAAGCCTGGTTCTGGCAGTATGCCTTTGTTTCCCAGCATTCATCTAGAAACGTGTGATGGGCCAGTTTCCTCAATACATACCACTATTGAATTACAGACCAATTACATTGGAAAGGGCTGCGATCGTGAAACGTACTCAGAAAAATCTCTGCAGAAATTATGTGGTATGGATATGGCTTTCAGTTGATGTAATAATAATATTTTCCAGATAAAGCACTAGTTCCTTGTGACCATGCAATACATGGATTTAGCTCAGCTGGTTCATTTTGGATTGTAGCAAGGAAATGAAGGGGGTGGTGATATTTGACCGGTTCTGCATTCTTCTTTTCCATTAGTTTTCACTCTTTTTCATACCTTCTCCTTGCTTTCATTTTTTTTCTCTTCTGCTCCTCTTCCCTTCTCTATTTTCTTTCTTTCCGCATTCCTCCTCTTTCTCAGTCTTTCTTCCCTCTACTACTAATACTGACAGCGTAGTGACAGTGTAGTGAGATTTCAGGTATAGATTTGCCGTCATAGGAAGACCATAGGATTTGATGAGAATTGAATCTCCATCTTGTGTTTCAGTCTTCCTGACTCAGCTTTCTGTTCTGCTGCTAAGTGCTGTGCCAAAGTAAAACCAAACAAAAAGTAAAGGAACATTCGGGGCAATCATTTGAGCAAAAATATTTAAGAAACATGAATTTCAGAAAAGAGGTATCCTGGAGGAGAAAGGTTTCCTAATTATTTTCTTCCCTTTTCCTACTTTTTGATAACTTGGTCTAAAAGATACAAATGAATTTTGAAAGGTAGACTAAATACTTGAGGACACGGCTGTATATTCCTGACTGTAAGATTATGTGTATGGCAAAGCAATAGCCACACATTAAGCCATTTATCTTTTTCCTGTCTCCTCTTCCTCTAAAATCCTGTCTTCTTAGGGTCCTCATCTGAAGCCCTGATGGTGTGGCACATTGATTCTCATCATCTCCAAAATGTCTCTTTAACTGGCTCCTGACCGAGCTACAGTAGCAAATGTACAATTTTTTTTCCATTTAAATGCATGGATTTTGGTTTGTAGTGCCCTGGGTGTCGCTTACATTTGCTTTGATAACCACACAGTAGTGTTGCAGAGATCTTAAGATAACCTTTAAGAAATAATTTTGTAAATGAAATGTTTCAGCCAGTGTTACTAAATTATTAAAAATGGAGCACCAATTCCCAGGGAAAAATAGTTTGCAGTTACAATGACCAATTACCTGTGGAGGTCGGGAAAGTGAGGTAAGGGGAGCGGAAGTAATAGCATTCTTAGAAAATCTGAACATTTTCAATCTGAGAATTGCTTAGTTAAGGTTACAGGAACAATCATAATTTTAATCCTGTGTCTTTATCCAACTGACTGGGGTCCTAGAAAAGCAGGAGAAAACCCATCTGCCAATAGTATGCGTCTTCATCACATTAATGACATTAAAACTGAGAGGTTGAGCAAGGCTATGTGACCTATCAGGGACTAGATTTCATTAAATACTAGCGTTTTAATAAAATAAATGTGCTACAGCTAAAGTCAAGTACTTTTGCCTCCTCTAAAAACCTGTATTGGCAGGAAAAAGAACATTGCTTTATGCTTGTTACAGACCTGAACTGCAGATGGCACAATCATTCAGAGCAGATCACTACATACAAGATATAAACCACCAAATGATTACATTGACATAAAACACTAATAGCAACTATATCTGACATTATTATAATTTTAAGTGTAGGACCAAAAGTAGGTACCGTCTGCTGGAGTAAATTCCTTAATTGAGGAAGGTTGTACGAAGTCTAAGGGGTTCAGTTGGCAGAGTGTGGCTTCACTACCTTACCTGCTGACACTTAAGCAGTAGAAAAGAGAATTTCAAGTCTTTCTCTTTTCCTTCTGAATAAACTAGATGTTTCCCAATACTAGTCCAATCTTAATTCATTGCCTGCACCATGTGTAGGCCTAAACTGGTGAAAAACAGAAGGATTATAAACATTTCAGCAGGTCTGTCAATGCCATTGTAGTAGTTGCAGTCAGCCTTTGAGCAGGTGGACAGATGTACTGTCTAACATTACTGCTGAACTTCGGGTTTTACTCAGCATATCTGTGAAGGAACACAGCACTTGAGAAAATAGGTAA
This sequence comes from Anarhynchus alexandrinus, assembly GCA_008711295.1. NCBI lineage: Eukaryota > Metazoa > Chordata > Aves > Charadriiformes > Charadriidae > Anarhynchus > Anarhynchus alexandrinus. The sequence continues at coordinate 1,292,689 of VUYV01000177.1, read as the reverse complement.
AATATAAAAAGTATATGTAAATGGGAGGAAAAATTCTCACTGCTGAAAATATTTTTTTTTTTGTCCAAGGTTTCCGTATCTTCATAGAGGAGAACAGGTAGGGTAGAAACTTCTAATAGGACTTTGATAAAAAGCCTGTAAATGAAAATTAACTTTACATAAGAATTGCATTTGGACTAGCTTACACTTTGGTATCTAGTATTTATTACCACCCTTAAGGTAGAGAGAACTCTTATGAAAGCAGGTTAAATTATTTCTGGAAATCAGTTTTTTCCCAGAAATGACCTTATTGTATCTAATGGTTCGATAAATAAATTATTTGAAAAGGAAGAAAACCCTGGATTTTTTTTCTACCAGTAAAGCACTGTGTGATTGTGGAGTGCAGAACTGAGCAATCACAGACAAATATTCATCTGTGCCATATAAAATGCAAGATTCTTTCTCTGAAATTAAGGACCCGGTTTATAAATCCTGAGCTCATTTCTTCATTTATCTGTTGGAAATCTAGAAAATTCAGATGCTAAGCATAGTGCATTAAAATTCGGTTTTATATTACCAATGGTTTAAATCTGCCTTTCAATAACACAGTGATTTGTACTCATTTTGATGGTCAAGTTGGGCAGTTTAAATGATTAAATTACGCTTGAGTCATTTTAAAGTCAAGGAGTTATTAGCGTTGTGCCTCAAAGCATTTTAGTAAGCATTTTTTCACCTTGTCATCTGACAATAATAAAAAATAAAGAATGTATAAAAGACACAATTTGTACTGCAAAAACATATCCAGAATAAATCTCACTAAAAAAATAATCAGTTAAGGGGCCTAGAATATGGTGGAAATATGACTGTGGTGCTGTCTTCTTTCTCTCTAGGCGTAGATAAAATAGAAAATAATGGGATTACTCATTCTCACATGTGGCAGATGGGAAACTGAAATATGGAAACACTGTGTATCAGATTCAAGGCCATGCTCCAGCTAAGAGGGTAGATTCTGCCCTCTCTCCTTTATTCTGGGTTGTGTAGCTTTGCAGGAGGCTCAAAGCAAGTTGTTGATCTGATTGAAAAGTAATAATTTGGGTTTGGTTTAATTTGGATGGCTAGCTTCCAGCTAAGCCAACAGTCTGGTCCAATTCAGCAAGCAGCATCAGCATGTGCTTAACCTGGCACAAAGTTTGCGGTATGAACGTGATGGGTGGGGCCAATACTGTAAGTTGCTTGTGAAAACAAGCACTTCAGTATCGGTCCAACAACTGTGCTTAATGCAGTGGCTCCTGCATTATTCTGGGAGCATTTTAGAAGAAAAGGGCATCAACCCCTACATTTTGGAAGGGCACTGATCCAGTAGCATGATAAGACTCTTCTGGGAACACCTCCAGATACATCCCATGTGTATTGCTCCAGGTCTGTGTATGTATGTGGCTGAGCAGCTTGGGATGCTGGTTGGATTTATTAGGATCGAAACAGTATGATTTCTTCTGGCTAAATCTCCCAAGCACATAATCCAATAGTTGTTTTCAGGGCAGGATTAACACACTCTAACAGGATGAGGCTCCAAAGTAACCCATAAATCTCCATAAAAAGATTGGCAGATAAAGTAGAACCTGTCAAACTTGGTACTGATTACCCAAATGCTCTTACATGAGACTGACCTTAAGTTGGGAAAATAAGGTGGTTTACTTAAGCACCTTGCTGAATCAGAGTTTAACGAGCAATGGGAGAGACTTCCATTTTGGAGTTTTCCCACAGATTCATTCTAGTAGAAAAAATAGATGTTTCCAAATTTTTATGGCCAGAGTAGATAGAGTGAGCGAGCGATGAAGCATCTTCTTTGAGCCCATAATTTACCTAATATAAGCATGTGCCTATTTAAAAGCATATGTCCTTTGATACACACCATGGTGCAAGCAATTTCTGTTCCTTCTGTACATTTAAAAAAATGACCATAAAAATTAACACAAAAGGAAATTGATTGAGAAAATTCTGGGTTTACTTGTGTCCTGTGCCAGTAATTTTATTGTTTAGTGGCTTGAATTAAAAAAAATAAATAGAAAGTTTATCACAAATTGTGCCATCTGGACAAATTGAATTTGATGTATTCCTGTTGATAACATCCGTGTATTAAGTAATGCAGTGTGGTGTATTATCCAGAATTAAAATTTATAAAATAAATACACTTTGTCTCTGTGCTCAAAATCTAAACATGTAGGTGATAGGTTTGATATTACTATCATTTCAAAATAAGCTCATTTTACAGTAAAAAATTTTGGAGAATTGTCTAAATAATTCAGTTACTGAATTATATGAATGTTTTCATATCATTACTATAATATTTTAAAAAATCCATAGGATACAATTCCACACATTCTTGGCTTAAAATTTTACACTCCTGCAGAGAGTTGGGATCTTTTTTTTCTCCTTGGATGCTGAAGGAGGTTGGGATATCTTACTAGTTCGGGATGTTTTATTTAGCTGTGGCTTGTTCACCATATTCTTCCTTGACAAAGCATCAACAAGAATACAAAGACTGTTTGTGCTTTTTACTATGGCAAGCATGCTTTCTGCTAAATGCTCTTTCACCAGCTAAGTAGAGGCTTTTAAAAACATTACATGTTTAAAAGACACTTTTAAAAGTGTCTGACAGTTGTTAAGCTGTAAGAAAACACAGAGCTGTAAAGAATTGTGCTATTTTATCAGATCTTGGCACTTGGTGTTTTCCATTTCTGGGGTTTTTTTGGGTTTTGTTTTTGTTTTTTTTTTCCCAATTAATTCTAACAAACAGATACTGTGTAGCCGGGAACCACTTTGCTAATGATATACTTTTGGGTTGGGGAGGTGGCTAATCTGAATTATGAGTACCACTTAAAAATCTTAGATATATCATTAGACAAGAACACATGGAGTTACAGCCATCACATATCTGCCAGAAGACAGCAGTAAAGTGATATTATCTGTTTTATTGGTGAATACTCTTTATGTATTGACATTCATACCAACATTATTGTGAATATCCATGGGTGTCTACTGGACATTAGGAGACTTGTCCTACATTTATCCCCACTGTAATGAATTTTGCAACACGTCATCCCCACATACCATAATCTCCATGCTGTCAGGGAAGGAAAATGTAAAGCTTCCCAGCTGGATGTAGAGAATTTGGGTTTAGTCTTAGCAGTTTTAGTCATAGCAGTTCTTGAAATAACTGAAGAAATGTCATTAATGAATTTTAGAAAATAATGAGAATTTTCAAGAAAGATGCTTTCTGTAGTTTTCTGTGCAATGCATTTAATCTAGAGAATTCTTACTGGCTTACTATGGTCAGTATTATATAACGTGTATGTGATTTGACAGTGAAGCTAGTAGGACCATTTGGGTAGTAAAAATAATCTAAAGTGTGAATCAGACCCCTGGCCTATATTAAATTAATCTTCACAGCTTTTTCATTAGTCTCTCATCATGTTATTCATTATGTATCATTTGCAGGAGCTTCCTCAGGTGCCATTGACCTGCTACCATCTCCCAGTGCAACAACTAACTGGACAGCTGGGCTTCTCATGGATAACAATGACATGATTTTTAAATTTGATGGAAAGCAAGGAGCCAAAATCCCAGATGGAATAGTCCCAAAGAATTTAACTGATCAATTCACCATCACTCTGTGGATGAAACATGGACCTAGTCCAGGATTAAGAGCTGAGAAAGAGACTATTCTCTGCAACTCTGACAAGACAGGTGAGTCTGTGTATTGAAAAAATGTTTGGCAAAGGGCATAACAAAGTTAGTAGAGTGTTAGCATCTCTCCTCAGTTAATTTGATCTGGAAAAAAAGTTACTGAACTGAGATGGTGCCACTCTAAGCATTGCTGGCTTGATACCTTATCGAGGGGACTGGTATCTACCTAAGTTTCAAGCACTGGTTCTCTTCTCAGATAATCTCTGTGAACACATCTATAGGAATTTATAGGAATTGGTTGATAAATAATTAAAATAGGCTTAATTTTTTTATTATTTAGATTGGGAAAAACAGTTCTAATTCTTCATTGAAACTGAATTGATTTGAACTTTATTTATTAGTTTGGACATAATACTTCCATAAACAGGACTAATATGGGCTAAAGGAAGATGCTTACCATATGTGGCTTCCCTGAGAACCATAATGATCCATGATGTTGGGGTTTTTTATTTGGATGGGTTTTGTCTTTTAGGTGTATATTGCTTACAAACACATTCACCTAAACAGAAATCTCGATGATAATTCAGATCACTGATCTTGTTGGTCCCTCCTTTCAGAGATGAACCGTCATCACTATGCCCTGTACGTGCACAACTGCCGATTAGTATTTCTGTTGCGCAAAGACTTTGATCAGGCTGACACCTTTCGTCCTGCAGAGTTCCACTGGAAACTGGATCAGGTACCCGTGGTCTTCTCTTATCTGTAACCCATCCTTCTCTTCATCCCCTTTAGATATCACAGAGAACAACCTAAATCCTAGAATAACTGCTTTGGGAAATCAGAAATCTATTACAATTATGTTGTAACTTGTAACTGTTATGACTTTAATGGGGATCCACATAAAAAGGGATCGATTAGTTAACTTGGTTGAGTCATTTAATACAGTACTTTTTTTAATCGAGTAATTTTAAACAGTAAGTAGAGGTTTATATCCTTTGGCAATGGATAGAGACGTGACATTTTGCATAGTTCCCTAAAAGTTTTCCATTTATCATTAAAAAAAAAAATCTACTTTATCAGCACAAAGGAAGTGATGGAAACCTTTTCAAGGAAGAGTATGCTGACACACAGAAAGGTGTTTGTAATATATTGTAAATCTAATCTGTAGACTTTTACTTTCATCTGCTGTGCTGTATGTAATTTCTCCTTATTATGAAGAGTATATCACAAGGAAATTATTATTAAAGAGATAAGAGTTGCTTTTCATAGATTTATTAATTCTAAGCAGGATAAGGATCATTTAAGTGAAAGAAGACAGACTTCAGCAAAGTAGCATTTTCTCAAAGCAAGTTTCTTCGTGTCTTTGAGTCCAAACTATGATATTGAAGATGTAGATAAAGGAATGGTTACTTTCCTAATTCACCTTCAAAATGCATATAAAAAGATGATCTTTGTTGTGATTATCAGTTGGATGTGTGAGAAACCATGTGATGATCATAGCAGTTGCTTTTCATTTTGCATTAACCAGTTTGGAACCAGTTTTTGCTGTACTTGATATGAAATCTTACAGTGTCTAGAAAGGGGTAAATTTACATGAAATCATATTGAGGATTACAAGTCATGAGTAACTGATGTCACCTCTGATAATGCTGTTCTGAGTGCTGAAGATAGATTTGTGTTTCTAAACTGTATACTAAGCATCCAAATTAATGATAATACAAAGTTTATGTAAAGTATTTTGACTTCGAAAGTCGAATGTAATCAACTTCTATATCTTTACGATGAGAAAGGACCAATGTCATCTGAATAAATGAAATTTCTGTGTAACTCTTGTAACTTAGCCATGACAAAATACTGGGAAAATGTACTATCAAAGATAATTTTCCACACACAGGGGATTTGATTGTGTGAAAGAACTTTTTCATCTCTATTGCCACCTACAATTATTTATTTTTACTCTACTTTCTCCACATCATTTCGATACTTTTAAAAAAAAAACAGGATAAATGGCATAAACTGGAAAGTACAGGAATGCTAACATCTTTCGATTATTTTTTTCTTTCTTATATCATAAGACAATGTATCGTGAACTATTGGTTTTCATATCAAGGAAATTTTTGTGTGCGATTAGCCTTGCACTGGAATTTGATTAGCATCCATGTTATTGATGAGCAACAAATGCTCTTTATATTTCTAGTTTGACAGTATTTTTTCCTTGCAGAAAGTGCTGCTCATCTCAGAAATCTGTTTCTGAATGGTCTGTTGATTTGTGAGATCTGAATGAATTTGAGGGTGCATTGTTTCAAAACAACATGCTGAGAATGTGTGTATCTAACTCGTTAAGTACAAGTGACATTTTTTCTCTAACAAGGGATAAAGAACACCTTGGGCAAGTGTACAGATTTTATTTGAAATTAGTAAACCTAGGGGGGTTGCACCAGCAGACGACAACTCACATCTTCAGCTGACTTTTAAGTAGAATCCCAATTATCTCGTGACAGGAACTCGTTTGTGATGTAAGTCCTAGAGGAACCCAAAGATTTCAACTAGGGATGACTGAATAAGTCCTTGGAGATATTTTGAGATTCAATCGATTTGTACTCTGAGTTATATTTCTGGAGAGAAGTTCTTTTATTGAAGCTATCTCAGCAAGAGCATATACTAAAAGCAGTCCAAAGTAGCACTTGACACACTAACTCTTTTAATTTCAACTGTTTGTTTTATATTTCATTGTTTGCCAATAATCATTTGTGTAATCTAAAATATGCTCCCAAATTGTAGCACAACAGAACAGTTGAGCTGCACTTGGGCACTGAAGGCAGCACCTTTCCTAACTACTATTGAATACTCCTACATCATGGAAACTGGAGATAGAAAAGATTTTTTAGGTCACATCATTAATTTTCTTTCATTCAGCTACTGTCAGTTAATTTCCACAGTGTATTTTCAATGCTCTTTCTAGCTGAAAAAGAAGCTAAGATTAAAGTATAAATAAAGTTTGTTATGGGTTGTGTGACCAGACTTCCACGATGATTAATTTGTATTGTCAGGGTGATACTGTTGGAAGTTTTTTCATTAAGGGACCTGGTAAAGATTGGTGCTTTACCTCTTCTCCAATGCTCCATCTGGCCTGTATAGTAGACTAGATTGAAAGAAACTGAAAATAAAACACATGTGAATAGTGGGCTGGTAAGGAACTTGCATGGTTTTGAAGACAAGGCAGGCAGAAACTTTCGTTTCAAAGTAGTAAAATTATGCCAGCTTCTAACTGTCTACCGAGAATGGTCTACCTTAGAAAGCACAGGATATTTTAAAACCACATAAAAAGCAAGTTAGCATCCCACTAGAAACTCCTCTGGATCTCAATATGAAAAGAAACTAGGGCTAGATTTTCTACTGGAGATGAAGTGCTCTAGACAGTTCTGAAAATCCTACCAGGTGATTATTTGCCCATTTAGATATTGAGCTACCTCTGGAAATCTAACACTCAGAACTGCTCGTTCTGTAATGGCATAGCCTCAGATTCCTTGCTTTTTTTAAGAAAAGTATGGGAATTAAGCTATATCTAACTGTTGTACAGTTTCTCACCATTTGCACTGCACTGTGATATGGGATGCTGTAGATGGCATTGCATATATGACTCTGGAAGATGGTTCAAAGGTTGGCACAGCCATAGTAGAGTAAAATGTGGCAGAGTACTTTATTGCTGAGCTCGCTTTATGATTGTGACAATCCATAGTTGTTTTAGCTGAGAGGAATCCGGTGACCTTGGAATAGGGTGAAGCATAAACTAGTGAAATCATTTATCATTCTTACTGCAGAGTAGTAAAATTTATTATACCAGCTGCTTTGGGCTCTACCTAGTCCACAAGACTACTTACTCATTCTTTCAAGGCACTGACCAAGAATGTGAGCTTATTGTCATTCCAAATTGAATTCAATTCTGTAGATCTCGTTTCTGTGGCGGGTGGGTGTGGCACACATCTTAGTTGCAGGCTGTTCTTGGCTGAATACAAGGATTCATGTAATATTTTATATAGCTCCACCTGAGCGGTGCATCTGAAGCCTCACGGTACAATGCAGCCATCATAAATGTCATGCATAGCAAGTATCTGAAACCTCCATATAGTAGTGGCTGCCAGGTTAGCTCTGGGAAGATTGTGCCTTTAAGCTAGTTCATAGACCTAAGGATTTATTTTCAATATGGTTTTCAGTGTATTTAGCCCTATTTGTTACATTAAAATTAATGGACTTTGCTAGGCTAATTTTTTTCCTTACTGTGCTGAGGATGCACAACCTGAGAGTGCCATAACCTGGGGCATATGTGCCTTTAGTATTGAACTGCTAACACGTGAGATGAGTATGTCTGCAAAAAGTGCTAATAATCAGAGGTAACAAACTTTAAACTGAAGGTATCCTTGGTACTTATAAGAAAGAGAGAAAAAAAAATTGATATAGTTTGGGGTTTTCCCCCACTTTCATCCTTTTGGAAATTAACCGTCTTAGTTGTGAGAGAATCCATTAGTAGTAACCTTGAAGAAAAGGTATGGAAAGCACCACATTACAGACAATCAGTGTCAAGTCTCTAATGCATGCACGGTAATAAAAACTGCATGGTTTTCCCAAACAACTGCACTAGATGCCCGATTAGAGGTGGTTCGTTCCTTTTACTTATTCCCATTTCCTTGGAAGTGCAGGTGTTTCCTTTGTTTCAGAATCATGACCTTTTTCCTGAGTTTCCCATGCAAAGGTTTAAATTGAGTGTCATGATGTGTTTGTCAACTTTTTTATCATTTATTTTCTCATACTTAACTATGAGACACTCTTTAAACCTGAGCACCTATTGCAAAAAGTTTTGTCACCACAGTCAGTAAGAGGCACCTAAATCATCACCTAATTGTCTCAAATGGATAGGAACATAGATTTGGTTTTAAGTCAATGATTTAGGCAGCCAAATATAAATTTGGGCCATTTAAAAACAAAATGAAATATAAAAACTGTTTCTTTGTTTTTCTTAGAAAGCTGTGATGATTTATGTTAGGGTTCCCTTCTATTGGGATGCTCATACACCTATATGCTCACCTTATGGAAGTGTGACTGGCTTTAAGAAAATGATCAGATTGTACAGCCTCCTCTTGCACATGGGGAATCACTGCATATGGGATGGGTGCAGTAGGGGCCTGAGCTTTCTGAGCTCCGTACAGCACAAAAGTAGCCTTGGAGACTTGGGAGTTGGTGAACTCCTTAACTTACATTTCTGATCATGTTTTCGTTCAGCTGCTGGTGCTATGTTGAGCCATGTCAAATTCCTTGATGCAAATATACCAGCATCACAAAAGAGATCAGTTTATAATGAGATTATCTATATTAGAAGTGGAGTTCTGTTGAAATCAGTGGGAAAATGTTCATTGATTTCAACAAGGGTAGGATTTCACCTGAGAGATGTTAAAAAAAATAAAAAATCAAGCCTTCTCACTTCATTTTCTTTCAATGCAAAGATATTTTCAAAAGCACTTCAGGGAGTTCTGTTAGCAACTCTGTTGTAAAGGCTCGAACTAGTGCCCCTTCCTTTCATTGTCATCTGCAGGAAAAAAACTCTTTTGATCCTCAGATTTCTGCTATAAGAAGTGACAATTCTTGTGTGTTCCCCATTTCTGGTTAATGTAGTGAGAACTCTTCCCCTCAATTTCTGTCCATTTTAACTGTTGTTTTCTATAACCCACACAGAAACAAATCAAAATAATAGTATGAATAATGAACCAAGGCATTCAAGCCTTTGGTGGCAGTGGAAAAGATAACATTAAATAGGACAATGCATAGTGTATTTCACGCACTGTTCATCATGAATATTACATTTCTCATACTAATATTGAGGATAGTCAAGCCAAGAGGTATTTTTCCTTCCCCTAAATCAACTGAATAGGAACATTTTTCTGAGTGAGTGAAGGGATCTTAGCCGGGGATGAACTTTTTTCTCATGTACTTGTTTTTATTCACAGTGGGAAATTATTTTCTGTTTTATACCCATGTTATCACCCTGAAAATAGCCCTCCAGCCCAGAGTCACAATTGGTATTGATCCCCTTAAAAAACAGGGAATGCGCTGCATGATCTGGAGTCATTCTAAGTCAGCAAAAAATAGATAAACATGCAGAAAGTTATTGTTTCTTTTCTAAGATGAGATAAATCGCTTTGAATAATCCAAAATAAGCCTGCAGTGCTTTTCATTGTGGAAAAGCCCCAAACAATTACTTTCATAATAGGAATGAAAGAAAGAGGTTTAGATTTTTTATGGTGGAGTTTAGTTATTCATTTTTACTTGAAGCTCAAAAGAGTTTCTTACGCTCTTAATCACTTATTTTACAGATTGATATGCAGACCTGCACTTCCCTATGCATACATCTTTAATAAAAATACAGAAAGAAATAAGTTAGGGGTTTTCCTACAGAGCCAGTAAGAGATAAATGATAAATGTATCATGCTAGTCCTTCAACAGAGGTGAAATAATTCCCAGACTTAAAAAGTCTTTGCAGCATCCACGGCACTCCAAGGGTCTTACATTATAGCCCTGTCTGTTCTGACACAGTTTATTTACCAGTTTCCATCTTTAAATGTTATTTTGATAAATTTTTATTCAGCATCTTGCTTCAAAACAGCTTTTGCTAGGACAAGGATGAGTCAGCAGTGCTGAGAAATGCCAAAAATACTCTTTGAGACTCCAGTTGAAAGCTTGTTTAATTATTTTTAATGCAACTGCTAATAATCTTGACAAATAAATCACAGTGGCTGGCAAGAACTTGTTTTATGACATACAAAAATTTCTTTGGGCCAGCTCTGAAGTATTTGCTATAAATTGGCCTGATTTTGTGCATTTCTGATTTCTGCCACCCAGTCCAGTGTGAAATGCAGTGACTGCTCTGTGCTTCTGTAAAACTTCTGTGACCCTTAAGGATCAACTGAGCTGCCTGCAGAAAACATTTTATGATTTATATATTTGCATTTACTTGAAATTATTTGGACATGTTTCTGTGTATTTGTATTCTGCATTTTGCAATTTTCTCATTTTTCTGACTATGACAGTTTTATTATAATGGTATAGGATTTTCAAACCTCTTTGTGCTGGCCTACCGTTCCCAAAGACTGAAGATGAGTTAGGTTGACTCTTCTGAAAATGATACCTATTATGTGTTGTCTTTCAGCTCTTGCTTACATGAGAAACTGTTATTCCCATACGTAGTTATGCTCGTTACCTAGGGAAGTTAGAACTGTTGCAACCAGCAAGCCCTTTACACCCTAAGACACTAATTTTTTTGATCAAATCAAAGACAAGGAAAAAAAGTAATAGGAAAGAAATTCTGTATGGAATGAAAAAGAATTTAAAACTGGCTATAGCACCATGAAATAATGAGAAGTATTACACTCTTAAAGCTTGCTGTGGGAAAGCCCCTAAATTAGTTTAATTTCTTACACAGAGAATATCTTGGTGTGGAGTTGTTAATACACCTAAACAAGCTGGATTCAAGTGTCTGCTAACTTGCCTTGTTTCTACAGTACTCTGGGGACTCTAGAAATATAAAGCCTAGAACAGAAATTCCCAATCAAGCTATGCATGTGAAGGTGAATAGTCACATTTGTTTTCTTATTTATCAGCTATTTATATTTTACACTGTCCCTGATTTATCAGTTATGCCACCAGAGTTTGTATAAAACATGCCCAAACTGTTTCGAAAATGTTACTGAAGAGCGAAATCTGTTACTTGGGCAATTTCCTAGGGCCTCTATGTTGTTTATCTTTCAAGAAAAGCAGGCTGGCTTTGGAGCATTCAGGCAGTGTTTGAAGCATTTCACAAAGGCAGGATTGACATCTTTATCCTTCCAAGTGCAGGTTAGGAGATACATAGCGTGTGTTATCAATAAATATAAATTCATTTATCTATGTGCATGAGCTGTTTATTCTAGCCTTGGAGCCATGGTTTCTGGACGCCAGCAGTTCAGGAAGAAAGTATGATGGTGTTTTGATTTACTTTCCTCATCTGGATAGTGTCTTGGCAATAGCAAAGCCTAGAAAAGCATATGATTAAACACGTGATGAACAATTATGTGAAAATGCATAACTGAGCAGCTTTCTAGTTATACAGTTAAAAGATAAACATAGAGTGCTGCCGAACTGTAGTCATCAGGTGTTACTGAGCTGACATGCTTGCTTGATGCAATTTAGCAACAAGAAAGGTGGATTATAATAGAATTATTTCATCATGAATGAACTATGGATGTAATTTACTAAGACACATTGAAGTTACAGCATGACAGCACAAAGACATGCTGCAGCTACAGTACATAATCAGGGCTTTCAGGTGCTTTATCTGTCAGTATGATTAAGCAATTTCATTATTTAAAGCCGTAATTAAGCCACCCGTATTTTTAAAAACTATTGTGAAAATAAGTATTACACATTACGAGTTTCAAGGCTACAAAAGCAGCTCACAGCTTGTGTGCAAATTAGTTTGCAAACTCTTATGCTTCACTGCAGTGTTGTCACAGTGTATCAGTGAATATACATTATATAAAAAGGTTCTTATTTGAAAGCTAAATACCTTATTTTCTAATGCCATTATTTTCTTGTACCCAATAAGACAAGAAAAAAAATCCTCATTCCATGATTTTTTTCATTGTGCTACGGCAATGCTACATATGACACATAAGAATTTCTTGAAGCTCATCATTGATTACTGCAGTCCATTAGGCCACAGGGCATGCAACTGGTTATACCGGCAGGCTGGTGACTTTGCGTGAAGAACCCCTCAGGGCGTGCATTTCTCTGAGCGTAATGGATTCTCTTCTTATGGCTAGAGGTTGGTAGACCGTCAGAAGTAGCGTTGGTCCTTCAGGGAAAACTTTTCTGGCCAATATCCAAGAGGAAGTCATTTGCACGGCTCAAGAACGGGTGCTGGTTTGAGAAGAGCATAATATTAATAATGTGAAATTCTGGCAAATGAAATAAAATGGTAGATCACATTATGGTCAGATTCCAGTGAACTCAGTCTACCACACTTAGTGTCCTGGATGGAAATCTTCCTATTGTCGTGTTGTCCATAAATCCAACTTTGATTAGAGTAGGAAACTGAAGCTTACAGAAATCAAATTCTTTGCTATTAAAATGGAATTAGAACTTGATCTACTAATCTTCTATTTTTATATTTCACCCATTAAATTTTATTTTCTCATATTTATTATTCAGATTGTAGTGGATGTACTTGGTGCAACCTTGGCAGAGAGAGATGAACTTTATATGTCCTCTTAAAATTCTTTCCAGCCTTCTAATGTTTGACTGTCTAATTAATGCCTAATATTTAAAATATATATTATTATGGTTGCTAATGGTTTAATGAAACTTATATCAGTATTTTGTCAGGTGAAAGTGACCATATTAACAACTCCACACCTACGACTGTAACACTGTATTTGTATGGATTTTTCAGTTCTCACTATACCACCTCCCTAGGTCATCAAAAACAATTTTCTTATTTACAGAAGTCTTGGGATGTATTAGGAATGACTGTGGTAGGTAAACCAAATGTTTATGATTTACATGATTTTGAAGAAAGTTAAATTTCACTTTTCAGAAAGAGCTCTACTTTTTTAGGATATTGACTGTCTTAAGACATAGATTTATAAAACACTTTGTATTCACCAAACTTTAGGGAAAATTGATATCTATTGGCCATATTAAACTATTATGATATTAGCGGGCTTATTTGCTGCAGAAAGTAAAAATTTCCTGAGGGCTGCGTTAAGCATCTGCAAAGCTTATAAGGCAGTGCCTCCGCTGGTGTAAATCTGCCCTGTTCTTCTCAATGCAACTGCTGCTGCACTGCCTGAGAATCTAAACCTTTGCCTTCTTACCAAACAAATATATGGTCTGTAAGAGCAAAGAGGATGTCAGCAGCTTTTAAATAAGGTCAGGACAATTGTGCAGTCTTTTAATTCAATGCCACCAATTAGAAATTAAGTCTTCCAAATGTGCTTGGATCCATGAGCTTTGCCAGAGCATGACAGAGCCAGGATTACTTCAAAACTTAACATTAACCAGCATCTCGGCCCTGATTATGTTACAAATCATTATGAATCCATTTACAGTTTAGTAGTATTATTAGTGCTGGCTAGAAAATGGAAATCCTTATGAATAATTTCATGTTTTAAAAGCATTTTTACTGTAGAGTCACATATTCTTTGTAAGCAGGAAATGAACTCTACAGAAGCTTCCTAGGCAGGCAAAAGCAGGATCCTCACTGGAGTCTGTTAGCAGAAATTGTTTTCTAATGAAACTGTATGTTTCTAAGAGCAACTTTAATGTTAAAAATTGCAACTTTACTGAGTCATAATTTCAGGAAAATTACTGACATGCTTTAGTATTATTATTGATAGCTGTATTATTTTTATTAGTATTACTTTTTTAACATTTCCCTGTCATAAAAACCCTACATCAGCAAGTAAATTTCCAAAAAGAAACATCACTATGACGTATCCATTGCAAAAACTTCTACTACTATATTATAGCATACCTTCCAAGTTTTAAAATATCCTCACAGCAGCCAGTTGAGTTCCTCTTCCTAATTTGCTCATGCCTGATCAAAACTAGATGAAAAGCTTCAGACTGATAGTGCACAGATGTTCCACGCCCTGAGCTAGTATTCTTCCAAACGGACAATTAATGGTATTCAAGACACTGAAGAATTTTGCTGCTTTTTTAGTCAGTTAGTCAGAGTTCAGGGTCTTGCCAAGATATTTTCACATCTTACAATGATTGTTTTATTACAAATTCAGCCTTTTCCCTTTCAATTTGTTGACTCCAATTAACCTGTGGACTCAAAGTTGTTCAGAGCAATTTACTGTTGTTGTTGTAATTGGATACACAGCCTGCATGGTTTTATTCTCTGCTTAAGTGGCCTTAAGCTCTCTCTCACTGAGGCCTCTCTGCTGACATCATTGCATTTTGGACGCACTCCTGAGGAAGGGTTTGCTGTAATGCTTCGTGGCCAGCACAGAGACCCTGATTTCAAATTCAGTCTTCATTTTCTGTGTTCTGAATATTTAACTGAATGTGGCTCATTAAATGAAGATTCTTGCAGTAACTTATCGCCCAGTGCACAGCTAAACTAAAGAGAAGAAGAATTGGGATCACAGTTAAGTGTATTACAATTTAGACAAAAAATGATTTTATTAATCTAACTCTAGTGCATATGCAGTAGAAAACCATACTACTTTGTATGCAGAGGTAACAGGAAAAGTCCAGTTTCCTTCAGATAACCGCTGTAAGAGACCTTTCTCAATGTCATATTTGGATTCCTTGGAGTGCTGTTCTTCCCTTCCTTGACTGTCACTGTTTAGTTCAAGTGGACTAATTGTGTTTTGATTTCAGAAATACACAGCCCTGAGCTGGCATAGCATTTATCTATGGACTTATCTTTAAGTATTTAAGCAGTTACAGTGGTTTTCATTAAACTATCCACATGCTTACCTATAAAAGCCATTCTAATTTGAAGTTTCAATTGCAATTTTCATATGTGTTAAGCAGTTTGTTTTGTTTGGCAAATTAGGCATCAAAAGTCAGCCTAGTCAAAAGTTGACTGACTAGCCTAGTAATCATTTATTTTGATGACCAAAAGTTATCAAAATAAATCTGCGCCTACATTAATCACCAGCTAATTAAAACACCGCCATGCCTTTCACACCCACCTTTCAGTTTTGTGTTACAGATAGCAACGGCTTGGACTTGTGGAAACACATTTAGGCTGGTAGAGTCTTACAAGCGAGGGTTTTCTGCAAAGCCTTTAATTGCTTGCCTTGAAAGTTTACAGGAAAAGAATGAAGCCTGTTTAATTGTTCACCAGGCAGCTTTTCACAAAGGCTGAGGAAATCAAGTAACCCTCTGATTTCTTCCATGCCCAAACCACAAGGATTGGAAATGTTGAAAAACTTCTAAGGTTCCACAGGTTGAAGTAAGTGCCTCTTTCCTCATGACCTCGGCAGTTGGGTGCCTAGCTGCCTTCTCAGCATTTGAAAGCCTTTTGCAGTCCTTTGAGCCAATGAGTCAGTTCTTAATGTGTACATGGACTAACACGATCTTACAATCATCCACCAAAAAAACCTTTATCCTTTAAAATGATGTAGACTCCAGTACCTTATTCTTGCTTTAATTTCTAAGTTTTGTTGGCTTTATGTGAAGTAACAGTTGCTTGAAAATTTGAAAGAAAAGATCAACAATTCAATATTTCCCGAAATTTGCACACTAAATATATCGGGTTCTGCTAAAAATGCCTGAGTTCCAAGTTGTGGAAGTGCTACTTTTAAGCTTTGGTATGAAATAGTGTTTCTCTCTCTGCTATTGATATGACTTCTGTGAAAAGCATCTCCCTTGAATTTCATGCCTTCAAAAATTCTGTGTATCAGTTTCCAATTTCATGATACCTCTGCTAACAGCAAAAATATTCAGGTACTTATAGTTTAAGGGAATCATACAGTAATTATTTCTTTTAAACTGAAACAGTAGTTTAATAGGACAGATATGTGCTGCGTAGTCAGTTTCGGGTGCTGAAGACACATGAGGTATTTTTCAGTTTGATTTTGAAACAGGATAGGCCATAGAAAATTCAAAATGTTTTTATTTTATTGTTATAATTTCCAAATTTCAGTAAGGCTGGTTATTTTAAATATTGGCTCAGAAAACTAAATTAAAGCTTTACTACCTTGGATTATCCACACAGTCTGTTGGTGTATCGTATGCATTCATATGCATTGGGAATGAAGACTATGTTTAAAGTAACAGAGTATGAAACCTGCATGACTTCATGCATTAATGGTGTCTTAACCTCATGCCCATAATTTGAAACTCAGAATACAAACAAATCATTTTTAGTAGCGAGGAGAATTGCAAATGTTTCTTTTCTATAATTTTTTTCAATATGCCGTACTTTAAATGTAAGGTACATTATTATTTTGTACAGCCTCTTAACCTAAGAGGTTAATGCTGTCCTCTTAACCTAATCAGCAACAGGAATGCTACATAAAAATTAACAATTCCGGTGCACCAAGTGATGGGTGGGTGTGTGCTTGCTGTGCGCTTGAGGGAAGCACACAGCCCCACACTGTTTGATGCTCTCATCGATTTACTTTGATAGTTGGCTGCCCCCGAGAATTGCCTTTTCTCTGACAATAAATTAGCTATGCTTTCAGCTGTGATTTTGGTATGACAGGTATAGTGTAAATGTGATTTCTCACACTGAGTGCATCCTGTCTTTCACACCCTTCAGACATGTTTGGTCACCATCAGGAAACACTTGATATACAAGCCCTTTCAGGAGCTTCAGAATCGAGCTAAAATGTGAGAAGATAAAGAGTGTTCAATGAAAAAATAATACTTAAAGCTTATTGATTCAGAAGATGCTTTGTCATACTTCAAGAGTAAGAGTAAATATTAGAGAAAAAAGAAATCTCAAAAGGAGATACAGTTCTCCTCTACAAACCTCCAGGTACAGATAGACAAGAGATATAGGGTTACATATCAATATATTATCAAAATATGTATTTTGCATATATTCTTGGCATTTTCAAATTTTTTTTCATAAAAGGCAAACCTGAGAATACTTTTTTATAAAAAACAAAGTCTTATTTTATAGTAATGGTTTCATCTGCCACCCATTAATATCTGTAAGTCTGCTACTTATCTGAGTAAAAAGGAAAGGGAGGCGGTTTTATGTGAACTTAGTTTCCATAAAGTTTTCTGTACAAATTTATCAAAAAACTCAGCCATCTCACATAATTTTTGTTCACAGCATGGAAGTTAGGTTTCGGAAAGAACATGACTCCACATATTTCCTGTGCAACTATGTAAAGTAGCTCAGGTTTTGTGGTCCCACAGTTGATAGTAATAACAAACCAAGTAAAGCAATCACTAGTCCTGGGCAAGTAAAGTAAATTCTGAGATATTACTGTAATGATACATTGGTATCATTCATTAATATTTCAAATATTCTTCAGTTGCTGAATGTAATCTACCTATATGTCATGCTGTACATACATAAACCCAATTCTGATCTCAGCTTCATTGTTTAGAAGGAAGAGAAAGGGTCATACAACTGAAAATGTCTCATGCATGCAAAATTCCCAATTTTAATAGCTGTAGTATATAGGGAATGACAGAAGATCAGAATTACAGAAGTATCTAAGGTTGGAGTTGGACCTTCTGTGTTTCCACTTATCTTCTGGAGTTGCCTTGATGACAATGGATATGCTAAATCAGAATTCTTTGAGGCATTTTGGTAGTTAAGATGTATGTTCACTTTATGGTACACAGGAAGATTATTGGCCAGAGTTACTTTTACTCTTGATTTGGCTTACCTCTGTATGGTCATAATTACTTTTTAATATGTAATCTGAAGAATGCTTATTGGTGCGTTATCACTTCATAGCTTTTTTTTTGTTCTTATCCCTATGCATGCTTAATCTGTTATATACATTAATTTTTAGGTTCAGCACACTGTCTTTGAATAGGGCACAAGCGATTTCCAGTCCCTGAATGGAACGTAGCAGCAAACACAAAAATGGTGTTGTTCATCGTGAATTGATGAGTATTTTATAAAAGAAGCAATCCAAATTCAAGCTAATCCTCTCCATGAAGAGTAGTACCTTTCAAAAAAGTGTGAAGCTGGCTCCTGGCTCTGACTGAGAGTGTTGTAAGGGAGAAAAGTAGCAATGAAGCAACAGGTTATGTTGAATATGAGGATCTCTGAATTGTACAAGAGAGAAAGACAGATAGAGCTTTATTTCTTGCTATGAAAACATAAAAATGAAAGAACTACTGGAAGGTGCATGGGGATGACGTAAAGAGACAAGTGAGGAAAGGATGACGACAGATAGGAAGAAGGAGAAAATGAGTACAGAAAGTGGAAAGGAGAGAGGTTGATACTGCCATACCAAAGTCTGTGCTTTGTTTCCAAAGAATAAATTTTTACTGAAGAATCACATGATATCATTTTGGGGAAAGCAAACTGTACTGCTGAGATACCTCAGGTAAACTGAATCACTTAGTGTCTGCCATTCCTTCTCGAAATTGTGAAATTGCCATCAGCAGAATCACAGCAAAATGAAAAGGAACAAAACTTCAGATAAATAAGCCCTTATTTCTTTTTGGCATTGAAGAAATCAAAAAGAAGTATTGGATGGGTAGTTTAATTTTCAGGGATGTTTTATATTCAAAATTCTGCTGTGAGGGACAGAGTTTTCATCCCAAATTACCTTCTGACCCTGCCAAAGGTCCTAGGGACGGTAAGAGGTAATGTCTGCTCTTGTTCCATGTAAATTGGTTTGGGTCTATTATAATATACTTTAGGGGATCATATTGGACTTTTTCTCCTCAATATTCAGATTTTGTTTTCCCTTTTTTCTTTAAAAAAGTGATACACAATTTTGAAAACACCTGAACCATTTGTGCCACATTTTTTTCAAACATAAAAATGCATATTTTTCAGTGTTCCTTTTTTTTTTTGGAAGAACTAGTCGTCCCATTTCTAGCAATAGTAACTTTATCTTAGGAAGATGTCTGTAATCCAGCAGCCGTTTTCCAATCTGCAAATCTTCACAGGGAAAATTTCAGCCAGCTCAACTGTGAATAAATGTTTGAACTTTTAGATAATTATTTAATGATACCCATAAAACTTTTAGGGTTTGTGCAACACTGATATTGAAAATTTCTTTCCACAGTCTATTTGGTTTATGTTCCTAATGTCAACCCAGAACTATTCTGGAATGCAGACCCTCAATGCTGACTTGTTTCCTCCCATAAAAGCACTAAGAACACGATTGTGATTAGTACTGAAAGCAAGCTATATACTGACTAAATAACAACATTCTCTGGCAAAGTCACAAATATAGCTGATACCTAATTACCTCTGTATGGTATATAACATATAATCAGCCTGTCTGCAAAATGCCAGCTATGTAATTAAAGGCCCAGCAGTTACCATTTCGGTAAAGAGACTATGCATAATATTTGGGTTGTGCAATTTCCTGACTTATCTTTGAGTATAAATACAGAAGCATGGATATACAACCATTCTTCACTTTACAGAAATTATTAACGTAGCCAAATATGACTCATTGCCCCCTTTTATCTGCAATAAAAACAAAATAGCATTTGCTTTTCTCTGCGTTATGTCCTAATTACCTGCTGGAACTGAAGTAAATACAACACTAATCTGTATGGGGAAGGAACATCTATTTCTTATGTGTCTTTCTGCAGTTATAGCTCCCTCCATCTCAGACTATAGCAATATTCAAAATTATTATAGCAGCGGGCTCCCATATGAATGACACTAAGTGATTCTTTACAGGTATCCACTCAGTGTAATGGGAGATTTCTGTAAGAGCAGGAATTCTTTTACCTCTGATTTGCACTGTGCACGTTCAGTGCAGCAAATGTCTTTCAAGTATATCACCTTTCCCAAAATGTAGAAATTGTGAAAGAGTGTTTAATGCCTGTGTCAGCTCTGTCTTCCTTTGCTGAGAACACTTAAAGCAACGCTTGCAAGCTGTGTCAACACTTCCTTTGGAGGTAGCAAGCCTTTGAAGAGGGCTTTGCCAGGTGATGGAAAGCCTTCAAAGAGCCAGCAGTACCATTTCAGCAGTAGAGGTCATTAGCCCAGGGGAGTATTCTGGTGGACTTTCTTCTGAGTGCCGACTACCCAACCCAAGAATCCTGGTATTTTCCAGATGGTAGGTGAGAACTGAGGTATCAAGACTGGATATTTATTTCATGAATGAAAAATAGCACATAGCACTTCCTGTGGGATTTGAATAGGTAAGGGGAGTTGTGCTTTGGTCTAACAGAGTGAGTGATGCGTGTAAGTAGGAATGTGTGAGAGGGAGGAGGAGAGAGGAGGTCTCTTCAGAATCTGGTTTCAGAGCTGAGCTCAAGTGTTTCCCCTCAAAAGCAAACAAGCCACACCTAGCCTGTTTGCTTTGTCTCTGGAGTCTAGTTTGCATTAATCACACTCTCTGCACCTTCATAACAGGTCTAAATAACTGACTGAAACAAGCATTATATTTGTTCAGACACCAACAGCGAGGGAAGGATCTATCATCCTGTTTTGAAAAGTGACAATCTCCTTTTTCTTAGTGCGACCTCTGTATGCTCAGAGAGGAAAAAAATACTCCGTTATTGAATATCCTTCAGGAGTACAGCCAGACTCCTCAGCTGCCTGAAAACTCAGTCCTGGGAGCAGAGGGCGGTCAAGATGCCTGACTTAAATATAACCTTTACCATTTGAGTATTAGTATTTCAGTCAGGTTTTTAGAAAGCAAACTGAAAAAAAAAACCCAGTATATTAATATTTGAAAGGTAATTGCAAAGGATAGGAGGGCTTGTTTTATATTAACACTCATAGTCTTTTTTTAATTAAGTATCATTAGCATACTGAAAAGTATATCCTTGGTTTTCTAGCAAATAATGCATGTTTCAGAAAGGTAGTTAAATGTGTATTTCATTTAGTTCATGACTAGAACTCAATTTGCATACCATACATATTACTGAACCCTCTGAAGAGTAAAAAATAAGTTCACTGCAAATCTCTTAATAGAAATATCTAACAGGCAGAATCCCTGCACGTATCATCAGAGCAGAAGGCAGAACCCGGAGATCACACAAAGTGGTTTAAATTCCAGATAAGATTCAAAGATGAATTATGAGGCCTCATGAGTGAAATAAAGTAGAATTCTACATATGCTGTCTTGAGGTGGGAATAAACTCACAGACCAAAAGTTCATTTCAACTGTCTTTGAAGATATTTTGCTCAAAAGCCCACACTTCTTTTCAATTTTTGTTATACATCCATTTTAGAAAGGACATTAATAATGCAAGAATGTAAGACTAACACAATTTGGTCCTCAATGTACATGAAAACATTATGTGCAATCTATTTGGTAACTTCTCATTAATGTATTCATGATCATAATGCGTACCTTTTGGAAATAAAACAGTTTCGTGCTTTGTAAGAGAATTAATATTTAAAATTCAAAAATTTAATTGAAAACTCCACTAAAATAATGTCAATTAGATTTCAGGTCTCAGACTATGAAACAAATGAGGTATTTGGGCTATTTCAGTTAGGTAGGTGAAAGGATCTGCTGGTTTTCATTGGTTTCCCTCAATGTTATTCTTGTTTGTTAAGCGGTAATGTGTTCGGTTTGTGAGTAATTCTCAAAGACATTATCTCCCTAAGTCTTTGCATTTTTTAATCTCTGGTCACATATATAGAAATTTGGATATATAACAT
Source organism: Anarhynchus alexandrinus (assembly GCA_008711295.1). Taxonomy (NCBI): domain Eukaryota; kingdom Metazoa; phylum Chordata; class Aves; order Charadriiformes; family Charadriidae; genus Anarhynchus; species Anarhynchus alexandrinus. The sequence continues at coordinate 1,270,695 of VUYV01000177.1, read as the reverse complement.
TTATAGCAGTTTCTGTAATTTAAAGAGATGTTTAACAGAAAATTTATACTGACAAATCCTAGTGTAGGTCAATATCTGGCATACAAATAAATTTAAAAAATCATGTAAGTGCTTTAAAGTTGGAGGCAGAAAATTAAGCTTGTAATATTTATACTGGCTAAGTTTTTGGTTGTTCTTTTTATTCCTCAGATTTAGTTGGATACGGGTTGATTCAACTTGATTTAAAAAAATGTTACCATGTTTCATTATTAGGTAGAAAGTGCATTCTTCTGAGAATATTGATCATTCGTTCCATTTAGAAAGAAGTTGTTTCCCACCCTGAGAGGACCAAGGAAATACTTTATTGAGCCTGACAAGCTGCAGCATTTCATGGTGGGAGATATAATGCCTCTTTCTTCCCTTTCTTTTCCTGCTCTCTGCAGCAGTGGATTTCAAAGGACAAATCCATGCTGAGAGTGGTCCTGTTGCATTTCTGAAACAAAGTTCTTTGCATTTTCCTTAATAGTTTTATTTATTCTTTTATATGTGCAGGGAACTCATTTGTGGAATGTTGGTATGGTCTGCAAATAAATAGCAGTAACCATCATAATAACTGCTAAATCTCAGAGCACCTTACAGAGACTGTCAGCAGAACTGTCCCCTTTAAAATGGGAAACATTTGGGAAGCAGTGAGTGTGTCCAACAGAACGCTGCTTCTAGTTTGTTTGCTAAAAAGGTATGAATGGGTAGGATGATCTTTTGAATAAAATTGACGAAGAGCATAATTCAAGTTCCCACTTCAATAGAACCAGGATATTATAATTATTTTCATCTATAAATATTACATGTACAGGAACTGATCAAATGCTAATCCTTGTTTTTTAAAAAAACACATAGATTGCTTTTCTAGATCATCTTCTGGCTTTGGTAATAGGAGGAGCTTCTAGTGGCCAAATACCATTTTACAAAGCATAAATTCTTCTTGTGCCAATACTGATTTTTCAAGTGTACTTAAAACTTTTCCAAATAATTAAAAAGGAGTAAAAGGGAATCTGATGGCGTATTTGAAAACAACATGAGCTTAGCATTGCTCATTCTTTTTTTAGCATTATTCAAGCACTTGTTAAAATTTATTTTAGATTGTAGCTTGTATTACTCGCTGGTGTGAAGAAGGTGGTAATGGTAGAGCATGGGCATATAGGGTAGCAATGAGTTTGGTGGTTCCGGTATAAGTATTTTTATTTTTTATTACTGGCTTAGCACCACAAATTAGATAAAAGCAAATAATGTGAATGAGATTTAAAATTTGGTAAGTATTCATTTTATAAATTATTTGGCGTTTTTTAATTCAGATTTAGGAGCCTTAGTAATAACCATTATAGTATATAGTATTTCAAATGGATCCTAGTTCTCCTAAGTTTAGTGGCATCCATTAGTATATTTTCTCCTGAAATGTACAAAATATTTGTTTCTGTGAGATATTTGCCAGAACTCCTTATCTGCTTATTTGGTGTGGTTTTGAGCAGAAATTGCAAAGGAAATGTTAGGTTTGTGCAGTATGTATAGAGTTCCTATCTAATGATGAATAGACCTCCTAACCTGAAAGCATTATGTGACTTTTCCCAGCAGTAATGCTGCAAATATGGGAGTGCCACACTTAAACTATCCTTTGGCATTTGACTAAGACGTGTCTAGTTTGAAAAAATTGTGATAAGCATTATATTAGAGTGTGAAGCTGAGAAAGCTTGTTGTTATTGTTAGGACTGCACACAGTATACTTAGATAATGCAGGACTTTATTTTTATCATTTTGCTGAAATGTAATTGCAAAATTGTATAATGGTTTAATGCTGTATACAGCCACATTAACTCTGAAGTTCAACTTTTGTTATTGTATAATGAATCTAAACAGACGGTAAATGCATTTTTTTTGGTCATACTCTATGCGTCTTTTCCAAGAGGTGAGATCAGGTTGAGGTCACCTCAGCCTATCTCAAGACCCTGAATTTGGACATCCGTTTTAACTGCCTAATATTGTCACTAAATGAGCTTTTGAAGATTTTCTGTTGATGAAACCTGGGAAGACTGGAGGTCTCTTTGAAAGTCTTCAAAGTAATCTACTTTTTTCTATTGACTCTACGGCGAATTTAGCTACCTTTTTTATGAAGAGAAGACACACTTAAAATGCACATCCAACTTCAACACCTAAATTAGGTAAATGAAATCATTGCCCCTTCCCCTAGCCCCAGGTGGCTTGTGGCCTGTGTATTTATTTTTGTAATCAGTAAAGACAAGAGAGAAGGAGCTATAAAGTGTATGGGTTAAAAATATCATCACTCAGTCAAAGAGATTGGAAAGCATGTAATTGGTCATAATTGGTTATGGTTAGTTGAGTGTGAAAAGCTAATCAGAAATTGCCTACTGTAGGTGTGCGCAATGTAGAGTTTATCTACTTCTGATAAATACTGCTATATCTGTAGATTACTTACCTTTTAATTTCCTGCTACTCTGTGGATGAATCAATGTGCAATTCAAACTATCTGAATGATCTTAAAGAAAAATGTTTTGGTTTAGTAAGGACACAGGATTTTAAGAGATTCAGTGAGCTCGTGATCCATTGACAAATTTTGAGTGGTTCTTTTGAGATTGACAATTCTGTGATATCAGGAAAATCAGACAAAACAACTGAGTGCTGTGCAGGCCTCAAATGTATAACATTTAGAAAACTAGTTTGAAGGAAAAGGGAGTGTATGTAATTATGCTACAAAACTGAGTTTGAACTCACAGCTTGTTGTGATACTGATGTGCAGAGTGAATTCTGAATATTTGCTGTGGGTTCTTTTGTTTTCATTTTCTACCATGTTATGTTTTATTTTGTTTTGGGAACAACTTCTGTGTAGAATGCGCATGGAATTGAATGAATTTATGGAAGAGTTGTATTTGTCCTAATGAAGATTTTGAATTTTCTGGCCACTGCTAAAGGAATATTTTATAAAATGCTAAGAAGAAAATCTGATGACTGTGGGCTTTTTTTGTACGGTGAACATTTTCTGGTACCTAGTAGACTATTCTTCCTTAAGAGGGCTGAAAACAAAACAGTTATCTAATACTCCTTTGAGATCACTAATTCTGACAAATAGTTGGACTACTAAGTGCTGTTTGACCTTGCATCAGGGTACTTTTCTGTTTTCTGTTAGTTCATGATAAAGTGGTGTTAACTAATAGATAAACAAAAGGAAAAATGTAAAAACACTGCCAGTATGAGTTACTGTTCAGGAAAGCTTACTGTTAAAGGAAATGAGTATTAGAAGAACAAAGAGGAGCCAAAACAGCAGAAACCTTTTTAAATTATTATTATTTAAACAACAGTATACAGAAAGTTGCTAACTGCTTATTGAACTGGTCTGCTCACCTCCTGACTTTCTAACTTCTGCTGAAATCAGTGCTGCCTCCTTCACTGGGCATCAGTTTTTGACAGCCTTATGAGAAGGGAATATTGCTTCTGAAATAGGGTGCCACTTCAACTGCACCCATTATATACTCTCGTTGAAAGACCACCCCTCAGCCTAGAAAGCCTCGAAAGATGGGTGGCCCAATTCAGAACACCATGTTCAAATAATGTTCACTAGGCTTATTTACTTGAGGAAGAGAGAGGCAGAGAGAGAGAGTGTTTAACGACCAGGAAACATTTCCTTACTCATGAAGAATAGAATCATAGAATCGCTGAGGTTGGAAGGGACCTTTAAGATCATCAAGTCCAACCATTAACCTACCCTGACAAAACCACTTCTAAACCATGTCCTCAAGTATCACATCTACCCTTTTTTTAAACACCTCCAGGGATGGCGATCATCTTACTTCCTAATCCCATGACTATTTCTTTATGGGATCATTATGACAATTTATACAAATAATTTTTCCTTATATTACCTATCAAGACTTTGTTATTAGGTAGCTGAAGGAATATCAATAATAATTTTATTTAATAGCATAGTTAACAGTTACCAGTTTTCTGTTGGCTATGTTTCACTTCAATAGTTTAGTTTCAATTTCAGTCCAACTCAGGTATTAAATACTTAGTTTCTGAAAACTTTTTATGTATCTTTGGATGCTCTGATAATTTCTCTTTTTTTAGCATTTTTTAAATCAATTTGTTCTGATACAATCTGTGAAAGTGCCCTGAAGTCTTTACAACTAGAAGAAGAGACTCACAACTGGTAGATTACTACAAATTGGTCTAAGAAAATATCCACATTGATATGAGCTGTGTGAGGTTTATTCATTTTAGTGACTATACTATGTTGACATTTTGAAAACAATATTCCCTTTTTATTATAAAACATTGGAAATCCATAACTGTTCTGCAAACCTATTTTCAAATTTATTTCAGTCTAGGTTGTAATAAGAAAAAACAAAGTCTGTGTGTGTATGTATGCATATGCATATTTATATATATTATACATTCATACATATATATGTACAACTAAAAGCTAGAAAGTATGGAAACATTGAATTGTTTTTAACACATCCTTCCCAACCCACTCATCTCTCAGTCTTACAGTAATGTGAAAGTCTTTAGTATGGTACAGAGTAGTCTAGTCTCTTCTAAGAGTAAGACAGGAGAAGAATCTGTCCAGGTGAATAGCCAGATATATTTTAATGTAGAATGGTTTCTGATGGAAAAGGGCTGCCAGTAATATCATGCAAGTTCTTATTGGGGAACTGCAAAACGAGAAGCTAAGAGATGTCTTTGATTATCCCCCCCCCCCCTTTTTCTACAGTCAATTAATAGAGGTTTTACCATTAGATTTTCTAATTCCTTTCAGTTTTTACAGTCTGAAGGTTGGTTTGTGGATGACTCAAATGTCATATGTGGTTGGAATAAAGTTGGCTTCATTAAATGACGGAGTAATAGAGTGGATATTGTGATTACAAAAGAGGGCACGGAATGCTGGGATGGAAGACAATGATCTACTCTGCCTGGCAGAATGCCAACAGCACAAGGGAGACTAAGAGAATCTATCTAGCAAAGAGGTCAATGCTACAATTAACATCCTTTCTCTAGCATATGGGGCAGGTAGTTTAGACAAAAACAGATCATAAATCTTGGAGAACTCAGATACTTACATACTAAGCTTTTTTAAACTGAGGATGATACACAAATCAGATTAAAACTAACCCACAATAATAAAACATTTGCCCCAGTTGCCACAGGGTGACTTCAGTGTCTTTGTTCACCCTCTTCTTTGAGATGAAAGACATTTGCTGCGTCAGTCAACCTCAAAATAAAATACACTACAGAGCTCTGCGAGATTCATTTTTTTATCTCAGGAAAATCAAAGATCAAAACACATCTTACATCTGTAAGTCTGGTACTAAATACAGAATCACCTCTTTTAGGTGCTCGCTCTTCCTTCTACGTTCATTTGAATGTACATGGAGGGGGAAGGGCTGGGGAGAGAGAGAAAGGATTGCTTTTATTTGTCACTACAAGGCACTAAATAGGCATTTCTGATAAAATGCAACAAGTGTTTCCTGTGGGAACATCAGTGGCTATAAATTATGCTTGGCAAGCGTGCTATATAAATGTATTTTCAGGAATTAGTTTTGGGTTATTTCTCAAGAGAAAAAAATTGTTAAAAGATGGTACTTCCCTCACCAAATTTTTTGAACAATTTAATGGATATCCACACTACTGTTAAATAAAATCCACATCCATGTTAAATAAACCATATTGCATAATAAATATCAGAACTCTGGGTATTCTAAAAACATATTCTACCTATATTTTCTTAAGAATACCAAACAAATCTGAGGGCTGTTTCTAAACAGCCTGTGAATTTATTTTTTTTTAAGTGAAAGTAAACGTCTAAATTGTATAAATGTTAAGCAGAAGAGAAAACATGGACTAGACAGTGAGTAAACAGTTGAAAATACCAGTTTGGAGGGAATGTGATTAGATATGTACTTATTTGCATATAGCATTTACTTGAGCAAGGTGCGTGAGAAAATCCACTAGTTTTATACTCGGTACGTTGCAGTGAACAGTTTATATTGAAATACTGGTTTTATAAGGTATACTAAATATAACTTTAAAACAATCAGTATTAAACCACGTTATCTTTTCAATTAGTGAGACTATAAGGGCAAAGAAGAGCCTCCCGATCCTTCACCTCCAATTCCTCTGTTCCAAAATATACTCTCATGGAAAATGTCTTCCGCTTTGCTTAGCTTCCTAAATAAGGTGTCAATATAGTGGCATCTGAAGAGAGTTTTAGGGCCATTGTTGTCTGGGTTTCGTATTGTCTCTCTATGGGCATGTAACTGCTATCTCATTTAGGAGCTTTGACTTGCTCCACTCTCAGTAGAGCCTTGAGAATGAGATTCTTGTAGCTCTCACCCACCTTAATATAATCTAAGAGGTTTCTCTTCTTTTTATGCATGCAACCAGAGGCAGGGAATACGAGCTGTGTTTCTAGATTCCTCACCGAAAGTCCTTGGAGGAAGCAATAACTAGCTTAAGAGTTGCATAAGGAGCAGGGAAGTCTCTCTTTTGCTTCGTTCTCTGATGAATGTTCTCCTGATACTTAGTTGAGATTCGGGAAAGGGATTAACTTGCACAATGTTCAATCTCCTTTATTCTGGGACTGATCATACACATTCCTTTACAACTGCAGAATTACCTGGCAACAAAATGCATGGATCGGAAGATACACTGTTTTAAGATCTTTGAAAGCTGGTTTTGAAAGAAATAAATTCAAAACAGAAATATAGAGGACTATTTAATTTTCCAAATTCTCTCCCCATATATGAAGCTGATACAACATCAGCATATGTATTAGAGAAATCCAAGTTCCTATACAGATAGTAGCCATGGAAAAGCTTCCTCACAAAGGAGTACAAATTACTCCATGGAACAACCACTGCTACTAACAATTGGAAGAGTGGTGATGTTCTAGTCTCTTAAGCATAAAAGCACCGGTCCAGAGCAATCTGGTTGGGTTGTTTGTTTTTTTTCCTTCGCTGCCTGCCATCAAGCTGTCAGAATTCAGGAACTTGCTCAGAGAGATTTTGTGATCAAATTTGAGCAGGGCTACGCAGGCTAAGGTTCAAACTTTATGTGGAGGTTAAGTGTGCAATAATATTCTTATGGAAAAAACACCGAACTTGTAGATTGTGATGACACTTTTCAAAGTATCACCCGTTAATTTAACTGGTGGAAGTATATTGATTCCTTCTTTTTCCATACACAGTATATTTTTCTTCCAGCCTGCCTTAATTACTACATACATACTGTATTTATTGCCACTTCAGAGGCAGGGCATATTTATTTTACAGACAGGAAAAAAAGTGTCATGTGAGGGAGCTGCTAAAGGATAAATGTAGAAAGGGAAATCCAAAGAGATTATTTTTAAAAAATCCAGTACATTATATGAATATTTTAGAGCTTTATTTACAGTTTTCTGAAGAGGTTGTGGAGATATCAGGGACATATTTGCAATCTGCACAGCTCCACTTAGTGGTCAAGAATATACTGACCCTTTGCCACAAATGTTTTAACCCTTTTCAGTTTCAGCAATGCTTAGATTAAGTAAAGCCAACACACGTGGTAAATATCTGTCCTAATGCACAGAGCCTATTACTGAGGTAGAATAAATAATGCTACAAGACATAACAATTTATGTTACTGGATTAATTTGCTTAGTCTGTGTTTGCACTTTGCTTTTGTTTGTTTTCAGTAGTTCTTCCCCAAAATGAATATGCTGGCAGATCATACTGTAGCACAAAGCCAACTTGAACTACATATTTGTTGATTCTCACAAAAGCAAATTTTTACTATAAAACCTGCATGTTCATAGCGGAAATCTATTTTTGTTCATTTTATTAGGAAGCAGAAATGCACTAGATAACCCAGGTATCCAATGAAGTAAGCACATCCTGAATACTGAATATCTGCATACTGAATTACATACTTGCAGTCTACATTAGCACATTTTTAGCAGTATATCTTTTGTTTTTGGTGGTGATGGGATAATTAAAAAAAAAAGGAGAAAAATGAGGTACAATACCATGAGAAAAAGAGATAAAAAAGGCAACTGTGTAACTTATTTCCCTATATCACTTAATCAGCTTTTGCAGGTAGCTCAGCTACTGAAATTTAAGGCAAAGATTTATTAGAAGAAATCAAAAGGGAGCAGCAGAGTTTTAGCAAAAGCAATGCCCTAAGGTATATTCTTTTCTTTTTTTAAACTAACATGCCTTAATTGTAGAAGTCTGTGGATGAGAACTGACAATACGAAAACAATTAAGATACTAAATGAGTTTCTAAAGTAACAGATAAAAGCTTATTCAACAATGTCTTTAAGGTTCCCATTCATCAGAGACAGTTGTAAACCGGAGTGCGACAGGAGAAAGCCTTTTCTGTGCTCACCTTTGGATTGTCTTCATGCAAAACTCATCAATCTTGTGCATAATGACTGCACTGCCTGAAACCCTTTAAAAAATGTTATTTTTATTTTGCATATGTAAATATACAAGATTTTTCTTTTAAAAAATTGCAGATACATGTAATGTTTTTACTTTTACCTGAAATCCACAGCCAAATGTTTCCAAATTTATATCTTTTTCAGGCTTGCTTTCTTACAGTGGTAGTATTCCTTAGGTCCCTATTAAAGGTGTCGTGAAACCGTCTTTCAGAACCTTTAAGTCTGTTGCCTTTGAGCTCCCTGTTTGTGTGCAGTTCAGCGCTTTCTCTGATTGCTGTAAAAATATATCAAAAATATATAATAAAAAATCTATCAAAATATATTGGAACCATTTAAATGTCTATTTAGTGTCATTAACAGAAAAGAACAATACCAAAAATTGTAAATTTTTACAAAGCTCTTTCAGAAAGGATTATTTTGGAGATGGAAAGAAAAACATGGTATTTTTTAAACTCAAAATACTATCCCTATCTCTATCCAAATATCATCTGCGTTCTGTACTCTGTACAGATTTACAAAGCATGTGGCTGCTTTGGGAAGAGGGCAGAGGGTTTGATGTGGGTGCTGTAACTGAGTGGATAGTGCTAACGCCTTGAAGCATAAGATCAAAGGGAGATTCCCTGCATTAGTTGTCGTCTTTGGTAAAGTGAGATAAAAATGCAGAGCCTGAGTTGTCTCTGCATGTTTACAAAGTTTTCACAGTGAGGATCTCCATCAGCTCTATGGAGACATTCTTGCAAATAAGGAAACGGTTCCATTGTTAAGGTTTTTGTATAAGCACTGTACATATTTTGTATAGGACCATACAAAGGATTTGAGGTAAATGTTTTGTTTGCTGAAGAACTTACAGATTTATAAATATAGTAAATGTACATCCAAAGAGAAGATGTTATTGTTAATAAAAGCATGACAATGACTAATAATATTAACTATTAATTAACAAGTGTGATAATAATTCAGTTGCTTAATGAAGATATGATGTGCTGCAGCTCTTTTAGTGGAAACAGTGCTGTCTTCACCTTCTGTAGACTTTGCGTTTTTCTAGACATGCACAAATATTGGAGAGGACATTTTTGAACAGAAACAGTGATACACAAAGCATGACTAGTTTTCTATTATGCTACTTTATGAAAATATGCGATTTATAATCCCAGGTGTGCTCCTGACCTCCTTGCAAGCAGAGGTAAGCATTAGTATTCTTGCTGCTTGGGTATTGTAATCCCTATGTGAATGTTCTTCTTTATTAATGATCCCATTTTGCTATAAATGGGTATAATAGCCTTCTCCACTATAGTCTTGATTATAGAGTGGCCTAAATGTTTTATTTACTGAAATACTACCAAACAGCAGAAAGCATATTTAATGAGAGGACACAAAATTCAACTGTGATGAAGAAAAGACTGCTACTGAAGTGCTCCATGGTCTTATAAACAGTTACAGTTCTGTAAAGGCCAGTACCTAGGGAGTGACAATCCAGCAGATGCGCATCAGTTCAGGCAGGATGATTTATATTCTGCAAAGTTAGGTTGAACAAACAGCAGTGCACATTCTTTTTTCAGGATTTATACTGAGTCTGTTTTCATCTATTTCATAAAAGCATATTCCAATGCAATGGCTTGTAATCATCACTAAGACTTCAAGCTGGTTAATTCACTGTGATTTGATTAATACATTTTAGAGGCAGACTGATATGGCAGAGTTAGACCAACCTAGCCATCCAGCAATCTTTGAAAGCCAAGCTTACTTATCTGTAATTTTATCTCATTAGTCTATCTTTATAAATTAGATTTTTTTTTAAATAAAGTCTTACTTGAGATGATTAAAATTTCTTTATTTGCCAAACTAGTATATTTAATAATTTTATTTTTATGGCTTCACTGCAATCATATTATATGCCATTGCCACTGTGGAATGCGTGCAGGGAAAAAATTGGCTTCCTATGTTGAGAAGGTGAAGAAGGTGTCTGAAATGACAGCATAAAAAATTAAATGCCACAATTATTTATTTCATTATTTTGTTGCCTGTGAAATGGCCAGACATGAAATACTACCTGCTGCTGAGTGAGTGGGATGTATTCCAGAGTTTTTAAATAATTTTATTGCTTCCTTGTAGAATATCAGTATGGATACTTAAAGATCTTTTGGTGGAATATACATGTGTCTGTGTACCTTAGCTGTATTGAAATTGTATGACAAATAAGCACCTGACCAACCTGGGTGCTTTTGAAATGTCAGGAAACACCAAGCTGAGATTTTTAAGTGCCTAAATTACCTTTAAAATAAAACTTGATGTGTTTATGTGTTGAAATTCAAAGAAAAGCATATAAGCGATGGTTTGAGGGCTTCACCAGCTGTCTACACTTGCGCTGTGTTCGGTTCCAAAATATATCAGTAAAAATAAAGGTTAGTAAGTACTTTGCCTAGTGTGGATATCTGCTGTTGGACATCTGCATTTTTCTTGGAAGCACTAGAGCCCAGTTGCTGGAGTCTTGAGTTGTGGAGTTTATGTAATCTTGTGTTTCCAGAAAACATTTTCTTTGAAAAATGTAACTGCCCTAGCGGTCAGTCAATAGAGTAATCAGGCTAGCTACACATTATTATGCTTTTTGTGTATATGATATACCAAAATGTTTCAGTTTGCTATATTAAAGTGCTCTTCCTTTGATTAAATATGAGAAGGATTACTCACTCATTTAATAGCATTTGGGGCATCCCAAGTTGGTGCAGTTTAGGGTTGCTAAACAGAAATACTCTGGGACCGTTCTCTGAAAAGTGTCAAGTATTAATGCCGGTAGGTTTTGTCATGCAAGGTCTCTCAACCTCAGGCACATTTTGTTTTATATAAAATGTCTGACGCATGCGGCCGTGATGCATCACATTCTAATGATCAGGTCAGGAATCCTGGCAAACTGGTTTTCCTTGAAAGGGAGGATTGCATAATACTATTCATGATTGCTGTTTGTTCAATAAAGTTTTCAGTCTTCCAATTTATTTACTTTCAATTTTGGTTTCAGTTCATTTAACCTTCAGAAAACATTTGTGCTGTCTAGTGCTTACAAAAGGCTCTAGCAGCCCCTTGCTGCATTTATCTCTTGCTGCGGAGCTATGATGTCTGCAGTAATAAATGTATCCGTTTGAAATAGAAGTGATTAAGTTCTTGTTGAAATGTCTTCTGGAACAAAACATTAGCTTTTGCTTTCAAAGGGCAGATATTGCAGCAGATAGCACTTAACCTGGCCAAGGACAAAGTGTTATGTTGAAACATCACTTTTCTGCTTGCCGCTATGAAAGAGCAAGGATATCTGCATTCAAGCACTTCCATTTCTTAATACATCAAAACAAGTATCTCTACAGAATTGAAAGTAGCATGATTGTAACTATAGCCCTATTTTTAAAAACAGCCCACCCATCCTACCAATTTGCTGTGATTTATTCCTTTCAACTTTTAAATCTGAAAGATACAACAAAGGAAAAAAGAATTGGGCAGGCGTTGATATTTACACACTAGACTTCTGTCTTCAGAGGCACTGATTCAGCTAGCTGCACATTTCTGAGCTAAACCAGAATTTGACCACCTTGCAGTAATCCCTGGTTGTCCAGCTCAGAAATTCATGAGAGATTTGACACTGGTATTGTCATTGTGAAAGTATGTTGTAACTGTGGCCGTTGCTTTTCAAAGCTGATGTATATCAGTGAAACTGTATAGATCCTCATTTTGCCGGCTATCTGGGAAAAAGCTTAAGGCCAAAAGATGGAGCATGGAGATTTCCTGCCCAAATTGGGTAGACACATAGACTACTTGTCCATCTGTGTGTATACAGAGCTCAACAGAGGTACTTCTAGCACTGTGGAGGTCCTTTCTCAGAGTCACAGCACTTTCTGAGTACTAATGCAAGAAGTTAATAATGACAATTGAATCAAATCATTGGTAATAACTCATCAATCTAATGACTGAGTGCTATATATTTTCTTAATTTGAAGCTAATAGGGATCCCCAGTAACTATGCTGATACATCCCAAGTATGCTTCTCTTACACAGTTTTGTATTCTCAAAAGTCAATATAGACATTAAGAAACTAATATTATGTATTAACAAACATGAAAATACAGAACAAATACCAAATTGTCTGATTTTTCTATTTTGTCCATGCCTTCTTTTCAAAGAGCGTGTTTTAAGATGCTTCTGTTTATCAAATATGTTCTGCAAGTATACCATGAGTATTTATCAACATTGTTTTAAATTTTCATTCATTTTAGTGATGTGTAAATCGCAATAATGTTTTTTTCTATGAGTGAAATTTGGAAACAGTATGATTTAAAAAACGTATGGGATACAAAAGTTAGTCACCTTACAATAAGTGCTATTTAATATTTTTCTCTTGAATTTTGTATTTCAGATCTGTGATAAAGAATGGCATTACTATGTTGTCAATGTTGAGTTTCCCGTTGTTACCTTATACATGGATGGAACAACATATGAACCTTACCTTGTGACCAATGATTGGCCTATCCACCCTTCACACATAGCCATGCAGCTGACAGTTGGTGCTTGTTGGCAAGGTAATATGACAGCAAATAGTAGACAGCAGAGTTATGAATTCAGACCAAAAAAAATCTTTTTTGTCTCACTGATTGTATAGTAAATAAATTACTAAAAGGTTGATGGTATAAAATCAGAAGTAAATCCAGAGTTAATAATGAATCAAGTCCAAGGATAAAATGGATGGGACATTAACAGACTTTGCATTTCCATCATCTAAAGAAGTGTTGAATACAGTTTGTGTATTCAATGTGAAAGATTTGTCTGCTTTAGCTGTTGTTTTCACTTTTAATTGTTCCCCTCATTCTTCAACTTTAAGCAAGCTATCTAATCATTACTCTGAAGAACTCCAACTGTCTCCTGTCAGTCTCTGCCTCAAATTTCTTTCATACCTCATGGCCCGAACCTGCGCTCTTCACATTGGATATATATCACCAGTAATTCCACTAATCTAATCAAGTCACCCTGTTATAGACTAGATGTGAGAGTAAAATAAAACCAAAAGTGAGTAAAATAAAATAAAATATTAGATAAAAATAAAAAATTAAAAATACTCTTAATAAAAAGAGTAAAATAAACCTAAAATGGTTGTGACCCCAGAGCCATACTTGTATGGGCCTTTGCTTAAATTTTAGTTTTTCCTGTCTTCTACCCTTTATAATCCTGCTCTTCTCATTCTTCTGTCTGGTCCTTATGCCACTGTTTCTTTTTCTGTTGTCTGCCTTACACCTGAAGCAGTCCTCTTTTTCTGCTCATCTGGTCTTGTAAAGTTCTCTCCATTACCCTTCCATGTTGATTTTCTATTTATGCACTGAGTCTTCTTTTCACTTAAGACAAAGTATGAAGTGCAGCAAACTGTCTAAGTAGGAAAAAATGCTCTAACAGAGATTGTGTTTCTTCCCCACTCTTTAAAGTTGGCTCACTTTCTCTGTTATTACCTTGTTTGCCAGTTTGATCGCTGCTCATTTACAATATGTTATCTGCAAATTTGGACATCTTATGCATGGCAGAGCTGTTCAGTGTAAATAATATTAAAAGAAAATCCAGCTGTTAGATTATGAACACCTTGGGGTAAAGATCCAATCTTTACTTTGATGACAACATGCAGACTAAAGGCACACTAATCCTAAAAACATGATTTGATAAGTTTTGAATATTGATCACTGAGATAAGTATTATGATAGCTAGCTAATCAGCATGACACTAATCCTATATATTTGTAAAAGTATACACTGATTCTTGTCTAACTGGTAGTTGCATGTGTAGGCTTCCATCTCTACATATATGATGTTTAGGTCTATTGGAATTTTTCATTGATGTTAAATATATAACAGAATGCATTTAATTTTACACTATGGTGTTAGTACTCTAAGGGCATGTTATTCCTTTTTTAGCTAAAAATATGTGGTGAAATACCTATCAAACTCTTCAGAAACAAGAACTTTGGTTCAGTCAATAGCTTACTGGGATGAATAGTTGACAGATATCAATTTGATTTACATGAATTTTCTTTTAGTTTGATCTGGGTTTTTTTGTATGTAGTTTCGGTGCAGTATTTTTAAATCAAAATTCCAGAGTTAACCAATGCAGATGTAATTTGTGAATGGACTAAATTCAGTTCTTTCCAGATGTGATCAAATGCCATAGGGACTGTGAATAATCACTGAGTATTGCCTTCTGAAAAATCAGCATTTCTCAGTAGCCATGCTAAAGACATTTTATTTTAATCCCTTACTTCATATTTATTTCTAGGTTCTTCTGCATAGAATCGTAGGATGGTTTAGGTTGGAAGGGACCTTAAAGATCATCTAGTTCCAACCCCCCTGCAATGGGCAGGGACACCTCCCACTAGACCAGGTTGCTTAAAGCCCCATCCAACCTGGCCTTGAACGCTTCCAGGGATGGGGCGTCCACAACTTCCCTGGGCAATTTGTTCCAGTGCCTCATCACCCTCAGAGTGAAAAATTTCTTCCTAGTATATATTCTAATATCTAATATTAATATATTATTTTCTATATCTAATATTCTAATATGTAATCCTAATATCTATTCTAAATCTACCCTCTTCAAGGTCTACATAAATATTTTTGTGCATTATTTGTATTGCCTTTTGTGCATTATTTGTATTACTTATGCCCCTTAACTTCTTTTATTCATACATTGTGTTTTTATCACTCTCTAACAGCAATCTTTAGGGTGTTTTTTTCCTGAAAGTCTCAGTGTTGGTGGGAATCCACTCACCTCAGCCCCCACCTGAATCTCATGTTAATCATCATGTAGGTGCCAGGTTTTGACAACTGTGGAGTAGTAACTTTATCCGTGGAACGTTCACTGTATAAGCAAAAGCTATGCCAGTTTTGCTGCACTGCTGCATCTGTGGGTTTCATCTACCTCCAAGGCAGCTGAATACAATAAGAATAATCTTGCTTCCCTTGCGTCTTGGTCTCTTTATCTCAAGTTGTTAAGAGAAAGAATTAAGGTAAAACTTCTTATATAGGCTCTCGATAAATTTAGAACTCAGATGATATTTAGTATTTAAGCTGTTAAACAAATAGAAAGTTGCAATTGTTTTCAGACATTTTTAGCTATGCCTTGAATAATTTGATGGTGTGATGACTAATCATTCAGGATAAGATTCTTCTTCCTTTTTGGTGAAACACCTGATTTAAATTACTGAAATTTTACCTATTGCTGTTGTTAATATATACTGCAAGATTATGTTATTACTATTTTAATAGTGTGAGAATTGGAGCTCATCAAAAGTAGAAACAAAGTTTTCATCTCATGAAAAGGTCAAGATTTAGCTAAGATAGTGTGCTAAAGACTCTGATAAACTATCATGTGTCAGGCAAAAAGGTGAACTTTTAATGCTTATATGAAACAAGATTTCAAGATGTTGCTTTTGGCAAAGCTTACTTTTTGGTAAGATTGTTTTGATCACCTCAAACTATTTTACATGAATGGTATGGAAAGTCACTTTGTTAATAAGATTCAGCACTCTATTTGAGTCTGTTGAATTGTAATTATTCAAATATAAACCCAGTCTATTCTGTTCAAAATGTTTGTTTTCAAAATCCATATATTTCAGGAAAAAGTGGATCTATCAAACAAATAATTTGACTAGAAATAGTTTCAGTGAAACTTAACTGGGTTTCCTTAGGATAATATATTTTGGCCTGTAAGAATAGTCTAAGCATTTACATTTTCAAAGCATTAGAAAACTGCTTTACAACCATCTACGATTTATTTCAGTAAAAATATGCAGTGATTTTGGTGTCGTTAGCCATTCAGGAGGGTCCTTGGTAAGAGGATATGAGGAGTTTCTAGCTCCGGTTTGCTCTGTTTTCTCCCCTTTTCATCAAAGCACTGGCAGACTAGGAACACAAGCTCTAACCTCTTCCTTCAGAAAGGACAAGAGGTTTTTTTCTGTCTTTAGTAAACCATTTTGTAGTTGTGAGTATCCAGTATCCATTTATCAAAGTCAAATTATTTGAAAAACAATCTCAGCTCAGACAACTAAATGTACCAGAAGAAATAATGTTCCTTTTTCTTACCACACCAATTCCGATTTGCTCACAGCAAAAAGTAAGTCATCATGATATGACTATGGGGCAGCTTAGGAACTGGTGGGGAGCAGAAAGAGTGTATTTAGAGGGCAAAGCAAAAAATCAAGAACAAAAAGATTTGTAATTTATGTAATTGCTTTCCTCTGTTAGCACTAGTAAGAAAATCTGCTACTGCTATGAAGGATTTACCCTTTCATATATGACAATTTTCAGTTCTAGTCTGGAAACTGGGAATTGTTCTGCTTTTTCTCTAGGAATCTGAGAATCCTCCAGGTTATGAGACAAGTGACTCTTTCAGCCCTGGTCTTTTCATCTTACACTGGTACTCATCCTGAGGTTATGTAGCAAGTGTCATGCTCGCACCTCCTTCTTGTCTTTCTCAGAGCTATGTCATGCAGGAGTCTCGGGCACAGAGAGAGAATTCTTCTCTTTGAGATTAATATTTCCTATTATTAATATTTCAATTCCAGAGTATTTCTTTTCTGACTTTTATAGCCTTGTTTATAGCATCCATTATGAAAAGTTAGGTTGGTTTTTATTTCTACCTTCCGCTGTTCAAGTGAAATATAAGAGCAGTTTAAGTTGTGCTGTTCTCTTGAATCTAACATGAAAACAAATTAAATGTGCAATCTCTCAGGCTTAAACTTTAGCCTGTGATGTGGTCACTGTCCCATTTGCATCAAACCATTTGCATTTTATTTTGTTGTTGTTGACATCAGCATTCCAATTGTAATGGGCAAGTCTCTCCTCCATCCTTACCCTTGCCTCGGTGGTGTATAAAGCATGCCTGATTTGATTGTTACTTGATTTTATGCACTGTTTCTTTAAATAATGTGAGTTGAGTGCTGGGAGTCCCCTAAAAGGAGGAAAAATTAGTCTTTTCCTGAAGAGCAGAGTTTTTCTAGGGGGCAAGAAGGTACTGGAGGCAGAAGTTAGGGTCCCAGTGTGTGGATGGCAGCCTGGAGACAAGCAGAGAGTGAAGACGCCTGTAAGAGCAGAGAGCCAGGCTTTAAAGGTGAGACAGGGGAACCTTGCTAGGGTCTGTCAGGCACTGAGTAAAGTTTACTGAACCCATGAAGTCACTCAGTTACCTAAAAAAACAAGCCTGGGGACTAGTTTCCAGCTTTAATGACACATTGGGCACTTTTTTATATTTTGTTCTGGCATAATCAATATGAATTTTCTCTACTTAAAATTAGGTATTCTGGATGTTACTCTAGTATAATCCTTAAAAACCTTAGTTCTTTCTTCAGGGAGCTCATTAAAGGGAAGGTCTGGGCAAAGCTATCTCATTGATTTAGGGTACTATCACAATGGTTAGCATAGAGTTAATTGGTTTTTATTTTGTGTAGTTCACGTTTAATACTGCTATATTTTTGGGGGGCATGGGGGGTGTAGTTTATTTGAGGGTGGGTGTTATAGCATTATCTTTAGGCTTAACTTTGTGTCGATTCAGTTACATGTGACCCAAAAGCAGTGACAGCTGGAGACAGCAACTTCTTAACCTGTTGCAGCCTGTCTCCAGCAGAGTGCCAGTCGTCGTGCACGGCAAATGCCAAATTATTTATTTCCTGTGATTTCAGTGATGCTAGGCCTGGAAAAAGGTAACACTGACTACAGAGCTAAGCAAACTGGACTCTTGGTGAACTGCAGGCGGAAATGAACAGTTTGGAGTACTAGTACAGCTGTTCCTGAAATTAGGGTTTTATGTAGCCTGGTAACATTTGACCGCTTTCTCTGCAGATACTTAGGGTTAAGGATAAAACTTAATTTTAACTTCTTTAAAAGGTCTTTTTTGTTCACATCACTGGTCTCACAGTGGATTGTCAAGGATGTGATTTTGATGTAGGTGGGGTTGTTTAGGTCCAAAGTGCTGTTCTGTTTCTAATGGCGAAAGAAATCTTGAGGCAAAAATTACTCTAAGAGTTATCTAAAGGACAAAATTTACTTGCTTCCCAGAACAAAAGAGACACCAAAAAAAACATGTGGGAAGCGTGACCCTGGCACTGTCTCTGAACTTCTACCTGCCTGAATGGATGTTAGAAGCAGACATGGTCCATCAGGATAGCAGAGCGCTCCTCAAGGCTCAACTTCGGCTCTCGTTTCTACTCACTTCTTCTCTAGTAATAAAAATACTCTAGCTTTGCCCTTCAAGATTCTTGAGAACTTTCAGAACAATAAAGAGGTAACACAGTTCTGCAGCAAGGAAGTAGAATTACCCTCACTCTGTGAAGATAAAGTGCAGTATCAAGGGGGTAGGTGATTTTTCCTCAGGTCACTTAAAAAAACCTGCATCAGAGCAAGAATAGAATCAGACTTCCTGATCAACCACAAAATCGTTCTTATTCTCCCTTTTAGCTTTTGCAATCCTGTTTCATTCTCCTAAGCAATACAAACAAATGAATGTTAGTTTATCCTGGAGCTGCACTTTCCAGGAGCTTACCCTGGTAAGTTCTCCTCTGAGTTCATTATTTTTGATTCCGTTTATCTGAGGACGTAGCAAATGGACCCTTTTACAGAGTGAGAAATTTCTTCCATTAAACCAAGGTTTTTAGGTTCCCACTCTGATCCCTCTATTGCTAAATACTCTGTGGCAAAGGCAGCCAAAGGAAGGGAGCAAGTTACATGATTTGGTAGTCTAATCGTCTTTTGTACCACAGACTGCAAACAGACTTCCTCCAGGTTTCTCTGAAAAGATACAGTCTTTAGTTCATACTCTTTCCCTCCCAAAATGGCTTGTTTCTTTATGTAGCATTCCCAAAGTCCTGTCAGGAAAGCATTGACACAAGTTAATGACTTGTCACAAGGTTGTATTGTAGCTTACTGTGATTGTAATTCATTATTTCTAATAATGCCACCCATTCTAGAGTGCGGGAGCTTCACAGTGTAATTATGCTGGCCACGTTGCACAGGGAAAGGTCTGCAGGAGAAGCCTGTCAACAGGCAAACTTTGTTATCATGAATATAGCAGAAAACTATTGTAATTCCTGTTTTCTAAGTAATTTCTGGGTTATATTCTGTTTTTCTTTTGTATTCTGTTATTTTCCTCTTTGCTTAACCTAGGCTGGAAACTTTTTTTTTTTATAGAGTCCTCCTGTAGAATAACCTTGTTAACCATATATGTCAGCGCTCTGCTGACAAATCAATCACAAAGTTGCAGTCAGAGTGCTGACTTACTATTCAAGGTAAGAAGAATGTCAAGAGTTAAAAATTGGAAAGGGATCAGATCACTGAGAGCCAAATACACTGCGGACAGTGTAGCAGCAGCAGCAGCCTGTATCACTCAACCTTGGGCTTCCCCCAGAAATTAAGAAATTGAGCAGCTAAAGGTTACCCCCTACTGTGCATACTAACACCAGTGTATCCTGCCTTGGGGGCTGACATAACTTGCACCAACCTGACACCTCAGTGGAGTGATACAGGCAAACAAATTAATGCAAGACCACCCAGGTAGATTTCAATATAATGTGATGCTGTATATATACTGATGCTTCTTTTAGTACAGCAGTGTTCTCTCTCTATATGGCCCTTCTTCTCATCAAAAACAAGAGGGAGTGGATTTCAGTGCACTTCACAGATCTTTGCTGGAATTTTAGCTGTAGCAGAAATACAAGCATATGTGGAAGGTTAGTTTAGGAGGGTGTTTTCTTGGAGAGCTGAATCTGCATCAGTATCTGTCACTAATTCAGCATAGGTATATATGTCCCTTATTTAACTGAATTTCTACACTGGGGACTATGCACCAGCACAGGAATGTTATTTGGAGAATAGGTTTTTTGGGCAGCATTAATATCACTTGGACTGTAATCTACTCTAAGATATACGAGATTGCAACATTTTATTGTGATTGTCATAATTCCCTACCGTTCCCCTAGAAATAACAAAAATATATTGGCTTAATTGTGAGAGATTATAGAGTGTTTTTCCTATCTTGAGAAAAATTCTCTTAAATAGCAGAAGTTATACCACACTTTTGATCTATGGATCTATTGTACAGAGCTAGATTAGCATATACACACTTAAGAGCAGGTAGCCCTTAGTGTTCTCTGTACTTGTCTTCTTTCAGATAATGCTTTAAAGCCTAAAGCTGTCTGTGTGAGGTCATCAGGTTATGATACCTGCCAAGAGCAGGGACAGACTTAAATAGTGTCATGTTTGATGAGTAATTTTCTGAGTAATTTTTGTCTGAATTATATAAAAAAAAAACCTCTAATACTTCTTTGTGCTAGGAGGCTCTGGGAGTATAAATCTCGACTCTTTAATTGGGACTTCTCCTGAAATCTGTGTTAGGTTTCATCCTGTTTAACAGCCAATCTACTTGTCAGGGAATTAAACCCAGCTCCCTAAACTGCTGTAATAAAGAGATGGGATAAATTATGGGGCTTGGACCTGAGGACTTCAGAGCCAGAATGTCTTGCAGCTGCTTCCAGATTCACTTCAATCTTTATGTTGGGACCCTGAATCATTCCTTAATTATCGGGCTCAGTATAACCAGAGTCTATAATGTCTTAAAAGAACCACATCTCAGCTGGAAATTCTCTTGATTCATCATTTCCAGTGAAAACCTCATTGTGCTTAGACTGCCCTGATAATTACTTGCTCATTGTTAGGGTAGGGCATAAGGCCTAAAAGAAGATCTGTGAGCTCAATAAAGTCACTTGTTTTGACAGAAAGGCATGGTTGTTCTTTGGAGATTGGTAAGTGAATGCAAACAGCGCTTTATGTCTCTGAAGTCAAAACAATACAACTGTAAAATTCAATGGTAATCAAATTCTGTCACACTTTAGATCAACACACTGTGAATTTAAACAAAAAAAAAAGCCAAAACAAAACGGTGTCATGGAAATATGCTCTGCTTCATTAATGAATGTGCCTTAACCCAATGAAGTCTGAACCATGAGAATCTGGAGTTTCCCTTGGCCTCTCCAATGATATATCTAACAGAACCTCCTCATGGCTGGGATCAGAAGGTGTTTGCTAGATGTCAGTCCTTAACATCCCTCCCCCCCCTAAATTTTTATTCATCTGAGAGATTCTAGCTGTTTATGACAAGGTGACATGTATACTAGAAGCATTTGCTTTCTTCCACTTGTATAAGGGAGTCATCCTGTCTGATCTGCCCACAAATAGGACAGGCATCTGCAACATACGCATCTAAAATTAGGTAGGTTAATTCTACATTTGATCTGTTGCATTTGAAACTTCAGGTACCAACTGTAACTGTGCTTGTGACTGTTTAGGAATATGTCAAACGGTGATATTGTAAAGTCTTGCTTCCATCACTCCCCACTGAGGGCTGCTGTGTGGGTGCAGCATACTGCCTTTTCTGGTGTGTGAGTCCTCCCCTGACATGTGCTCCCTGCTGCAGCGCACTGTGTGTGCATGCTGTACTTGTTCACCTCCACCACCATTCCACGCTTAGCAGAAAAGCAAAGTAACTCAGAAAGAGTTTATCAAGGTGACCGTGGGTAAAGTTCTAGTGGGAGCTTTCCTACTTGCTCTGCATTCATAGAGTTCCAGGCAGAAGAGATCAGAACCAGCACAGAAAAAGAAGAATCCCAGTCCAGAAAATAGTTATTATTTTAGCAAGTGAAACATGTGATGCATACTACTTTGATAACGACTAAGCAGTGAGCAGCATTATAGTGAATAATTATATATGTCGACAGTTCCTCTGGATGCCTCCCACAGTCTGTTGACACCATCTTCCCATTTGTCGTGGTTTAGGCCAAATTGGCTACTGGGGACCTAGGGGACCCCAGATAGGACCGACAGATGCTCCCCTCTACCCCTCTTCAGAGAGAGAGGTAGAGGGGGAAAAAGAGACTTATGAGTTTAGAAAGAACTAAACTACTTTAATGAAATATTAATAATAAAATAAAAAGAAATAATGAAAAATATATACAAAACCGTATCAAGCTCCCGAGATGACAATCACGACACCGGCTGGCACTGGGCCAGTCCCAGGCTGGACTCGGTGACGGAGGGGAACCGGATTCCGGATCTGGATTCAGGATCGGGATCACAGGCAGACGAACAGAGTCCTCCTCAGACATCAGCCATTGTAGGAAGAGACCAGAGGGCTGACCCTTTGATCCATCAGCTTTTATATTGAGCATGATGCAGATGGGATGGAATACCCTGTTGGTCAGTTTTGGGTCACCTGTCCTGTCCGCTCCTCCCTGCAGGTGGGACCCCACTATGTTTTTCACTTCAGACCTTCCAACGGGGCAAACAACAAAGTTGGTTGGCCTTGGGTATTAGAACAACAAGTATAAGCAGGAGCTTCTCTGCATACCGTGTCTGGGCATCAGCTATAAACATAGGTCTTATCACTCTGAGAAAGTGAACATTGTCTGCACAATATGCTGTTAATTTCGGTAGTTAGAAGAGGCCCAGCTAAGAAGCGAAGTTACTGAACAAAATTGGTTCTGTTTTACCTCAAACCAGGACACCATTATGAGGATTGAATTAATGCCAAAACACCAACATCCATCCTCCTGTATCTGCCAGACTTTGGGAGTGGATGTGCATGCTGAGTCAGGTGGAAAAAATAATATGTAATTTTATCATCGAGGTCTGAATAACACTGTGGCTTTTGTTGTCTCACAACTGTAATGGTGACCACAATATTTATATTAAGCAAGGGAAAAAAAAGTAGCTTCAAAAATTTGTCATGCAAGGGTCTGTAATTAGAATAAGTGATGTTGTTCTATAGTGCTGTTTCAGTCTTTTTTGTGTTGCAGAAATCAATCTAACTGTCTGACTGACAGCAGGGAAGGTTCCATTTTCCTATGTTGGTTGCATCATTCAGCTATGTCTTAACTACTTAACTATCCCCAAAGAATTAGCACTCACAGCATATTAATCTGTAGTAATCAATAAACATAGAGCTGAGTGAAACACAACATGTAATGCAGTTGAGGAGTAGGTTTTCTTATTCTCTCAGGTCTTGATGCTGTAACATCACTGGGGAGGTGAACTGTATCTGAGCTGTTTAAGAAAGGGCATAAAGACCCTGACAGTAAAAAATTCCAGAAAACTTGCTTGCAGTCTAGGTTAACTGGACGGCCTGACCTCTGGATAGAAACTGGCAGAGGCTGTGTTACAAAACACTTTATTTTTCACACACCATGACATTGGGAAGTAGAAAAAACTTTTAGAACACTTGGTTTACCTCAAGATCATCATCACTGGAGCTTCACTTTGGTCTCTGAATTGTTGCTCCAAAGGCTTGTGTAATCTATTTAGGTCTTCTTCATTATCTCAAAAATATTGTTGCTTAGGCTCAGTTTGGTGTCAGAACCAAGAGTTGAGTTCAAAGTGTTAAAGCAGTAAGTGGTGTTGGGAGGGGCTTATGCCTTTTCCTCAGTTGTTTCTTAGCAGGTGGTAATTTCAGTGATGAGCCCAATTCAGCCAATGGAACTGGGCATTCCTCCTGCCCAATGAAGCCAGTGGCTCGGAGCTGCCCATCAGCTGCACGTGGAGCTGCACGGGCATGAATTGTATTGTGCTCGGGGTCAAAGGATCTCTATTTGAAAAGATCAGTATTTAGAAGAATTTGGATAACAGTCCATAAAAATGTTACTATTAGCATTAGCTACAATTACACACTGTGCTTTAATATGCTACAGAATTACCATTTTCATGCTGCATTAAATATATTTATACTCATCTAATCTTGGGAGCTAAGAATTTTGGAGTGACTAGGACTTGGAGATTAGCCATCCTGGGCTAAATTTGCACCCACTGAGAAGCTGAGGTCAAATACTTGAAGAATATTGGATTGCAGAAGCAGAAGGAAAGACAGCATTCAAACATGCTATTATAGTAGAACCAAGCACGAATAAAACACTTATACAGACAGGAGTAAAACATCCAATTGCTGACGATTTTCAATTTATTCTGACATTTTTTTCTTCTTACGTTTCTTGAGCTTGAAATACTATATTCCCAGTAATTCCTTTTATCAAAGCTAGAACATAGGATTGTAGCAGGTTGGCTTTAAGCCATTCCTTCAATTATAGCGAGGGGTTTGGGTTTTGCGTCTTGATTTTATTGCATTGGATTTTGTCCATTTGCAATCTAATAATTACTGGCAATTGAAACACATCCGCAAGCTAACATACCCCACTAAGCTGAGAAGATTCTGAAATGCTGAGTTAGAATAATATCAAAATGTCAACATGCTGCAATTACAAGCAGCTGTGGTAAGAGTCAGATATAATGACTTTTGTTCACCTTCAAGGATAAAATTGGCAGGTATATAATTTTGTCTTTTACTCTGGTAAAAGGTGCTTATGGAAGGCTTATTTAGCAGTCTATCTTTTCTAATAAAGTACGAGATAGTATTCTTTAAGTGCTCATGGTTTTTTCATGTGGAAAAGCTAGTATTCGCACTGTCCTGGATTAACAAACGTGTCCTATGTAAAACACATATAAAGTTGAGAAGTACCCTAGGTTATGGTTAGTACTTCGGATAATAGCAGGCGTTCCAGGAAAAGCAACAGGGATACTCATAGTTTACAGTGTTAGGTAGAAGGTGTAAAGAAAAGGCCTTGTTTAGCCTGACAAAGGAAAAGGGAAAGCACGGCCATGTTTTGACAGCTCGCATTCCCTGTTAGGAATAAGCTTCCGACTCTAAGGATCAGTGCTCATTGGAGTGGATTGCTTGGGGAGCCACTGTCTTCACAGGAGTTTAGAACAGCTCAGGCAATTCTCAAGAATGGATTAAGTACAGATGTTCTTGTCTTGGGACTAGGGGACAGACTGTATCATCCCCCGGTGTCCCTGCAGACTCTGCTGTCAGTTGTTCTAGTGCATTTGTCCCAACCTGAATCACCCTGGCATAACCATGGGCATAGTTTTGCAGATTTTCTCTAGTGACACAGTATGAGACTAGCTAGTCCCAGCTATTTTTCACTCATGTTTTCTTGAAATACTTGCTTTTTTTACATAGCAGTTGATAGCCTCTCCATAACAAAGATTACATCACCACTTTGCAGTCCAAAATCAATCTATACATCTGCACAAAACCCAACCTTAGCCCTGTGAACAGGGTCAGTTCTTCAAATACTCAATGTTTTCGTAGTGCTTGTATTTGCAGAGCATTTTAAAAGCTTATTCCTGGAAACACTAATATTCTCTTCCATACTTTTAGATTAGTGGTGGGGCACATATGACTGTATCATTGTAAATGACCTAGCAATGTAATTGTAAGTGC
Organism: Anarhynchus alexandrinus; assembly: GCA_008711295.1. Classification (NCBI taxonomy): domain Eukaryota; kingdom Metazoa; phylum Chordata; class Aves; order Charadriiformes; family Charadriidae; genus Anarhynchus; species Anarhynchus alexandrinus. The sequence goes on along the minus strand of VUYV01000177.1, from coordinate 1,244,903 downwards.
TTTGTCAATGACACCAGAGAAGAACTAGTCCAAAGTGAAAGAACAACCAATAAAAAACCCAATAAATCCAAACCTGAAATTCCTATTCATGTATGTAAGCACCAGTCATGTTGCTCTATGGCTTTACTTCAACTGGTTTATCCTGCTTGTTTCTGCCAGGCATAGCCACAGCACTGAATTCTTTGTTCTGGCTTCTTGTCTAGTCCTATATACATTTTAATGAGCTAGTTTCACATTTAAATACTTAAGGTTATCTGAGGCTGCTTCTTATTTTGCATCTCGTCAGAACTATTAAGATCTACTGGCAGACTTACTGTAGGTTTCTAAATCTCAAAGCTCCGGAATTAGTGTTGGTGTTTTAGCCTTTGAATTTGCTGTCTTCAGAACTCTGTTAGCGACATGAGAATTTGAAGCGTCAAAGCACTATGTGATTCCCTTCTATAAGTTCTTACCTGGTTGTCTCTCTTCATCTCCTTTTTAGGGAGAGGTTTGCATTATTTTTATTTTTTAATTTGGCTTAACCTTTTTCTGTCCAGACACATTGCTGCTGTATTATTCACAACATGTACTTTTAATGACAATGTAAACAGATAAACATAACAACATTTTTGTGAAAAGCCAAGGTGCCCATAGTGCACCAAATAATTGCCTTGGTAAGTCTCAGAAAGGTTGGAATTACAGTACAAACTAATTCTGCACTTTATCTGTTGCATACATGAAAGTTTCTATGAAACCTCAAAAAAAATCTGCCCAGAGAAAGTTTTCTGTATAACAGACAAATGAATGAAAGTAGACAAGAATAATCTCTCCTTGAGGCTCTTTCTTTGGGGTAAAAAGAGAGGCAGTTTGTGCTGCAATGTTAACAGAAAATGAACAAAACCTGACTATTTCTGTAAAGAAACAGCCTGCTAGACACCTTCTTTTCTCTCAGCACACCAGTGTGTATTTTCTTCACTGCATAAAATAGCTCAAGTCTTCCTCATAGTGCTCATACTGCACAGATTAAAGTGATTTCAGTGACTTCAGGCTTTTAGGTAGCAACATCAGCCTAAAGAAAATTTACCACTTCATCCCTGTCCTAACCCCAATCCATACACGAATCTTTAAGTTAAAGTTCAAGCTTGAGCTAGCTTGCCTGGCAGAAATAAGTTGTTTGACACTAAAGCTACAAACACTGTAGAGATGAGTTATCTACCAATTACAACAGCTTATCAACTGCTAATCCAATTAGTCTGCACGGCTTCACTGTTGCGTGGCTCTCTTAGTCCTCTCAGGCTGAAGGTAGGTAGTAATTCACGTGCACTGATACAGCTAACACTTGCAGCAAAGACAAGCTCTAAAAATTCTCCTAGAAGAGGATGAGTAAATAAGTAAATATCCCAAGAGTAATTTAGATGCGATGATCACTGGTGCGGGCAGTATGTAATCACATTTTATTGACAACTCCTAAAGATCAGTCTTCCTTTGAAGCTGCCTAGAGTGAAACTGAATAGAGCATAGCTGAAGGGCCTAATGCAACATACAGTGACAAGACCTCATCTGGCACCAAATGAGCTGCTTTGTGTAAGGGAAGCACCGCAAGCCTTTCTTTCAGCATAGTGCTGTGCCTTGGCCTGCATTCACTGCTGTGAATGTACACCATATCCTTAGAGACGACCATCTGTAGAGAGTGTGGCAGTTTGCTTACATAAAGCTGTGACTCTTAGCACATCTAAGAACTTCAGGTGGTATGTTTTTTGGAGGAGAAAGGCAAAGGCTGTGTAAGTGATCTTGCAATAGAAAACTTGAAAATACAGTTTCTGCATAAATAAACATCAGACCTTAAACATTTTTTGGAATTCGTGTTTGATCACTCCGATAATCTCATCAATTCATTTTTGAAAATGCTGTGCTTCCTTGGACACAGATTTGGGAGGCCGTGATTCGTCTCAGAATATGTTATCACAACTTTATAAACACCTACATACAATACTGGAAAAACACTGACAATGGAACTGCTGCTAGGTACCACCCAACAACCCACAAAACAATTCCACTTATCACAATAAATGGGATTTCAAATATACTTGGTTAAAATGGATATAAATTCTTTAAATATGTTAAAACATGAAGTGAATTATTAGATGTGTGGTTTGTGTATTGGTATCAATAATCATTTTGTATTCTCTTTCTTGCAGGAGGTGAAGTCACCAAGCCCAGATTTGCTCAGTATTTCCATGGCAGCTTGGCCAGTCTTACTATCCGGCCAGGCAAAATTGAGAGCCAGAAAGTGATTTCCTGTTTGCAGGCCTGCAAGGAAGGTCTGGATATTAATTCTCTTGAGAGTCTTGGCCAAGGAATAAAGGTGAGGGATGAACTGACATAATCTTTGATAAAAATTTAGAGCTGATTTATGAAGTGGAGGGCCCAAGGTAGAGTGCACACAGTACAAATGTACTCCTAGAAGCAATGTAATTTCCCATAAAGTCATGCAAAGAAAAAGTGGAACAGTAGAAGAGCTGTGACACTGCAAAGAAAAATGTTTCCATTATTGCAAAGCGAGATGCTAAGAAAGCAAGGCGCTGCTGATATTTCAGAGTCCATAAGAATTGCCAGGTCATGTTCTCATGCTTATTTTGGTAGTTTTACAGAAATAGACATGATTCCAAAGAATTACTGAATTTTGATCTGAAGTAGCTTTGAAGCAGTTGAGAACATAAGTGGAATATCTGTCACCTAGAGGCAACTCCGAAAGAAGTCCCAATGCAATAGTATTGAAAATTCAAAGTGTGTTCCAAGAGGAAAATGGTATGGGACATGAAAACTGGACAGTAAAAAAACCTGAAGTCAAGAAACTAAAATTTTACATTTGCATATCATTATCCATCTTCATTATCCATATGACTATCTTTACTGATTTTGTAATGCTTTTTCTGAGATTGGAGAACAACAGAGCGAAATCCCGTTTCAGTTGACATAGTGGCCAGATTGCTTTGCATTTGTTAAGACAAATTCTGTTCTTTTAGATACATGCATAGGATCATGACTATAACTTCTGTAATACTTACATGATATGCATTGTCAGCTTTCCTTTACTGATACCCTTGTTAGATGACAGGTGGTGTTCTGCCTAATGTGTAAACACACTGTGAAGCTATTTCCCAGCACACAGATTCACAATGCCGTCTTCCAAAAGAGCTGAGCTTCAAATTCAAAAGGGAAGATACTTTGGGTGCAGACTATGCATCCTGTGAAACTGCACAGGTGTTTTTTCAGTGGGGAGGAGGATGGTGCTCTAACACTTGATCTAGAGCATGCAGTGGCAGTGCCATGTACTACATTTTATTAGCTAAACCTTTTCATTGTACAAGATAGGAGACTGACCTGAAATTCACTCAAATGTTTGTCTAGGTGATAGTTACAGTGGTGAAGTATAACTGATATGTTTCTGAAAACAATGGTAAAAATGAAAATCGAAAGTGCAAAGTTAAGCAGGAATTTTGATAGTTCTAGCTTTTACATATGAGGAAAACACCCCAAAGATTATTTTTTTTCTTCATCATACCAGGACGTCATTAAGAATTTCCCATCGTTGCCTCTCCTAGCAACATGTCACACTTATGAGTAAAAGCTATTTTTAAAAGACAATGCATACAAAGAGCATGTAGGATTTTCTGGAACATGGGTGTATATGCCTACCAGTAAGTTCTTCACTGGGATTTTGCATGAATTAAAGCAGTGTACACATGGTCCATGGTACTTAATAGCATAATAATTCCTTCCCTATTGTCACGGCCTGAAATTTGATAATATTTAACTAGTCTGTTGTTTCATGGACTTGGAAAAATCTCTGTTATACTGTTGCTCCAGCGTGGCTTTTTTACTGTGCTAGCAGTGCAGTGGGGAAAATGAAGATGAGGGATTGTTTTCCTCCTTTTCTTTCTTTCACCAGACTTCAAAACGTTTTCATTTTCCAAAATACAGATGAGGCATAGTGTTTTTTTTAAAGTTACTGCTTTCATTTTTACTTCCTCAGCCAGCTCAACAGTCAGTGCAACAGCAGGAGGCAAAAATGAAAAGAGCAGTCAGAGAGATTGTGGTGGGGTTTCTTATTGGCGCTGACAGAAAGAAGCTCAGATGAAAGCGGAACAGTTGGCACCTGACCTTGAACAGAAGATTAATAAAAAGAAAGTGTTTCCGGTGTCAAAAATAAACATACCTGATCTCAGAATAGCACGTGTGACAGTTGCACAGATGGTAGGTTCTGGGTGGCTATTTACATGGCGCTTAGCAGGTTCGGTGTAGGCAAACTGATGGTGGAAGGTGTTTCTGCTGGGCACTTTGGACTCATGAAGCTTCACCCTTTAGCCACCTAAGAAAGAGCAATGCAGTTGTAATACAGTTTCTGACAGTAGTGTTGGCATTTTTGTGTCTGCAGCCTAATTTTGAGGTATCTCTGACAGCTCTCAGAAACACTGTCTAAACTGTCGCTATTTTTAGCCTTTTTTAATGAGAAAGACAAAAATGGCTCAGACTAGGGCTTTCTCCAGTCCCTTTGGCAGCATTCCAGCTGTTCTGGCAGCTGAGCTATTAACTAGCTAGAGTCTCCTTTTGCTAATTTTATTGTCTACTACTGCTAGCTTACATAAAGGAGAAAGAAGTGTATGCAGGCTATGACTCACCTCCTCTTTGTTAAAAAATACCCTTCAGTGTGTTATGACCTTCCTGCACAAGCTTTAAACCCAGTCCTCCGTGTTCTGCTGTTCGACAGAGAACCTGGTGCTTCATTCTGCTCTTCACAGTCTATTTGGTCTTTTGCTTTTTAACCTTTCTCATTGTAAGGAAGTGTAGACCACCATTGTCCGTGTACAATAGAACACGTTCATATAATCAATATCCAGCTTTGGGGACTGCATGTGAGAGGAGGGTGCATTTCTTAGTGTTTTGTGCTGACAACAGTAGGGTTTGGCACCCTACTGCTTAATCTGGTTTTCTTTGCAATGCAGATGGTTTGCTGAACCAATTAACATACCAAAAAAATGGCATCAGGATAAATTATGATGAAGATAAAATCAATCACTTGCTATGCGGACATAGTAGCAAAGTTTCTTGGTCAGCAAGACTGTTTTATGTTCAATGCAACGGACTAGAGAAAGATCAGGGCTACAAGAATAGCCAGTGACTGTGCAAGGTTTGTTGGCTTAAATGAGCAGCTGGCTTTGTGCAAGTAGCAGCTCCATCTTAAATCATGACACCCTTATTGATCATGAGACAAAGACAGGAGAATACCTTTATTGTGTCTGACATTAATGAAGATGTAGGAGGGAAATGTTATAATTGTTTTGTTCATTCATGTTGAAATGTATCTCAGAAAGATAGCCCAGGGTAAAACCAAACAGAGAGCAGGAAAAATCTGCTTCTGCACGCTACTCTGGTTTAAGCCAATATTTTTATATGGAGGATGTGTTTAACAAAAAAAAATTACACAGTAATAATAATGATGACAGTAAGTTAAGGTTTTGAATTTTACAGCTGCAGAAATAGTATCAGCAAAGTTGATAAGGCTGGGCAAAGTACAGCAAATTAGGATTAGTTTACTATAAAATTAATTGTAACAGTAGTTATTCAGCTAGGAATTAGATGACTGACACGAGAACATGTTTTAGAGAACATGTGGATTCAGCCAACAATAGCTAACAAACAAGATTTTTTACTTAAATCATTAGATTTTAAACTTATGTCTGTGCAACATTGCTTGAAAATGTCTTATTTTGTACTCTGTACCTGGTACCTTAAATACTAATTATATGCATTTCCCCTAGTATCACTTCAACCCTTCCCAGTCAGTCCTTGTCATGGAAGGAGATGACATTGAGAATATAAATCAAGCTCTCCGAAAGGTCTCATACATCAACTCTAGACAGTTTCCTACTGCAGGCGTACGACGTCTCAAAGTCTCATCTAAAGTCCAGTAAGTTATACTTTAGCTGAACTGATTAGATTAGGAATATTTTTAATGAATTACTTTTTTCTTTGGACATGTGAAAAGAAGAATGTTAGCTAAATTACATCACTAAATCATACTTTTATGTTATTGAGAATAAAGGATGAATTTCATTTACTTTTATGCTGATTTACATCGTGGTTTTCTTTTGATATTGTCCTTTTAAGAAACTTTTCTTGTTGATGAAATTAACTTGCATTCTGTTTATAGTTGGGAGCATACAATCCAGACTGAAGAGTACTTGCATTTATTGCACTCTTATTTTAGGCTTCATTTTAAAACGTTACAGTTTCTCCTGAGATAGCTAGAGCCTTGACTTTTTAAAGCAGTCCTATTGCATCCAAAAGACAACATATCTGCAAGAACGGTATTTGTAGCTATGCTTGAAATAGCCTTTATCTGTCTGTATCCTTATATGGCTGTTATCATCGACGTACTGGTGTTGGGTGTTAAACAGAAATTTGTGTCCTTCCATTTTTATGCAACAATAGTGACAGAACGTGCACAATAATGTTTACAGTTCTACATAACCAAAGAGCCTTTTACCACTCCTGAACTCCCTTGGGGTATGTCTCTGTTACAGCAAGTTGTGTGGTGCAGTGAAAGCAGATCTTTAGAGTGAAAATAAACATCAGTTCCATGAACTCTCCTCTACTGCACTCTTCTTCCTACGCACTAAGTTTAGTCTAGTGCTGTGGGCAGACCACGCTACGTGTTTGGAGAGCATCTTCTGGAAGCGGTCCAGTTTGCACACACGAAGGCTAGCTCAAGCCTTGTGCCAAGATACAGTAAGGCAGAGTTTGTCAGGAGATTCACTTCCAAAGCACAGTGCTGATTCAGTTGAAAATGCTAATACAGGCCCCTTTTGTCCCCAGTAAATACTGGGGGGTGCCAGAATGAGTTGACGATGGGTCCAATTTAAAGGAATAATTAGGCCCTTTTATCTGCACAACAAGGTAACCATATTATTTTCATTAGGTATCACGTTGAGAATTTAATGTTAGTTTTACTACAATTAGTTGTTATCATCTAATTAACTTGAATTTTTTTAACCGCTCACTACTTTGTTAACTGTCAGTTAAACATCAAAATATTATTCTCATAGGGACCTTACTGAAGACTGAGCTTGTCATGAATCTGTTTGCTAGGCTGTCCCTACGTAATTTCAGTAGCTGCAAATGTGGCAGGGGATGAGAGGAACAGAGCTGTTACTGTCACTGCTGGCCCATGTACATGGTCGTACACATGCATGTCCTTACGTGTGGCAGCGTCAAAAGTATGGAATAGACTGATCTGAGACAATACAAAAGGATGAGAGCCATCAGATGGGTTTTGGGCAGTGCAAGTGCCGCACACCTCTGATGTGCAATGTGTTACATGCAGTTAATGAATAATATATTTTTCAGATGTTTTGGTGAAGATGTCTGCATTAGTATCCCAGATATAGATGCGTATGTAATGGTGTTTCAGGCCAATGAGCCCAAGATTACAATAAGTGGGATGGACCACTTTGCTAGACCAGCTGCACAATTTGAAAGAGGGGTTATTTTGTTACCTGACATCAGGATTGTCAGCACAGTCACTAAAATGGAGCATCCAGTGGACTCAAAAGAACACGACAGAGGTTTGTGCATTTCTTTTAAATATTATTATTTACCCTGTAACACAACTCTTCACATTTTTTTAAAGGATAGTGCAAACAAGTAGCACAAAGGAAGTCACTTCACCCAGATTAATTTAGGCAAAGTTAGGCAGCAGTAATGCTGTAATGAAGACATTCAATTAAACACATTGAAAAATGTGTTAACTAGTGATAGATGAGTATGTACTTCACAAAAAGCAGCTTTTCCATTTAACGTCTTGCCTACTTCAGAATAATTCCTTTCCACTCTTCTTTACATATTCCGTTGAATAACGTATTTTCATTACAATCTATTTGTAACAGAATTTTATTAATTGTACTGATAAAGTGGAAAGCAGTAATAGACTAATAGTTGGAGTTTTAGTCTGTTCTTATGTTTCCAGCTCTGCTACTGACTTGGGGGTGATACTTGAGAGAGTAATCTTGGGCCTCAATTTCCCACCTATATAATGTAAATATAATAATTCTCAAAGATTTTTTTCAAGGATGATCGTTTATTCTAATACTGAGCAATGTGTGTATTATTATTTGACACTAGGTGAATGTTCAAAAATATAAATAAGGTTTAAAATAATTGTCTATAAAGGAGTCTTCCTTTTGGATATTTGTGTGCAAGGTAAATGAAAAGCCTAGTAATATGAGGAATCATTTTAAAGAATATTTGTTGGACTAGAATAAGCAGCAACTAGATGTACATCTCTTGAAAAGATAAAATCACTAATGATGTGCAAGTTTAGGGGCATGGATTCCCTGAAGCCATGCTCTGTAATAATGCTGCTTTATCACTTGCCTGAAACTGCATTTGTCCTCTGAAGGCTGGAAAGTGTATCATATCATAATATCGACTGCATACAATTACAGTACGTAAAAAAATGAATGCTTGCATACAAAAGAGTGATCATTATCCATCACTTAAGACACAATGCATGTATAATGCTCCATGTCCCTAAATGTTATGACATGTTCAAAACTGTTCAGTAAATTAGGAACTACTGCCCTTCAGTTTAGTTCATAAATTTCATCTATCCTTATTTTTCCCAATACAATTATTGTCATAATTACTGTTGTAGCACCTTGTAACCTAAAAAGCCTGAGTCTCACCTTGAAAAGGAACATAGCAGCATTTCTTAAACTATTGTTTAATTAATATTATCTGACAAAGGCAAAGACAGCCATAAATCTTGACCTGTATCTACCTACAGCTATTTTTTTCCCTTATTGGGAATTTACATAACATGATCACCATGACTGTAGCAGAGATGGCAAAGCTGAGGAGGCTGATTTAGTCACCCAGTATTCCCCAGTCACAGGACCAGTTAGGTCTGTCTCTCATCAAAAGCAGATCTGCAGCCTGACTATGGCTATGAGACTTTATTTACCTGCCCCCGAAATGCCAATGTGTTGCTGCTTGTCCTGCCTCAGTAGATAAATCAGTGGGATCCCACCAATAGCTAAAATTGCTGCCCTTACCTCTCCTGTTTGCTCACTGACAGGCAGAGCAGCAAAGCTGACCAGTTCAGGCTTTTCCCTTGCTCTGCAGCCCAGCTCTTGCCTGTCTCTTAGAGCTTCCCATGAAGTAGTCCAACTCATCAGCCATAGCAATATTCAGATTTGCCTATCCTGCAAGTTTGAGTTGAGTCTGCATTTTTTGATAAGCTAAAGTTGTACCTAGAGTTCAGATATCCAAATTCACTGTACCAGGAGTTGGGAATCTAGGGCATAAGATTTTTCTGTCTATGCCTTCCTTCTCCATACACCCTCTAAAATGAAATTCGCACTAAGTTCCAGGATTGCAGTCTCTGTGTCTGTGGTACCCTCAGGGAGCTGGTTAAGCAGTCTTGCCAGACACTCTCTGTGAAGTTGACCAGAGAATTACGGTATTGAAACAATATGCTACTCTTTTTCCAGTGACAGAATTTTTGTTTTTGACCGTATGTACTGAAGGATAGTCAGTTTACAACTTAATTTTTCCAAGTCACACAACACAGTGTCTTGCCATTTATGATAAAACCATGTTCTTGGATAGATGGCCATGTTCTTTGTAATGCAAATTCTGTATGGGCCATAGAGTGACTGAGAGAATCAGCCGAGCATAGATATATTTGACATGTATTTTTCCAGTTCAGTTTTCCTTGAGAAAAGAATGAATGTGTGATACCAACCTGGTGTCAATACAGTATTGAAAACCAGAATTGTTTACATGAATTTATTTCCAGGATCAAATTTCAGTTTTCTACTTCCAGTACTGTTCTTGAATGCCTTTTATTACAGAGCAACATATTTTCTATCTATCATCTATCTCACTCGGTATTTGTAGGCCTTCATCATCATAGCACCTGAACAGGCAAGACACTTCTCTTTTGATTTGCTTCAAGTGTGCTGTATTTAATATTGGCAAAACCAATTCAGCCGTCTTTGCAAAAATTGAAAGCCCTGATGCAAAGCACATAAAATGACTGAACTGTTCTGTGATCATTTATCTTAGTTTCTTTCTTCTTTTTTTCATGGTATATGCCATGTATTCACAGCCAATAAGCCAGCGGTATTAGAGGAAATGCTCCACAACTTGGATTTCTGTGATATTTTGGTCATTGGTGCAGAACTAGATCCTGAACAAGAGTGTTTAGAACTAGATCATGTGGAGCTTCAAGGAAAACATCTAGATGCCACAAATTCCACAGCAGGATATTCAATCTATGGTATGTTCATGGACTTTGCTTTCCCTTATTTCTTCTCACCAACAATTACATTATTGGAATGGAAGGACTAATTTGAAATAAGTTAGACAGAAATCTGTGATGTATTACCCATAAAATATTCCAGGAGAGACTGTGTCTCAAAAAGTGTAGTCACTTCTTGATCTCTGGATGGGCTGTGTTTATCTTTTGGAATACAGCACCGCTTTGACTTGATTTCAGCATCCCTCCTGCTACTCCCCAAATAAGGAAGATAGCAACACTGCTTTCTTTAAATGTGGGGGTTCTTGGTGACCATCACAGTGGAACGTGGGAATGAGGGGATTCCTCAGTGCTCCTGTACAGTGTTGGTAACTCATTCGCCTTTTTTTTTCGATTACTAAATAACATATTCTAAATCTTTGCTGTTGCATGTGTTCCTCTCCATTATGGACCTACATTCATTTCCAAAAAGTATTCTCACATAATTGAGTATCAGCCAGAGGCTTTATCAGGGAATGTTTGATGCACTGCCATTTTCAGATCATTCTGCTGAATTTTGTATTTTCTGTGAATATTTGATTTCTCCTGTACTGCACAGAGCATTTGTTACGTAATAACTCCTCGAGATCATTACTGCTCTACCACTATTTCAGGTGTGGACAACATGCACAACTATGAACAGGTTCTTCGGCAGATTCGATATCGTAACTGGTACACTTCTGCCACCTTTGACAGAAAATTCAGAGTCAAGTGCTCAGAGCTAAATGGACGTTACACCAGCAATGAATTTAACTTGGAGGTAAGCAATCATTGTGTCAACTTTTCCAGCACTGAGGCTGAGCACTAGCCTTATCTTCAGCAACAGTGAGTTTTCTTTAAAATATGTAAAATGATTGATAGGTTCTAGTAACTATAATCAAATAGAGGAAAAATTCTAAGTTCCATAAAAATAGGATGTTGACTTCTCCTGTGGGCATTCCTTAATGTGGGACTGTCTACTCTGCTGCATGTGTAAGGAGATGACCCTTCTCTTGAACTCTGCTGACACAGGGAATTACTCCTGTTCAAACAGAATGGAGGCTAAGATCATCATCATTTTTTTTCCATGATGTAAAATCTCCTACGTGTCATCTTGAAGATCTATACACCTGCTTGAAAGTAAATCATTACAGCCTCATTATTTTCCTTAGATTAGTTATTTTTTAACTTAATGTGACATACTTTTCTTTCCTGCAGCATTCACCTTTTCAGTTTTTCCAAGCACTACCCCCTTACAATAAGTTTTATTATTAGTTCTTCATCAGATGGAGATCATTCCTGGTAATTTACTTGATTTCAGATTTGAGAAGGAAAGTCAGTATACAGGTAACGAACCCACAGAATGGACTTCATCTGTCATATTCTCTTGGATCCACTGTCCAGACATGGTCAGCCCCCACAAGAATATTTCGGTAGCTCTCTTGAGCTTATGTGTGCCATTACTAACTGCAGTGCAGCACAATGGCTCAGGGATTGAGAATTAGTGCTGATGGATCTCAGCAGGAATTGTGGACCTATTCTGAAGAATCAACTTATCTAGCCTAGAACCCAGGTATCAAGTAACCACAGGAAAGGAGCAGGACCTTCTTAGTAACAGGCTCAAAATTTAGTAGTTGGTTCTGAAAGTTTTTACATGTTTATGTTGTATTGAAAATTCTTTTCACCTTAGCATTCTGCAGCCCTGACAATGACTGCAGGGTTTTTTGTATAACATAATTATTGGTAGGGCAGAGAACTGATTGTATCTTCAAAGTAATTCACTCTGAAAGTAGGGACACAGGAAAAACTGAAACCTCTTACTGTTTTGGGTTTAATCGCAATGAGTTTGATACATTCTCTGTCAATATTCAGAGTGACAAATCTCCCACTGCCTGTCAGGGAAGACCTAAAAGCTGATCAGTGCAGAGAAAGAAAAGTCACTGCTTATCCAGACAGGTAATCACAAAAATCCGTTTCTGTGCGACTTGATAGTCTACAGCTAGAAATGTTAGAATGCAGTTTTAGTGCCAGAAATGAGAAATATATTAACCTGTGTATTTTTCACTAGCAAAAAAAAAAGTTAATTCGGCCTTTAAGATCTACATAATAGTGTTCCTATCTGCTGATGAACTTCATAGTTCAGTGCAATGTATGGAAACAGCAGGCTTGGAATATAGGGCACATTGTACTATCTGGTCTCTTATTTTTCTCTTGTGCCAGGTTAATATTCTACACAGCGCCAACTCCGACTTCATGGACCATGTAAATCATATGATAGTACAACCACAATTTCTCCAATCTGTCCACCACCCAGAGGGAAGCATAAGTGCTGTTCACAACTCAGGTATGTGACAACTTTACAGAGACAGCTCCTAATGTTTCTGGTATGTCGGCGTTTCCCTTGTGATTCAGCTTGGTCAACAAATAAAGCCCTGAAGTCCATAGCTAGAGATTGTGAAACCTCACAGAGATTATCGCACAGGTATGAAAGAAGTTAATATTAAATTCTCTTCTTTCTTTCCAAGGAGGTACTTTGTCATTACAAACTGGTATCCTGTTTTAAAGTCTTCATTAAAGGTTACGTACTCTGACCCACATAATTAAGAAAATGTCTTGTTTCTAGTATTGAATAGTATAAAGGATAATATTTATGCTCATATTGTCTTTGTACATCTGTATTTCTGTGGCATATTCATTTCTGCCCACCCCTTTCTAAGCAAAAGGAAGAGATGTTTGTATTTTTTTTTTAAATATATAATTCCTGCAGTTCTTCTGTTAGCTGCTGTCCAGGCCTCAGTCTAGAGCTCTCTGGAGAGAAGATAGGTCCACCTAGTCATGCGCAGGGGGCATTAGTACATATTAAATAGAATTTAAATCGAATGTTTAGACTATAAGAGTTAAAATCTGAAGTCGTCTGAAGCCTTTTCAATGAAGTTAAACCCAGGACAAAGATATCTGTTTAAATGCTGGATTCTGAAATCCTTTTAGCTGAATGATACATACGTAAAGAAGTAAAGCTGATGTAAAGTGTAGGTAGTAATAGGTAGATATACACAGTTATATACAATTATGCTTAGAAAACTACTGTATTTTTCTGTACACTTGAAATTGAATTTTTATAAAATGAAGTATTGCAAACTAATTCTTTCTTTTTACTTTAATGTTCTGATTTCAGAGTTCCATTCTTACAGGCAGGGCAAGGCAATAAAATGGGGTACAGAACTACTGTAGCTCCTGGAACTGCAGTATCTAGGTAGCAAATGTACATGGAAAGTGGCAGCACTTCTCCACTAACCTAATTATGGAGCTGATAATACACAAGTAGTTGAGAGAGATTTCTTCCTGTGACTAGGTGGAGACAGAGGCTTCTCAGAGTGCAACAGAACAGTTAGGAAAAATGTCTTGAATCCTCTAGAGTCTTCCAGGAAGGTTATAACACAGGCAAGTAGAGCGTCAGTGTGTTGTTTCATTTCTTGGAGACTGAGATTGAAATCACAGTACAAGTGTTTGAAACCTTTGAAAATACAAGCTTTGAGATATACTTTTTCTCACAAGTAAGGTTAATGCCTTAGCTGTAATCAGGTAAGATAACTGAACCTTACTGCAAAAACATTTGTTCTGAAACTAACTGATTTTGCACTGATTGACTACTTGTCTTCCGTAATAAAGTGGCTTAAAGAATAAATGGTAGGCATACTCACTTTTTAGTTATGATTTATAATGCTCATTATAAGGTATCTGTAAATGCCATTCGTGTATGCTCTGCCTTAGTAGGTGGGCACTTGTCTACACTTTCTGTAGTCCCAGGTAGATGGCATATGGTTGTGCTGGTTCCCAATCCAAATGAAGAGGTACTAAGGGCAAAAAAAAAATGTATTGAGTGTTTTGTAGGCAATTTGTTCCACAAATATAAGCCCATTCCCTTTTCCACCTTTTGTTACAGTTGTTCCAAGTGTGGCTACTGTCGTTATCATAATCTGTGTGAGCATACTCATTTTCATCATAACCTTGGGGGTCTATCGAATTCGGACAGCTCATCAGCACAGCTCTGGAGACAATGAAGGAAGTAAAGAAAATGAAATGGATTGGGATGATTCTGCTCTGACTATTACCGTCAACCCCATGGAGGTACATAACTGAGGCATAGTATGATATCATGACACTACCAGGAATTACTGTCTGGGCTGGCAGCTTACTCAGCAGGAAGTTTTGAACCTCTTTCAGAGTACACTCGTTTAGGCTTGGCAGAACAGTTATATGTATGTACGCTCAGGACCCCATCTCAGTTTTCAGCTCCACACACCATGGTAATATATAATTGAGCACTTCTTAATATTTGTTGTCATATATATTTACTAAATAGGATGGTGAAGAATTCTTGGGTACAACACCTCCACTTCCTCTCCATCCATATTTGCACCCTAGGTACCCAAGATGATCTAGTTACTTTGTTTTATACTTTTTAATGTAAGCACTAACACACTAAAAGAAGGGGAAGTGATCAGCAGTTTAAAGAAACTGACAGTGAAGGGTTAAATTTTGGCATTTGACTAACAAGATATTGCTTATTGACATTCCATTCTTGTTCGAGTAGGTTTTGAATATTTGCTACTGAATTGTATCATATTTGATACAATAGTCACATACCGATGGAAAGCAGATTTTCCCAGCATGTTAGCATTTCTAAATGTGGAATAAATGCTCACGTTCTTACAGCCACTGGCTAGCAAGAAGGCACTTTTCTTCTACTGTCTCTCTTTCATTTCTTTAAATGTACTGTAGAAATATGAAAAGCCTCATCAGGCAGAGGAGGAGAGTGAGGAAGAAGACCTAGAAGATGAAGAGGAAGATACAACCAGTGCTGAATCAGATGAAAGTGAAGAGGAGGAGGAGGAGGAGGAAGAGGAAGTGATTGTCCAAAAGGGAGACAAACAGAATGCTACCAGGCAAGAGCAGTTGGAGTGGGATGATTCGACACTCCCGTACTAACAGCCCTTCAGCCACATTGCTCTTTTGTAATGACCAATACGATGCTTTTTCAGAATCTATGAATTCATTGACAGGATTTGAACTTCTGCTTGCCTATAACTGTTTTGCCTAAAATGACCTTGTTGTACAAATTGATAATGGTAGAACTGACCCTTTTCTTACAAAGCCAGGAGAAAACATGGTACAAACATACTGGCATCACCAGTAATAAAGTAATCTAGAACTTGTTCTGTTAGCAAGCGTAGTTCTCAATTTCCTGTTTCTATACTACAGATATGTGACAAAAGTCCTGTCACTCAATCCATAGAGGGTTTTTGCCTTTGCTATTTTTTTCATACAGAAGAGATTTCAGCTTGTTATGAAGAATTACTTGTGTGGGTCCAAATAACAGTTGCCATTCGACTTCACACTCTTACAGGTGTAAAATATAATCCAGCTTCAAATTGGGGCAGAGTTTTAGTGCTACAGGTGACAGAGACTGAATTCCATTTGTCGTCTTGTCCTGCCTTCTTGGATGTTAACTGTCTTCTACAAGGGAATATCTAGGACTTGACACAGGATGCATGTGTGCCTGTGTAGAAGTGGACAGTGTATTTTTCAGGCATGCTGTCAGAACCCTCGAGGTAGGGATTTTATCCAACCCACCCATAGAAACTTAAGAGAGTTTAAAAAAACAGCAACAACAAGGGGCTGCTGAAGATTAAAAAAAAAAATAAAATCATTCTGCATCCACAGATTGAGTAATAGGGGCTTATGCAAACTGTAAATTCTAATGGGATTGATTTACTGAAAACCTGTAGAGCTGCTCATTAGTTATGGATTGAGCAATTTGCAGCAAATCGATGCTTTAAACCGTCTGTCTTGTAAAATCATTAGCTTGCTGCAGTATCTTACTGAAGTAGTGGAAAATAAGTGACCCCATTATTCCATAGCTATGTATGGTTGGGATTTAAACAATGATTTTACATGAGGCAAATGTCCCCGTTTGCTTTAGTGATTGCCAGCTGGAATTCCTGTCTGACTGTATTCAATCGAACATTATGCCCTATTTCTTCTGTACCCTTACCCACCTATAAGTGGCACAAGAGAAAGTGACAACATACACAACTGTTAGCTCTCTGTTGTGCTCATAATTCTCCCTTATTTCTTCTTCCTGAAGCCATTAATGTTGAGAAAAGGTTTTATAAAATAGAACAAGAACAAATAGAACCTACCTGGAACCAAAACAAGTGAAAACAAAACCTAAACTCTTAAGAGTCTGAGAGAGTATTTTAGTTTGTTATGGTAACACAGCATATTTTTCTTAAACACTGTTTAAAAAGGAAAAAAAAAAAAAGCAAAGCTACGTACAATGTGTTGATAAGTCTGTGTGGTGTGGTTTTTGTCCCCTTTCCTAAATTATCTTTGCATCTTCAAATGCTCTGCATACCAAATGATGCGGCACTTGCTAGGATAACTGCTCTAACCTATAAAATACAAAGTGGCATGGAAGTGAATGCTGCCTAGTGGCTTGTCTGTTTTGTGGTTGGTTTGTTTTTTTCTGAATACTTCACTTTCTTTTCTTTACAATTTCATCATTGACTTTTGCTTTTGTAATTTGCTGTTTAAAATGAGCTGCTTCCTCTTCTCCTCTCTCCCAGAGAAACAAGTAGTCAGTTTTGCCACAACAGGACCTTCCTGAGCACCTGTGGTGATATTGCAGAGTAACTTGAGCAATCTTGAGGGTATCCACCTCCCTCAGCACTAAATTATTAGCAGCTCCTGAACATCTTGGAATACAGAGAATATATTGTGGTTTGGGGGTTCTTTTAATTCCAGTTTCTGCATCAGATAGTTGCAGGGAAAGACTGACAGCAACTAGACCTTGTAGTTTAATAACTAGAAAGTAAATGAAAAGAACTCTAAATTAGTTTTAAAATTAGAGATCTTCATGCATTATTGTTGGCACATGATTGTTAAGACTGGCAACATAGAAGTTTTCTTGTATAAGCAGTTGTGTTTTATTTTTATTCTGGTCTCTCACATGTATTAAACTTACAAGAATATTTGCAGAATCAAGCCCACATAAAAGCAATTTATCTGCAGGAATAAAGATTGTGCAATTGCCCAAAATTTATGTTTAATAAAAAATTAATTTTAAAATTTCTTAATAGCTTGAACAGAAATTTTATGTTAGCTCATTTCCTAGCCTCCTACTATCCTAAATAGTTTCCTTGTGTTAATTTTTGTTAGTGACATGAAGCAGGCTCTTCATGATGATTGCTATCAGCACATATCAACAAAGCTTTCTGCTCAAAAAAAAAAAAGATTTAAAATTAAAAGTAGATATTTAAAAGTCAATTTCAGATTTAAAACTGGACTTAAACTATTTTTAAAGTTTCTGTTGTTCCTGATTATTATTATTGTGTTGTTATCAGAGCAAACATTAGGGCAACTTGAAAACAGCAATTTACAACCTTATTGATAGCCTTTAATTCTTTTATATGTTCATGTCTTCATCTGTGTGTTTATCCATCTAATAGATTTTTATCTTTTTGTTACTGGAAGCAAATCTTTTCAGGTCATGCTGGTATATTACACAAGAAGCAAACAAAGTATTTTCTCTACTGTAAATAAACCTACATTTTTAAACCTAAGCAAAGTAATGCAGGCATGTGTTATCACTACAGTTTGGTTTGCAACAAGATATTCAGCAAACTAAAATGTATCACTGTACTTATTTTAGATTACTCATTGGAGTGTGTTATGCAGCATTTTTCATTCAAATAAACAGAAAAATCCTTTTCACAAAATGTTAGTGAGAATGAGAAACTTGTTCACAAAATAAACCTTGGAATTAGAATATTTGTATAGAAGTGGCAACAATGGCTTCATGAGCAAAAGCCTACTCGTAGAATAACATAGAAGTATCATTTTTTCTGAAATAATTTTAACAATATTTCCTGCTCTCCATTAATTATTTTTTGATGTAAACTACTTGCTTAAAACCAAACAAGAACATATGCATATATATGTGCATACATACACTCACACCCTAATCAAGCAAAAGCTAAAATTCTCTTGTTTCCTCTCTGAAAAAGGGTTTATGCTGCAAACTCTGAAATGGCAACTGTAGTGTCTGGCTCCTTAAGATGCAATGTTTATCCTTAGCCCAGTTGCAAGGTTGAGCTATGAAGATACACAAATAAAGATGGCTTTTTTTACAGTAGCAATAAACAAGTGCATCTAAAAAAAAAATCTCTGACAAGGTACTTGTAATACATGACATCAGGAGTCTGTGACATCAGAGCTGTAAAATCACATTACATCAACAAATGTCTTCAAATTTTTTGAAATTCTAATTAAGGCTGGGAAAAGCTGCAAAACCTACAAATGCAAATTCAAGATGGTGATACACTAAGTTATCTGAATTAATATAACTTCCTAAGTTGCTTTTTGTGGTCTATAGCTCACATTTCTTTTTCACTTCCACCCCCCTCCACAGGTATTTTATCTTCGCAAGTAAACCTTAAAATGCACAGTTGTTGAGATTACTCTCAATATTTACTGCATTGGCTGACACCAGTTGAAATTAGAAATAGACGTTTAGGGTTCATGACATCTTTAATACTAATTTAAATAAAATGTTGGGTTTTGTTCATTCAAACAAGCAATAGTATCCTGCAGTGGTGGCTCGCCTACTTTTTAACTGGTGATGATCTCCTTCATCAAGGGCTAATGGGAAGGCGCCATTTATTTCCCTTTCTGGTGTGTAGCGGTGCTGGGCTTCCTGAGAGCACGTGCACCATCCTTACTCCATTCAGGAGGAACACAAGACTCCAAAAGGGTTAGAGGGTTACAACATTCCTCTCGTGGGGGTGAAATCTACTGTCTGCATTGCTGGAGCTGTCCCTGCCTGACCCTAAGCTGAAAATAATGCCACCGGACATTAGTAGCCCAGGTTAAGGACTGGTCAGAGGGTACTTCAGTAGCAGCCCTTACTTTACTTTGGCAACCCCGTTTGAGCCCTGCACCTAATTTGTGTCTCACCTGTCTCCTTCCTGGACCTGTAACCTCAGAGGCAGCTCTAATGCTTTTATACCTGGTGGAGATCCCAGCAGGTTGGGACATGACACTTCCTCTTTCTGGAGGTTTTGGTGCCAGCACGTGCACCAGCCTATTCATCTCCACCACCATCCGTGCTTGGCAGAAGAGAAGACTGAAAGATTTTACTGAGGTGCCAACAGGTAAAGGTCTGGTAGGATGGATGCACGGAGCTGCTCTTGGAATATATATTATAATACCAAAATTAGGATGTTTGCAAAAGCATATGGATACTTAGAGAGGGAGAGGAAATTAAACTGTGAGACTGTCTCCAGAGTCTTCTCTTCCCTTAAGTCACACATGCTGATTAGATTAAATATCTCAATACCAGTATATCCCACCAGTTTTTGTGTGCTTACTGAAAATGATACTAAAACTTCATAGCAAAATACAATTTCCATATAAACAATTTCCAGGAATCTAGCAGTAGGCAAGGAGCCAAGTGCTAAAAATCTTGGTGTCTGACATCATGACTAACATCCTAATCTTTTTTTTTGGCAAATTTGCTTCACTTCTGTGGAGTGTAGCTGTTTCCTGGATGTGTACTATTTCTACACTACTTTTAAAAAAACACCAATAGGTTAACAGCAAGAGAACAGCTCATTTGGCAGAAAAACAAAGGGTTTTGTTATAACTTGTAAAAAAGGTGTTTTAAATATACTTAGATATTTGTTTCTTGATGCAATCCTGGTGTTGAAAAAAAACAGTCATGAAATAAAATTTTGGACAAATATTGACAGCTGCCAGTCTGAGAAATAACAGTGATATGAGCAGAATTTTGAAAAAAATACACAAACCAATATATTATATTGCATATATATAATAGTTTATATACATACAAATTTTAAGTAATATTGTGTGTGTGTGTGTGTATATATATAAAAGAATATATTATCCTGATTGGAAATACACCTCTTGTTTTATCCAGCATTTTTTATGAACCTGCATGGATTCAGGCAGCACATCTACAGTTGCTCTGAGACTATCTGGAAACGCTGGAATCAAAGTATATAGTATCTGTGCCCTTAAAACGGGCCAATTTACGGCTTTTTAGGATCTCAGTCAGATGCTACTTATCTTGCTGGAAATCACAGACAAATGGCCACTGAGCGCTGGTTCTGCCATGATAAAATTACAAAAAGAAGTTGAAATATATCGGGGAAGCTGGATATGCAGTAGCCTCATCTTGATGTTTCACTTACTTTTGACTGTAAGTCCTGGGATTAATGCACCTCTGGCTGATCCTTGTAGCTGCCAACTTTTACTTAAGGCAGTTCTCATACACCAGTTGGGCAAATCTAAGGAGGAGATAGAAATGAAAAAAAATACTGTCAAAGACAGCAAAGGTAAAAGCACCTTTGAAATGACTAAAAATATTACTGATATTTGTATGTAATGCTGTGCTATATAAATATGATCTTCCTCATGTTTCAACCAGTATCACCAGCCATATAATAGCATTAGGTTTCTGCCTTCTCAAGCTTTGGTCATGCCACATCCTCACTGCCCACAGTCTGCAAACCGCATAATATAGAAGTGCCACACTAAATGGCCCTAAGACTGGCAGCCACCCTTGTCCCTCAAAGACCTAGGTGTTGCCAAAAAAAGACCAAACACTCCCATGCTTATATCCAAACCATGCAACACTTTTTGCAATATACTATAAATACAAAGAGTGCAAACAGTGCAAAACATGCACAAAACATGCAAACAGTGATCCTGTACAATCTTTGTACATTTGGGTCATTTTTTTTTTTTAATAAAAAAAAAAGGGGGCATAAGAAGCAGCGTGGGGAGTGTTGTAAGCTGAACTGTGTCAGGTCCCTTAATGCTGAATGTTTCAGATTTCCAGTGATCAGACTATTTGCTTTAGCACAAGGCTCGTTTGTTATTTGGGGTGGGTTTTTTGGTTAGTCTCTCCTGGAATCCAGATTCTTTTTTATTAGCATGGAAAATAAAGACAGGTTTGAAGGATGACCACAAAAGCTACAGCAGAGTAAAACACATACTCTGTTAACACACCCAATCCCGAGAAATATTTCTGCTAAATCTATCTGGTAAATGACTCCAGCAATAGCTTAGAAGGTAATTATACTTCATTACCGTTGTACGAGTAACAAGGTACAAGCCTGGTATGTGTTTTTTTTCTGGACTTCCCCCCCCCCCAAAGAAGATAGATAGAATCATAAAATTGAAATTCACAATGCTCAAACAGCGCAAAAGTGAAATGGGCACAAGGGCTTTCATTTCATAAAATTCTAAGAAAGGTTCTTAAAATAATAAACTATTCTAACCCACATTATTGAAGCTTAACACAAGAAAATGGACCCAGGAGGTTTTGTATGTTTGTAATTTCATTCCTGGTGATGAAAAGACAGTTACCAGCTCAGGTTCCCTGCTTCCCAAGAGGCATTTTGCTGCCTTTTGAATAGGTATTGACAGTGGTTCACTAGTTACAGTTTCCATTTCTCGGCTTGTAAATAGGAATAACGATACGGTGATCCTTTGCGAAGTACTGTGAGCGCTGTAGATGAAAAGCACTGTCAAAAAGCTTGGTGGTGTTACGATTCAATGATTCTGTTGCAGCTCTACTTACAGCCCTCCATTGGGGAGCACCCTCTACGCACGCAAAATGAACGACACAATGGTTACAGTCAAGAGCTGTGGGCTCTTGTTTCATTAGTTATTGCCTATGAAGAAACATTCACAATAGTTTGAAACATTACAAGCATTTAAAAGAGAGTTCGGAGTTCATTCCTATTTTCAAATCTAACTCGCGTGGAAATCATGCATTCATCAGCTGTTGAAGCTACAGAGCCATGGATTGTCAGTATTTATGCCTCTGCTGAGAACAAAGAAGCAGAAGAATTTTTTTCCCAGCTAAGTACATCGTACGATAAAAGAGTGCAGCTTTCACTAGGTAAGGTGCATAAAGGCTGCCAAAAGCAAAGAGAACCCGTCTCCAAATGGGGGACAAAGGTTTTACAATCGTATTCTACCCTTGTACTTTAGAAACCCAGAAAATTTCATGGGAGTAAAAGGCCTTTCTGCTGCCCTGCCTCTTTTTTTTTTTTTTTTT
>VUYV01000177.1:1058919-1222424 GCA_008711295.1 Anarhynchus alexandrinus | reverse complement strand
GATACAGTTGGGGGTTTTCAGAGGCCTTTAACTTCCTCACTGGATATAAAGTTCTTTCATGTTCCTGTAGGCTTATTAACCCATAAAATAATTTTTGGCTGAAGTTTTCAGGATATCCTAAGGGAAAAAAGCACCCAAACAAATTGTTAAAATTACAATTATTTTTTTTCTTTCAACTTTCCCCCCCTAAATATATAAACAGGTACCAAGGACTTGATCAGATAACCCTGACCAAGTTTGTGACTACGATGATGTTTCAAACCAGTACTGAAATTGGCAACAAATTCTTGTCTACTGTCTGCTTAATGAACACACATATAAGATGAGAAAGTGGAGAGCTGGTCTAACTGGGCATGCTCTTTGGAATGTGGAATGCATTAATTGCAGTCAGTTATTTAGAAAATTGAATTATCATTTAGGGAAGAATGAACAGGGAGGTAGAAAAGAGTAATGCATGAGTAACAGACAGAAAGCATTAAGGTTTCCAGTTGATGTGAAAAAAGCTGGAATTTAATCTTCTAGAAACAAGAGAGATTAAAAGCTTGCGTGTCAAACAGTAAGAAAATGGAAACCTGTTATTTTCATGTCCAGAACTGACAGCTATCAGCAATCAACAAGAAGGAAAATGAATATAGGATATTGAAGGGTTCTGAGATGACCACGTGTATATGAGCACAGACATATGTGTGTATACATATATATATATGTATGTATGTATACAAAAAAAATCACCTAATCATTCCCAGCATGGAGGTGGTTGTTGTAGTAATGAAGTAGAACCTTAAGCTGTTTAGTGTGGTTGCTGCTGTCTGTAGCTGCTTCATTAGTTAGAGTTACACTCCGTCCAGCAGAGCTGGGAAGGGAGCAAGACCATGACAAATGTTGCTACACTGTGCCTGCATTAAGTAGGAAATGCTTTATGGCCAAGGCAGGGCCATGGTGATCTGGGCCAAAATGCTTTGTTTGTAGTGACTAGAATTTAATGATACAATTACCACACATTTTAATTTGAGGTAAGAAACAGAACTATTGCAGACAGACAACCGTGTTGATCAGTTTTAGAGATTTTTCTACAACCAACTTACTCCGTAGGTTGGACGAGGAACTGGGAACACCCAAAAAGACTGTACTCCGTGTTGCAAAGGCCCTTAAGTAAACTTCTTGTAATGATCCAATTTCCTAAGTGACCACATAGTTAGGAATCTTCATTTTTGAAAATACACAAGATGATACAAAAAAATTTCAAGGATAACAATCATCCCTGGACAATTCTGGGAGCTGAGCTATTATCTCTGTTCTCAGAATCAACCATTGGCATATTTATTGTTAGGTCCTCCACAAACTGATCAAAAAAAAAATGTGAGGTATGTCTGAAAACACCTTATTTTTTATATTCTGCTGTAAATGCTGCACCACCAGAATCTCGATTAAATACTTGATTGTGGTTAACAGGCAGTTCTGTTCAAAGCGTCATCATAACAGGTATGGAAAGATATACCAGAGTGGGTTATTGCTTTGCAGAGTAATGCACACTGTGGGTAGGATTCCTAACAACTCTTTCATCTAAATTTCAGTGTGTTTAGAAGTTGCTGCTAGACTCATTAAATCCTAGAGATAAAGATTAGTAGACAGAAAAAAAAAAGTAGTACAGGTAGAGTATTATGCTGACAGTGCAGAATTATTCCCTAGAATATATTTTCTAGTGTTAGGTGTGGGGCTGTTTCAACCTACTTAAATGTTTCTAAGCCTGGGGCTTCTACTGCTTCCCCTGGGAGATTATTCTAGAGACTGTTAGAATTCACCATTAGAAAGCTTTTCCTGATAATGAATTTAAATAATCCTTTTTGTAATTTTTATCTCATTAGTCCCAGTTATACCCTTTTGCACTACCCTAAATAATTCCTCTGACCGTGATTTATATCCTTTGAATATTTTTAGATAGTTATCAAGTGCATTGCCTTTGGTCATTTATTAGAGAGGCTACAAATCCCCCCCTCCTCCTTCCAATTCATTCCTCCAGTCTCATCTTTTCTTACCTTTTCATGAAATGTCATTAATAAACAAACTAAAAAAAAATGGTGTTTCCTTAAATTAGTCATGGTCAGTTCACTCTGTTAAAGTGCTCTGTGTTGGTTTGTGTCACTACATAGATTGTCAATGGTTAAACAATAAATTTATATTGAAATTTGATTTTTTTAAAAAATATGTGCTGTAATCTGTGGATAAGTTCTGATATAATATGAATTTGGCAGTGTCTCTTATGTCGGTATGATTTAACAAAGCCAACCAATAAACATTGGAGCCAACAAAACAATAATACAAAGTAGTAATTTGTTAAAATTTAGATTGTCATCATTAATTTGAAAACAGACATTGTCATTCATGTGACCATGCTTTTAAGTGTCCCTACACTAAACAGTAACTATTACCAATACATTGCTTTAAGAGAGATTAGTATATATTGTTTCTCCTCAAATCTCATTGATAGAATGCACCTACTTTCTAAAACAAGTACTCAAGTTTTTTAGCCATACGTTAACTGCTGCAAAGAAATAGAATTGTGCCAACTTTTCTGAGTTTTGCCATGCCTAACATTATATTTCAAATTTGCAGTGCATGTATAGTCTCTGATTAGGACAATGACTATATGGTTAGTTTTCAAGCATACCTCAAGCAAAGAGGAAGGATGTACAAAGTCATTTTGGGTCTTTCAATTANTGGTTAGTTTTCAAGCATACCTCAAGCAAACCTCTGTTCCCTGGCTCAGAAGCCTGATTACACAGGCAAAGAGGAAGGATGTACAAAGTCATCTTGGGTCTTTCACTTGAGGTATTTCCTTCTTCTACCCCGACCTTCTGTACCTGAAAGCCAAAACAGAACTGAAATCCTTCTGCTGAAAGACCCACCGCATCACTAAGACCAGGATGAAATAAAACTGTCTTCCTCACTTGCTCTGTCTAAAAGCAATGAGCATCTTGTAAAGATGTAAAAGGGAGAGCAGGCACACTAAGCTTCCCAATGTTGACTTAAGGGTACTATACACTTCCCTTGGCACATCTTTGTCCTTAATAAGTGTCAACTAGCATTGTACAAATAATATTGTAGGGAATGATAAATTGCTATCAGTGGCTTTTAGGTCACATGACGGAACAAAGATGACCACCTTGGCATTGGCTAATACAACGGATAAGAAAAGGTAGTGGAAATACCTTTCTAAAAAACTCCATGTCATTATAGCTTCCTGTCTCATCTCTACTGACCTTTCAAAAATCAGCCATCGCATGAAGAGTAACTTAAGTCTAATAGACTAGGTGGGGAGATGATTAAGCCTTGCAAGGTGAGGTTGCAACACAAAAGGAGAAAAAAAAGAGGAATTCCTGAGCAAGGAACTGTAAAACATGACTTAAGTTGTGATAAGCAGCAGTGCAGGAATCAGACACTCACCCTGAATATTGTTGCGGTTTGGTGGAAGGTGTTGTTTCTAGTTAGAATTAACCATATAGTTATGAAATATCCTAAATGTTATTGAGAGTGTAGGATTTTGAAGAGCTGAGAAATAATCTCATCATGTTGAATGTAACAGCTCTGAGCTCTAATTGGCTGGGACAATCCTATTTCATATTTCATCATAGCTTGAAGAAACGCAATACTTCATCTGCCTGCAAAAATTTAGAACTTTGCACACACAGTTCATCATTTCCCAGATTTGCTTCCATGTTGGTGCATCGGTTCTTGTTGAGGAGCAGTAACTGCAGTTGGTAGAATGTGTTTTGTGGGATTGTTTCCTAACAGTCCAATCTCTGTGTAGCTGTGGCCACTTCTATGGATAATAAAAAATATGCCAGATGGGATTCAAATAAACATGTCCTGTATGGTTGTGACCCCTTAAGTGTGTCTCAAAACAACAGACTCTTCAGTCCAGGAGAGATGCTCATTATATAAAATCTCTTAATGTATATGTGAAACAATCATAAGCCACATCTTGAAATGTCTTGTTGCAGATGCTAAATGCATTTATGAAAGTGTGAATCTATACAATTTATGCAGAATGATTAATTAAATGACTATATGCAATTTAAAAGGTGAATATGAACTGAAAATGATTTTTGAAAACAGATACAGATCTGCTGTTTTTTTTAAAAAGAGACCTTTTCTTTATGAAAATGTACAGTAAATTTTGACACATAGTAAAGTAAATGAAACCTAACTTTACATATAGTGGGAATAAGTTGTATGAAAACCCCTTCCATGGCATAGTGGTTTATTTCATAAAAACCATGTCACTTCGCAGTCATTTATGAATTTGAGATTGTCAATATCCTGATGTTTTCCACATGATTGATTAAATGCATAATGGAAATAGATCTGTTATTTTAAAACTTGGCCTGTACATCTGTACATGTATAAAACCATTTTCATTTTTGTGGTCACTCCGGCACTTTCTGTGAATTGGCCAATAAATATAATTTTAGAATTTCACATAAAAGGTAATGTTCTGTAATCTTTATTTCACCAATTATTGGGATGTTCTCATTTCCTGAACAATAACCCTTAAATACTAACACCTCTGGTGGCAAAGGTTAACTATCTGGTCTATATCTGTCAGCTGTTTTGCTAATTCCTAGGGAGGAGCATGTCATGTGTCAAAAGACCCTGTACAGGTTTAAAGCATCTACATAACTCTGGAAAGGGAAGAGAGGGAAAGGGAACCTTTTGACAAATTGTTGGTATTTACATTTAATAGCCGTCTAATTTTCACACTTTGTTTTGGTCTGATAAAAGATGATTAAAGAGTAAAGAGAAAGATGAGGGGTAATGGTTTTAAACTGAAAGAGGGTAGATTTAGATTAGATATTAGGAAGTAATTCCTACCATATATTACACACATAAACTGTGGAATAGTACAATGAGAAAAACACCAGTTTGAGTCATCTGTCTGTGAATTACATTTGCACACGTGATACATGTGATCTCATCACATATAGGAATAACCTGACTCCTTTTTGCCTTCTGCTCTTAGAGCTCCCCTCCTTGTTAGTTCCTCAGTCTCAATCTAGTTCTTTAATGAGATGTTACAATGATTACATAAGGTATGATTTACAAGTCACAATACAATAAAAACTCAACATATATATACTTCATTAGTCACGCCCGGTTAAGTACCCAACATCAGCTGTCTAAGATGCAATTCAGGTCTTTTGAATTTTCAGAAGGGTCCAACTCTCACTTCAGAAGTGTCGGTGAAAGGCAAAAGCCTAACCTGAACACCCACTGTCCCAAACCGTTGCTGGGCTGTGCTGAACAGAACAGGTGCTGTTCTTGTCAACATCAGACTGCACTCCTGTCTCTTCAACATCAGACTTTGCACTCCTGATTTCAGTGGCAAAGCATCCCACGGCTGGCTGGAGTTTTAGAACATCTCTCAGGAAAATGCTGCCTGTATCCAACACCCAAGGGACAATGAGCCTAATCCTGTTTTGTCACGGTTACAGAGGAGACTTACAGGTTAACAGATTTCAAGCAGAAGTCCCTCTTTCCTGCATCTCACACCCAGACAGTGGAGTCAATCACTGCAGCCTTAGCAATCCGTTCAAATTCATCGGCTGGCTCTGCGGTACCTCAGCAGCAATACCGGCAAGGCTGAACATCATAGAATTTAGATACATAGAACTCAGAGGGACCTTTTGAAGTGTCTCCTATTCTGGCTGCTTAGTACAAGATGTACCTATGACACTCCTGGCAGATGGCGCTCTCAGCAATTCTAGAAGATCTAGATCAGAAATTATGATTTTTGTTAACAAGCTCAAACAAGAAGAGTTTGACTTTATTCTGCAAGACTAAAATTACACAATATCTGAACAACAAATGACAAAGGCTGATTTTCCTGTTACATATAGTCTGTAAGGCCCCTAACAGGCTGTTAAAATAATAAAAACCCCACCCAAATGCCCCCCAACGCAAAGAACTGGTAAATACTTTTCTGGAAATGCTATTTAAATATAGTATATACACTGGATACAGTATATACTTTGAAAATAGCTTTGCCTATACAATTAAGATATACATAAAAAATGTCTGCATATATGAAGGTCAAGTATATGTAAAATGCCATAAAACATTATCATACATATCTATAGATGTGCAATAGCCTAAGGGACCTCTTACTAAACATGACCTTTTTCCAAGTGGTTGGAGAACCTCCATCCATGGAGATAGTCAAAACTTAACAAATTGAAGCCCTGATCTGACTTTAAAGTCCCAAACTACTTTACTCTGCCTCTGTGCTGTAATAGTTTACAGGAGTTACTGTGATTATGTTTATTGACTAAATGCCTCATTCTTTTACTTTAAGCAGTATTGCCCCATAGTTTTTGAGATCTACTGGTCCACAATTTCATTTTCACTCATAACAACCTACAGGAGGAGTGAGGCTTCATATATCCCTCATACTCTAATTCACATAAACTTGGCTTTGGTAAAGTTTCACTTCCTCTTTACCTAAAGAGAGCCAAGAAGATATATTTAAACAATCCTTCCTGCACTCCTGAAAGGCTATTCCCTTTAGTGTAACATGGGATTAAATATAGTCATTTTCACTTTTTAATAATAAAGCTTCCTGAGGGTCTGAAATATTACTTAGGAGTAGCTGTGCTGACTGCACCACCCAAGCAAGGCTGGGCCCGTCATCAGTTTGCATAGCTCCAAGGCCTGTTTTCTTAAGAGGAAAAAAAAAAAAAAATCTAATTATCCTTCCCTCCTTAGAGACCATTTTTTGCCTGTCTTTCCTCTCCTCTCATCCTTCCATGCAATCTTGGCTTATACTTTTTTTGTGTGTCATTAGTTAAAAGAAAAAAATAAAAGAGGAAAGAAAGAAAATTGTATCACACCTTAGTCCCAACCAGAGGAACCCTTAACTCCTGGCACTCTCGCTTAATACAAAATATAGGTCTACTATGAAATGACCAGAAAAGGTATACAAGTTACTGCAGGTTTTGACAATGAATTTGTTTCTAGCAATTTAAAGGGCTGTCACATGTATCAATAATTCAGGATGGGCTTTTCAGAAGTCCTGAGTCTATACCTAATAAATCACAATGAAACTGCAGTGATTCAAACAAACAAAACAAAATGAGCTATGGATGATCTAGAAAAACAGCCTAAAATTTTCCACCCTCTAATTTTCCTTCTATTGTGACTATTTGTTAATAAATATTAGAAAACATTATTTGCTAATAACTAGGACATAACGTTGTCACACATTTCATTTAGAGATTTCTTGAAAGCTTCTGAAAAATCAGTAGAAATACAAGCCAGTGCATCTTTATATTTTCTATAACCCTCTTTGCAAATAATTATTTCTTATTGTATAACAGACAATAGTTTTTACTTGCAATTTTATGAATAGAAATAACTTCTATTCATAATTTCATTCTATTCATAATTCCAAGCCTTTGTTGCCTTTGCAGGTTCTCTAACAACCTCCATAATCTACCTTCCTGGCTTTAGAAAACCTTCAAAAAATTGTAGTCGTTTAGTCTGTCTAAAAAGATCTCTCAAGTAGTCAAACACTGTGCTAAATCTTCCCCAGTTTAGGAAGCTGAAAACCTCCTAACACAGATGCGCAAAACTTCAGCATTTTTTTTCTTAGTTCCACACACAAGCTACATTAGGAAGAAAAACTGGAAATTAAAAGTTAACTGATACAAATGGCCTTCTCATTTATTTGCAAGTTATTGCTTGTACTTTAGCAATGTTTAAACATCAGTCCTCTACCACACTGAAAACATGAAACAAGAAGCTGGTCCTAGCCCCAAGATCAAGTGCAAGGTAAAATAGTAGCAAGTATTACAGTAAGTAACAGAAACTAGCAGTTAGCTCTTATGTGACATACATTGATGGATCACATATAGACAAGCGGTCACAGATTTCAATGTTTTTTAAAAGTTGTAGTTGGTCAAATAATATACTGTTACATGTATGAGATGCAAAAATGTAAGCAGGAACAGATTTAGGACCAACAGATTTATATCTGTTTTCCTGTCGTGATGCAGATTATTCTGCAGAGTACAGCAGCCAACAAAAGGCTTAGTGGTCTAGAGGTTGTAGTTTACAGTTATTCTAGTTTGACTACAACGAATTCACTGACTGTAGACCAGCAGCAGAATCCAGAGTCTCTGGGGTTTGCTGCCTTCTACCACAGCAGCCTTACTAAAGCAATGCCCAAATATTTCCTCCTAGCTTCAACAACGCTACCTGACCAGATCAGCAGTACTCACAGTCTTCCTGCCTCTTCTCTCACTCTCCCCAAGCAAGAAGTTACAGTATGATGTTTTTCATCAAAACGGGACCAGCTAGTAAATAAGACTATGGACAGTTCTCAAATTTCCCTGGCTGCTTCTGCATGAAATAGCTTAGGGGAAAGCTCACCAAGTGAATCAGAGAGTGACTTCCAGTAGGGAAGTTAGTAAAAGCAGCAGATTTTTCAACTGGGACTCGAGCAAATCTCACTAACTCTTCAATCAGAAATATCTGCTCAAAAGAAAAAAGTAAACAACAACAACGAAGGATTTATAAACATATACAAATGAGAAAAATTGCTGCAGAAGTTCAGAGAGAAAAATGAATCTGTGTAACAAATTTCAGTAAAACAAAATTAATACTCAGCTATGTCAAAATTTCCCAAGACCTTGTAAAATGCCATGTGCAGTAAAGTTAATGATGTTACAAGGAGACATTGACAGAGGTGTGTACTAGACACGAAAATCACTAGAGACCTTGGAGTGAGGAAAAAACAGATATGCTTTTCTCTGTGTTTAATTAGAGGCTGGAAATGTCTTCCTCTTCTGACCTTTCAAAAACAAAGTATAATTTTATAACTTCCCTGAACATAACCATGGATAAAGGGAAGAAAATATTTAAGCACATTATAGCAAACATCATTTTTAAAATAGAGTTCACGCAGAAATATAAGCAAAACCATTAGCATTTTAGCGTCTAGTGAAAGAGTTCAACTATGTTTCTGAGGCTACCAAAAATTTGTAAGCAGGGCTTTATTTTTAATTCTTTCTAGCTGTACTAGCTGCTTTTTCAAAGGCCTGGGTGCAGGTCATAGCCATTTAGAAGTAAAGGAAGGATTCCGTTCTTGCTGTCTTTCAGTGTGGTGGTCACTGAAGAAAGCAAGAACTGCGGATCTTGTTTGTGAGGTTTATGTCTTCACATAGATAGGCAAGAATGAGATGCTGAGAGTTTCAGACCGAAATCTTGAGGGTAATGACTCGAGCTCAGTTAAATTTTTAGAACAAGCAACGTATTTTTCTGTTGAAGACATGGTTGGCTTAGTTTATGGAAAGAATTGATGGTACTGCTTCATTTTACATACATTCTTGTATCTTCCCTCTTACTGTGATATCTGAGAGCTTTCTACATCTTTTAACTGCAGTACACATCTGTCTTATTCCTTCAAGTAGATGTTCATGACAAAAAGAATCACCACCTCAATTAGCTATACTATTAGCAACCCCAGCAAGAACCAAATACTCAATAAATCTCTTTGTAGATGAAATGCTTGGAAGAGCCCTCAGTAGTGACACCTGCCAGTAGTTTACCTGACTTTCTGCAGGTAAAAGAACCCCTCTGTTTTCTGAATTTTCAATCTGTTGTCACACATAAATGAAAATACTATTCAAAATAGAAATAACCACTCTGTAGGGAATAAAAGTTTCAAGAATGTAATCCAAGAAATCACTTAGATCTGCTTGCATGTCACACACTCATCTCTATACTTTCAAGTTTGAAATTGGTAAAATTATGGCTGCTTTTTGCTATACCTCTGCATCTGCTTTCACAGAGCCCTCCATGAAAAGGCACAGCACTATGGGACCATGCGCTGGTGTTACAATTTGCTTCCCACTTTGAACTGGGGGTGGTGAGGTCTTTCCTTGATCGTATATGGTCATTGGGGTGGGGAGGAAGAAAAAGGAATGTTTTCAGGCTTCCAGGAAATATTCAGGACACCAAAAATAGTTTCAAAAAAAATCCGGTAACCACAGGTAACCTAGATTTTGAAGTGTCTTACTCTGCAATACCTTTCTACATGTGTTTTAAACAAAATTTTACTGTTAATCTGCAGTCCCAAAAGTCTGAGCCATCCTGCAGGATATTCCTGCCCTCACTGTTCCATGATGCAGTTAGTAATTTCAGAGCACGCGCTCCTCTTCACGGAAACAGGCTGCCCACAGTTTCATGGAATTTGCAGAAGGTTAGTTAGACAATTGCTGCTTTAGGATGGCTCCTTATCAGGCTGCTCAGCTCTGTCTCATTGCTTTCCATTGTCTGCCTGATGTTTAGCTGCCTGTTGTGGACTGTTTAGTACTTATCTTGTAAGGTTTTGGGGGTAGTTTTTTCTACTCTATGTTTTTAGACTCTAGCATGGAGGACCCTTGGATTTAATCCCATGAGTGATACCATAAAGAATGGATAACAATAATAATAATTACAAATGCTATCTGGAACATGGCATGGTGGAGCACATAGAGATGAGCCTTAAATATGCCAACCTAGACTCCCTTTTTCTACCCTTTTTGCCTGTCATCTTCGTAAGACTCTTCATCCTCCTCTGTACTTCACTTTGCCCACCTATGAAATGGAACTAAAAAAACTTTTCTAGATAGCTTTTCTAACATGTGAACCGTGCTCATGCTAAGTCATGTAGGCATAAAAGCTTAGATAGCAAGATCCTACTATCCTAGTATGATTACTGCAGATCATAAATATTGCTGTTGTAAGCAAATCTTGTTCTCCCACTGCTCGTTTGCAGACTAAATCTGACTGCAACATACAGCTGCCTAAGAGTGAAAGGCTATGTCCTGGGAAAGCAGGTCATTGCAGTAGTGACAATCAAGTCCTAATGAAATTTGTTATATATACGGAAAATATTTTTTTTCCTTAAATACATGACAAATACATAAAGATATGACAATCCATACATGTTAAGGGAAGTTTAATATATAAAAAAATATCGATTATTGAAGGCTATAGAAATCTCTGATTTTATAAACTTTAGGACCAGGTCTACAGTGGTCTAGGAGACCTGTAGAAACTTGTTAGAATAAGCTACACTTGCTAAATATTAACCTGAGTATTAATAAAGCATTTCAGCCAATGAAATGTCTACTTTCATATAAAGAGGCACAACAAACTTCCTAAAAATATTTAACAAACTAGAAATACTTTCTACCATATTATCTATGTAATTAACCTTCTGGTCCTAAATTCCACAATATGTACTGGAGGTCTCAGTTTAACACAAGCAAGAATTGAAAATAATACAGTACTGGTGTGGGAAATGTCTCCTGATATGACACAATCAAGCAGAGTAACAAGCAATGAGTTGCAGGCAGAACAGCAAGAGGAGTTCTGAAATGTACAATTCTCATAGCTTTTCTTCTAGCAGATTATGTTTTAAAAAGTAAAACCTAAATGTCAATGACTGCTTTCACTCTGACAAGGTGATCCTCCTATCATACAAGGGCTCATTCCAGTGCTTAGTAGAATGTGACAATTTTTTTTTTTTAATTAGACCTATGATACACCCAGAAACAGTTAAAACATAAGAACAAGAGCTTCCATCTAAGAATAAAACTGTCAGCCATCAGCATTGCATTCCCATTGTACATATGTTCAGAAGACAATAACAATATAGCTGGTGAGAGACTTGAAAGTGGGAAAGCAGTGTAGAAATTCCTGAAATTAGCATGAGCAGAAGTTTGAATTCAAAGGCTGTATCCCATCTGTTTCTCCAGTTTAATGGCAGCATTGTAATTCTTACATTTCTTTTCACAATAAATAAATGCCATTTGTCCTGAATAGCTGGTTTCAGTCCTATTTAGAATAATAACTAAGCGAGGTAGTTCAGAAAATAGAGTATTGTTGCAGAACAGTAGTCCTCTGCTACTTAAGTAAATGCCAAGACAAAGCTGAGGCATTTAGCCAAAACAATTGTTGAGGCAAAGCCTATTAAAGCAGGAAGCATCAATTTTATTTATGCTGTATAAAAAGTCTAGAGTACACACAAGTTATTTTGCTTGCTGATTTTCAGTGAAGACACAGATATTTATTCCACTGTTTTTTAAATACCTCCATTCTATGTGGAATAATTATCACAGGGAAAATTAACCCTAACTACTATCTGCATTTAAGGGTGACAGACCAAGAAATGAGCCAGAATTTTGAAACATGTCTACTTTGTCATTCTGGAAGTGGTTGTATTTTGGGGCACTTCAATGTGGGTTGGCTTTCGCAAGACATTGAGCAATCACCTTCTGAAAACCATGTTAACCATCATTTGACTGTCTCATCCAGAAACACCAGCCTCATTCACCAGCAGCTACAGAAACCCTGTGTGATGAAAACCAGTTCCCACTGGACAGATACACACCCAGACACGTACACTGACAGGAAACTTGCTTTTTCTTGGAAAGACTACTAATATTGGATTAAAAAAAAAATAAAATAAACACTAAGACAGCTTCAACATTGCCATCCCACCACTTGCAGCAGGTATGAGTTGTGGAGGAAGGTTCAGGACCAGCGACCAGATCTTACGAGTCATTCAACCAAGACCATCAGAGGCAACAATGGTGAATACATGACTGCAATGTGGAGATGGATGAGGGAGCATTAAAGAAATAAACAAAAAATAAGTCAGTTGGAGTCTTCAAGGGGAAGGAAAAGGAATGACTCGTAGAGTGCTGAGGAGACTCACTGGAGTGTTGAGGAACAAGAGCTGGCCTTGCTTTGGACACTGGGCATGACTATTAATACAGGTTTTAAAAACAATAATAGGTTAAAAAGTAGCTTTGCTAGTTGGCCTCTGTACTGGGAAACTCTTCGCTTTCTCAGGCCCTTGTGGAATCACAGAAAAAAATGGGTTTTAAATGCAGGGACTGCTGTCTTCTTTTGTACTTATTTTTGTGGAGAGCAGGTTACATTAAATAATAATTTTCTACAATTTAAAATACAATTATTCAGCATTCAGTCACAGTCCTCAGATGTAATGTTTAAATAAATAGGTTTTGCTCATACTCACAGTCAAGGAAAGCAATTGTGTGTTCAATTACACTGGGAGTATTTGCACTTGCAGGGCAAATCTATACATGGTGCAAGAGAGGTGGTTGGTACATGTTAGTACTGCAACACTAATGAAGCATGTGTGCCAATCGACACCACTTTGCATTTTTGTGACATTTATACACAGAAAAGCATTATGTTCATTACAGATTTTTTTTTTACACCACTGATCTTTTCTTTTTAAAAAATAAATATCATTTTGCTTTAGAAAAAACAGATTTTGAGATTTCTAAAAGGTGACATTTTAACTGCAAAAACATTAATGAGAGTTGTGGTATGGGAATCAGTGGAGATCGGGAATCGTGTTCGTCACTGATGTAAAATAGTTTACAATCCAAGGAAGCCTCAAAATCCCTGATCAGACTACACCAGGAGATTCATGGCATAGCTAGAAATTTGTATGAGATATATAGATTCCTCAAGACCCAAAATTATTACTGCCTACTACTTCTGTTAAGACAATACAGTTTAAGAGCTAAACCATTTTACTATTATCCTGGTACTGTGTAGGTAATGATGGTGTCAGTGACGTACCACAGAATCACAGAATGGTTGAGTCTGGAAGGGGCCACTGGAGGTCACTTAGGCCAACCCCCCTGCTCAAGTAGGGTCACGTACACCTACAGCAGGCTGCCCAGGACCATACTCAGAGGCTTTTGAATATCTCCGAGGACATAGACTCCACAGCCTATCTGGGCAGCCTGTGCCAGTGGTTCAATGACCCTGGCAGTAAAAAAGCATTTCCTGATGTTCAGAGGGAACCTCCTGTGTTTCAGCTTGTGCCCATTGCCTCTTGTCTTGTCACTGGGCACCACTGCAAAGAGCTAGGCTCACCCTTTATACCCTCCCTTCAGATATTTATACACGTTGATGAGATCTCTCATGAACCTCAGTGAATGACAGAACTCACACTGTTTCCCTAGTATCTAGGCTTCACCTATTAATACACTTGCTCCTGTCTTTTTTTACAGCTTGGTTAAGCAAGATACTGGACTTCTGGACTTAAAAAACCTGAAGAATTCAAGCTGGGCACTGTATCAGCTGGGGTTATCAGATTCTGCTTACCTGCATCAGTAAAATTTCTGTCTCTTTATATAATATTCTTTCCATAGTTCTCAGTAAATATCTAGTCTTAAACTTAGGCTCTCATTCAGTCAACAAGCAAAGATCAATAACTAGATGAAACAATACATGTGTTGCTTGTGTAATGTACTTTATATATTGATCAGTTAACTCTGTAAAGAAGTATTTTGGATCTTTTAGTACAGAGGATGAGATGGGAATGCACGCCACTCATTAGCCTCTCCGACTTGACAAGTACAATCAACTCAGATTATCTATTAGCAGTTTATCTGTGAATAAACAGTACCACAGGTGAAGCAGCTCCCCAGATGGCTTTGTTGAAAGGCAGCTGGATTGGAAAGGGCTTAGCACCTTAAGTGCACTGCCAAAGAATTGCAGGTGTACTAACTCCCTGGTCTTCCAAGGAGCAGAGCAGATGTGTTTGCAGGGCACAGAATTCAGGCTAGTCAAGGCTGCTGTGCCTGGGCTGGTTTAGGTATAAAGCCAGGCTGGGTATCTCCATACAATACTCCACACCTCATCTTGGGTTTTGCACAGCTTATTAGCTCAGACACAGTGCTGTCTATAGTAAATGAGGATTGGGTCCACTCAGAGTCCTTGGGGTGCTTTTCATTACCCCTCTCTGCATGCTTTTGCATTGCTCTCCCCAACAAATACTTAAAGCCCCTGGAGTATCCAAGATACCAAAGTCCCTCAATTATCCTCAAAAATGGAGAGCTGACTATTAAAATTATTCTCCTAGCTTTTCAAATCTGGCAGGCTAGCCTCTAACACACACTGGACTTTTTTCTTCCATATTATGTAGCACGCTTCTCTGAAAGTGTTTGTGCATTGTGCCTCACTGATACTGTTGTTGAAACATCCTTTGGCTCTTGTAAAGGGGTTTTCTTTATCCAGAGCAGGTTTCTGCTTATGTGGGCAGTGATTCATGGGCAGTGATTCATGGGCGGTGTCATTACGAACTGAATTGAAATCTCTGGAGTGCATCACAACTGGGCTTTGTCAGTCTTTGCTACTTGAGCCATTGTTAGACTCTATGTGTCGAGATGAATTTTCTATTACGCTACCTAGATTTAATAGCTGCTATTAATACACCTTATGCTTCATTAAGCGTGAATTCGAAGTGAACCAGGCTCTGAAGCCCTGGTTCAATAAAGTGCTGAAGGACAAACAGAACAACTATTTTTATTCCTAGAAGTGTCAGCAGGATGGAGAAGAACATTTATTTCCACTGTACATCCACCTCAGAACCAGGTGGCTCTTTTAGAATGACAATTCCCTCACAGATTGATTTTTTTTTCCCTTTAAATAAAACTTATCTTGTTTCAGGCTTAGACAAAAGGACAATGAATACTGCACTAAATTACACACTTATTCCAAGACTAACATTTTTTTACAAGTCCATAGCATAAAACCTGCTAGTTAAAAGAGAAAGTCCTTCTAACTTGCCTTGCACTTCAAGGTGCAACTGAGGTACCTCCATTTCAATGGGTCTGCTTTAACCATCTGCCCATTGCCAAATATGCCATACCCTCCTGCAGTCATATTAAGATGCCTGATGTCAAGCAGACATCCCAGAAGAGTTTTGTGCTGTGTACTGCATAACAGGCACACCCCCTGTAAGCAGCTGTGTGGCATCTTTCTCTGGCTATGTGGATGCACAGCCATGGGTCAGCAAAGAGACTGTACGTTGGATTGGCCCGTTCTTTCATGGACAGTACAGATGTCTCACATATTTTCTAACATATATGCTCATAGCAAAGGCTATAAATTGACACAGAATCAAGTTACAGATGGGGAGGCAGCTCTGGTTCATCAGGTCCTCAATAGCGATTACTTTTCTACAATAGAGAGGAAGTTTAGCTGTAACTGAAAGCAGGAGACTATGATCTCATCGATAAGGTTCACAGGAAGACTTCCTAAAATGTGTGAGCCTTTGTTTTGGCTTCATATATCTCCCCTTATTCCAAAGCATGTTCAAAACGGGCTCAGATTTATGTCTCTATGAGAGTATAAGCACTATGCTAACAAGCTGTTACTCTTTGGAAGTTATCACAGAATAGCCACTTACCTTGAAGTACTTTATTTTTGAGCTCGCTTGTCCAGTGGGATAAGTGGAATGCTCCCCCTCAGAACCACCATGGTTAGGGCCCATAAGAGCATACAAAGAAAGAGATATTAGTATGAAAAGGTGGCAGTTTACAGAAAGACAGAGGTCCTAGTATAAAGGAGGTAGGGTACTGAGGGACTCAAGGGAGATGGAGAAGCTGGTTAAAAGGAGGATATGAAGGCAGGATCTGTGAGGCAAGTGACACCTGGACTGGGTGCATAAGTACAGTGATTAGTGCTGTGCAGTGTAAGACGCTGATCAATGTTGCCTGATTAGGATTGGCAGGCACCAGACACTTCTTTAAGTGCATTCATTTTGAGCAACTCTAGCTTAGAGGAATTGTGATTGGCTTCTAAGGAGTTACATGAAGAGGCTATTCAAATGCCAAATTGGCTTCCACTTACTCAGCTTTCATAAATGTGAGAACAGTGAGTCTTCCTTGAGTTACATCCAACTTTCTTTTTTTGCAAGCCAACAAAAGGTTTATGTTCTACTTTAATGGAATACTTAACTCAAAGCATTCCTGTTTTATTGGTTTTGTAGAGGGATGGTTGACCCTTAATGGCTTAAAGACCAGTATCTTCTGACATACTTATAGGTACATAACTTCCAAATAGCTTCATTATTGTGTACCAAATCCTAGCACCTGAGACTAATTTTGTCTTCCTTCTATCATACATTTGTTATGAACATGACTACTTGAATTCTTCATTTCTCGTTAGACAAATGTCACCTGTATCTCCAGTCATGCTCCTTGGCGACATAAATACTTTAAGAAGACATAGCCTATTTTGCTCACTGTACCTCAGTGAGGCAGGCAATCCAGGAGTATTTCAAGTCTCAATTGTTTGAGTCTTGTATGAAACATAGTATGTTACTCACTCCAGAAGTCCCTCATTCTACTAAGTCTTCCATTCAGCTTGTCCTTTCTAAGACCTCCAGTGTTAACTCCACAGTTACCTAAGCTTTCCAAATAAGTAATCTGAAATAGAACATGACTATATAGGGTGCTCAAGGCCCCCAGTTATTCTGTGGCAAAGCTTGACAGAAGTCCCCTAATAGTGTATTTTATCCATGTCAGGCTGTATCAAGAAGTTTTACAAGAAACACAGAAATTACCCTTAACAGTCAGCAAAAAGAAGTAATAAGCTGCAAATATTAAAAGTTCTAAAGAATGGAAACTTCCATCACAGGGCTAATTAACAGACCTCTGTTACTTGTACACAGACTTGGACTGTACTGAGCAAAATTCTGATAAGAGAACGGACAGACAACACAAGTTATATCAGACAACTAAGTGGGATGAGTAAAAACAATTTTTGGGATATACTAGAAATTCTTAGTAACTTAAGAAAAATTGTAGCCCATCACAATCTTAGCTATTACCCAGGCAATTTTTTGTATACAGTATAGTAGAGGGGATTTTTCAAGTATAGACAGGAAGGGGATTTTTGAACCAAAATTTTGAAAGCATGTGGCTCTTTTACATCAAGGTTTGGCTAGCCTATGTGAAAATACTCAACTCTGAAATGTATCACAAAAGAAATGAGTAACTGTCCTAAAGGATATGGTCATATTGAACAAACCTGCAGAATTTAATTCCTCTGGGAAATTTGTGCCCAGATTTTTAAAAGCAGCCTCTGAGATTTTCTAGCAGAGATATAATTATTCATGATCTTCTGAAGGATGATTTTTAAAAATAATCTACAAAAAAGAGCAATCGCTTTTTATTACATACAGTAGCTGTTTGGAACAAATTCAATAGAATCCTCTTGGTTTTATCCTTAATTGGTTCAATAGGATGTTCCCATAAATGAAAAAAATTTCAGCAAAATTCCACTGACATCTTTTCATCATGTTTACATAAGTCTGATCATACATAATTACTGAAAGCCTGTTATATTTCTAGCCCTAAGCCTAACGTAAAGCATTTTTTCTTTTGACA
Organism: Anarhynchus alexandrinus; assembly: GCA_008711295.1. NCBI lineage: Eukaryota > Metazoa > Chordata > Aves > Charadriiformes > Charadriidae > Anarhynchus > Anarhynchus alexandrinus. Next base: position 1,204,158 of record VUYV01000177.1, on the reverse strand, counting down.
TTTCTTATGTTAAGCCTCAGATGCAGAAAAGACCACAACCAGCTCATAGACACATTATGTATGGCATCTGATAAGTTACTTGTGCTTGAAGTAAGAGAATATGTTACAAACATCCTGTGATTCATAAATAACAGAATGAAATCATCAGAGAAACATTTACAGGCAAGGAGTACCCTTATCAATTCAACAGTGCCCTCATCACTTTCACAGCTCACACTCCTATTTATTATGCATTGCTTGGAACTACTTATTTTGAGAGGGAAAAATGCACCTTGCAGGCACCTCTACTTTGTAACTAAGTACTAAGTTACCAAGATAACTATTTTTCCTTCCTACTTATCTCTGGTCTGAAAATTAAATAATTATCTTTTTTTCTCATTTTATCATGACAAGCAAACAAGGTTGGTCAGTAGTTACCTGAAGAAACTGCAGCTAATTCACATTGTTTAATTTACATGGCAGACACTCTCAGTTAGCAGATCCCTGAAGCTTGGTATGGGTCCATAAAAGGATAGGACTTGCCTACAAGCATTCTGAAGTTCTGGATCTAAACAGAATATTCCAGAAGCCCAGATGCCAGCTGTATTGTTTCCTTGTAAGTCCTGGTATAGAGGCATGCCAAGAAAGAAAGAGAGGTATGAAGCTACATTTCATAGGTTAATAGTACAGCTTGTTGGTGAAGATCTAGACAAATCTGCAAATATTAATTCCCAAGGTACTCAATTCCTTCTGCTTTCTTTAGAGTTCTAAAGCCTTCTTAAATTTGATGATTTATACCAGCTATAAAAGTCCTTTCTTGGGGTTAAGCCACATGATCCAAAGTGGCAGAACAACCAGCAAATGGCCACTCGTTATCCACAAAGTAAAATAATCAGAATGCTTAGTGCTAAAAAACATGCAGATGGACATGTTAATATGCCTTAGCTAACAGGTGATAACTTTTTAAGCCATGGTAATTGAATTGCCTGTTCAGACCCTAATACTGAGAGAAATATTTGTTTCAGATTGCGAGGAGAAGGGGTAAACAAACAAACACCAAGAACACCCTTAAACAGATGTTCTCATGGAGAGTTGGCAATCATTATGTTCACAGACTGATCAATAATAGAAATGCAATAATGGAACAACTGGAATCAGCTGGCAAACTGGCTTGATAAGGAATAGTCTTTCAATTCAAATGACACTACTTGACATGATGATGTCATCAGCAGAACAAAGAAACTTGAATATACACTAAAGCAAAAGATCCTCCTTAATAACTGGAGGTTAATAGGGGGTTCAGGAATGTTTACCTGAAGGGACATCAACAATGTGAGAGCATCATTCTTTAGCTGCCAATACAAAATTGGAACAAAAGGGCAAAGAATCAGGACCAGTATATCCAAACCATATCTGAATGTGATCACTTCCCACATAGAATACTAAAACTGCACACCTTATGTTTACTTGGCCCTACCAATAAAAGACACAGAACAGCATACATGACTTTCCCCTTCCCCATCCCCCCCCAAAAAAAAATTCTATGTACTGTTTCTTAACCCAGGAGGAAGAGCATAAGAAAAAAACTGCTTGCAACTCTTGTAATTTTGTTTAAAGCATCATTTTAAAAAAATAAAAAGGAAAAAAAGGAGAGTTATTGTGTCACAGAATCACACAGTATAAAGTTTTAATAAAATAGTGCAGAGGAACATATGAACATCTTTATTCTGTATTTGAACTTGATTTTTCTAATCTCTAAGGGTCTACTAAAAGATTTTCTAATAGGAAAAGTTTTGTTCTCTTGGGTAAGAATTTTCAATTGCTATGATTTTTCTCTCACTACCTCAAGGATAATTATCTTCCCTAGCTACTGATACAATGTCTGCTTTGAATCTTCCACTTCTTTGACCAAGGAGTTTAATTTAATAGAAGAAATTTAATCTTCCCTTCCAGGGAGTTTCAATAATGTTTTAATTTCACTTGTCTAGGAGGTGATCAAGTCCAGCACTTCTATAGAATATCTCTTTTTAGTAGCCATCGCGAAGATCAGCCTGATCAGATTATATCCTGACCTGTCTTTGACTATACCGTGGGATACAGAGCTGTGCAGACTGCAAGCAAGTAAGAGAAACCTGTAGGCAGGAGAAATCTGTGGCAAGCATAATGCTGTTATGAGATCACAGAACATCAATGCCCTATGCGAAGCAGATGTTTTAACCCCTTCTTTTTTTCCCTGGTCACTCCTGTGATGGCTGTAGAATCGTGTTTCTTTTTCCTACCACCAGAGGAAAAGCTAGTGGCAGTGGTGATTCCACAGATGAGATTTCCAAAGACATAGGAAAGCTCAGGCTTCAAAGAGAAATTGAATAAATATTAAATGGAAAAACAGACATCAAGAGCTATTAAGAAAAAATATTGTCTCCAGTTCAAGAATTCTTAGGTTGCAAATTTCTGCAGGCTGGAAGATTATTCAGGTGAAACCATACATTTGTATTGTTCCTGTATTCTTACGTAAGCCTATGGTGTTGGCTAATGTCTGATACAGAATACATACATAACTGGACTATGCATTGACCACACGTGACAATTCTATATGATCTTATGTGAGCACTTATTTGAATACCCATTTCTCACTAGCTTTAATAATGGCATCAAGAATTTAGCTCAGGAAGGAAAGAAGTTCCAGCCCCACAATGGGTGCTGGATTTCTATGGATCATGTTATTTTTAAACCAGTTCTTCACTACTGTAGTTAAACAAACTTGAATGATTTTAGAAATGAAATTATTTTTATGTTCCAAAGAGTCTCGGTGTGTATCATCCAACTAAACACCACAGTTGAGCTCATGAACCAGGACACCTTGGGGATTTGGAATCACAAGGATGTTTGCATTACTGTTATGGATTTTTCTTTTCTCCTCGTCACTTTCGCTGTATTTTCCCACTGTCTAAATTACCTATGTTCTAAGCTTTATTCAAATCATCCAAACTTTTCTTCCCCTTAGCCTGAATGATGAAGACCTGATTGCAGACCTAATGAAAATGATTATGTGGTGACTCTTAAAACTGCTTAGGGATGTAGATTACCTCCTAGTGAGCTTTTCAAAAGCATCTAGGAGCCTAATTCCAACAGGGATCTATCTGTCAAAACTATTTTACAAATTTGGCACATAAAATGAACCAATGAACACAGACTGGTATCTTTAAAGAGAATAAAGAAAGAAAATTCACTATATAGTAAGAAGGTTAATAAAATATTGCAATTATAGCCACATCTTAGTAGCTGAACTGCTTGAAAATCCACATTCCTTTCGTATTCATTCATTTCTCCTGAGCTTTATTCTTCTTATTTTGCTTCACTCTCCTTAAGTGGTTTTGAAAACTTTCAGCCTAAGGCAGTCAGGCAGTCTCTGCAGGGACTCCTTTTAGAAGGAGGCATCATCATCTCTAGATGACTTCTAGTGCAATTAGCAAACCAGGTAAGGGTGGGCAAGGCAGCAGGGGCAAAACCCATCAAAAGCAACCATTACATTAATTTTCTTGGGAAAAGAAAAATTCATTTTTTTTTCTTTTCCCCAAAGAGTCTGCTTTATCAGAAGTCTTGTGCCCTGAACCACTAATTAATTAAACTTATGGTTTCAACCAGCTCTCAAAGCAACCCTCCCAATTTCATCCTGGCTGAAGGAAAACTCCCTAGCAATTTTGTACCTTCTTGACTTTCAGCTATTTAACTGTCTTAAAATTAGGAACTATGGAATCTAATTGTGTAATAGCATAGTTGTTAGGATTATTTTTACTAGCAATATTAATGTATTACACACTAAGGCTATTTATTATATTTTATTTTAGAAATTAATTTAAGATTTAAAGTGTTCGTACTGAAAATCTTTCCCACTGCACCCTTTTGTTCTAGTCTATAGGTAGTATCAGGATTGCTTTGCAGTGCTGTCACTATAACAAACTATTTCTGACAAACTATTTTACCACTACAATCTCTAAAGTGGATGGAGTCAAATGGTCTCAATAACAGCTCCTTTGCTTCATTTCTGCCCTGTAGAGCAGCCCTTCAGGTGGCCAGTTTTAGGAAGCACATGGGACTTTCTCTTGGCCCAAAGGATCCAAGGGCATTACTTAACTCTTCCAGAGAACCCTAGCTAGGAGAATATCTCAATAGAGACAATAGCAGCATCCAAGGCTTCAAACTGCTTTGCAAGGACTAGAAAAGTAGAAGATGGGGGGCAATATAAAGAGGACATACAGCTATTTTTATACCTTTTTTTTACCTTTAAGGTACTGCAGCAATGGAAAAAGTCTGACTTCAAAGATCTGGCTCATATTTAGCTTCCTGGAATCTTTCTATTCTAGTAGTAGAAGAGGCTACATATACTTTGTAGATTACTTTAGCACATTATTCCCTAAAGCTTAGTCACAATAGGCTTATGTGTTTTGTGTTGTTGCTTTGGATGACCAACAACCTCTCAGGAAGATTTTAGCAAGGGTTGACACTAGTGGTTAACTCCTGACATTTTGCATCATGCTGTCAGCTGTCATGCATGAAGACAAACCTGTTTTCTACTACAGAATGAGAAACCCCTGTACAATTAATTCTACATAAATGTATTTAAAAAAGCTGTCAAAGCAAGTTAGCTCACTAGTGATTCCATCTTCAGGCATCATGTTCTAAATTTTTGTGTACACTCAAGAACAAAAATTCAACAACATAAAATAACACAAATTAAGTATAATTGGTATTTCTTACCCAACAATTACTGCATAAACCAAAGGAAGTTTAGCAAAAGCTGTTTTGCAATGGATGGCTGAACAAGATCTGTCTTAAAAAACAGTAAATACTGATATTGCCTATCTCCAAAAGCAGAAAACTATAAACCTTATGTAGAACAAGACCAGACTCTGCAGACTATGTGGACCAGATAAGAACAGAAACAGAAAAGTCGTCATCTACAGGGCAGCAGTTTAACTCCCACTTCTTTCTGCTTGGGGACTGGGAAAGAGATGTGCTCTGGCCAGGGACACAACCCTGTTCCAAAGCTATTAGAATTGTTAGCTGTGAGTCTTGTTAATCAGACTCCTGAGTAAGCATGAGGGACGCCTGTTAATGAACTTAGATGCTCCTTTGAGCAAGGACATGGCTCATGTCTTTCTAACTTAGAGCATAGGCAGAGCTAGAAGATCACCGCATACATCTGACTAAGAGCACAGGCAGAGCTAGATCATCTCAGCATCTGACTACACAGACATGCCTTGTCCAAGTACTGACGAGATACAGGTTATGGTCCTTAATGCCAGGGTTTTGATCGTTGTGAAAAAAGAGGATGGGAACTTACACAGGCAGAAAGTGTCTAATACCAACAGTGCAGCAGCTATCGGGTGAAACGTAATAGGTAAGGACTTAGGAAATGGGGCAAAGTTGAAATGATCATGGATCAAAGGGCAACACAGGAGTACTGTGTTCAACAGGGTAAGCTGCAGCCATCTTTGGCTGACTTAACTGCTCATGTGTCCTTGGAATGAGAAAGCTAATGCTCCTCACTGAAAGGGGACAGGGCTTCTGGAACATGCCACATGCTGTCTGCTCCTCTCTTCTCACTGTGAGAGAACAGACATGGAGAGGGCCCCTCTATACCGCAATGCTGTGTTTTCTGTATGTTCCATGCCAGAAAGCCAAAGGAACAGCAGGCCAACAGAGATCTTTAAAGAATCAGAAAAATCTAATGGAAGAAATAGATTTGGCTGGCTAAGCCAGCAGAAGCAATACTGCATTTCCTTTTTTCTCCCAGACTCGAGCTCCTAAAAAGCAAAGAAAATGTTTTACTGATTTCTTATTTCCCCAGAGACGGGGAACTGAAACTGTCAGAGAGAAAAGCAAATAAAAGTTATGTCTGCATATGACAACTATTACTGAAAAAAGCAATAATAAAAAAATGAATGTTTCTTGTATATATTTGTTCAATTCCATTAGAACACAAGATGTTTGTTTTAGAGTTACATTCTGCTCCATATAACAGAAGCATAAAGCTAGAATAACCCTGTTTGCATCAGACCAAAACCAATAATAATGTCCTAAAAAATTAATTTCAAGCTTCTTACGAAAACAAGTCACTTTTTAATAAGTGTGTCATGACATTAGTTATTTGTTATCAGTTTAATAAAAAATGAGTTTTGAAAATCAGGTGTATATTGAAGAAAGAGAACAGGCTCATTTTTTTGAATCCCATTTGCAAGAATAACTTCATGCAGCTCTTTATGGGACATGCTTTTCAGTTACTACGCAGATTTTTTACTTTTTACTGCTTCAGCAACATAGTATTACTTCTAACTACAGCAGCAACTGATATTTTCCAGTCAATTTGCTCTGACTTACCACATGTAGATTTGATTTGATTTTCCTCTGAAGGAAATAAAAAATTAAAAGATGCTTGGAATATACTAGAGTAATAGCATGAACAAAATAGTAACAGAAAAAAATCTTTCGGTGAAGCCATAATATCCCTTATCTATAGAAATGAAAACCTTATCTACCCAAACAATGAGCATTTTGCCTGCCAACAAGCCATTAAAATAGCAAAAAGCCCCAAAAGATAATGAAACGTGGGAGAGAATGCCTTCCCCATGCTGAAGTGAAAAGAAACTTAGAAAATTTTAAGATATATTTGCATTGTGTGTATTATTGTTACTCGTTGCATCTAACCAAGTGGCATCTCAACATTTTCACTGACACTGGAACACTATTAAAGACAGTCCCTGCCATAAAGACCAAATACAAAATCTAGGTTAAAAAAATGTTGTCTGTTTTACAGAACTAAAGCCCAAAGGATTGTAGGGCCAGACCTTGAGGAGTTCTGCACTCACAAAGCAGCTCTAATTTTCAGTGGGAAGCATGTCTACGCAGCAAACCGAAGATGGATTGTAACAGATGCCTGCTTATGCTGTACTTGACTGTATGTGTGATGATAACAATAAAGATGTAGCAAGAGAATGTTAGAATGTATTGGCAACCACAGACTGTATAGTACAGGGCTTTCAACATAATTGCTAATACACACTAGGATAATTCACGTCCTTACATCTATACTGCTATTGCTACCCTTTCTGGCAAAGTTTCATTATGCAGCCATGCCTTCATTTCATTTTGTAGTCATATCATCTGCAAACTCCAGGTTTTCAGAAGCCCATGGAAGCATCACATGTAGCTTCCTTTCTCAGTTGCCAAATCAGATACATTGAAATAAAGAAACTGTTAAATCACAGAGGAACAAATAGCTCATTTCTACTTCTACAATGGAAGATAGAATCATTGCATATATGATACAACGCAGTAAAGTTTAAGGAGTTTCTGAAAAAGTAGTCTTTCTTTGTTATCCCAACTTCGTAGGCTAGACCACTATATAAGTGATTTAATAACAGTGCACACAGCTTCACTAAGGCTTTCATGGACAGCTCAATGAGAAAAGGAGACAAAACTTACTTCTAAGATCCATTTTAGTATGCTACTTCTGACTTTAAAGCATGCAGGCAAAGAGTGTACGTGTAAGCTTAACAAGAGATGTACAGAAAAGAGTTGGCACGATTTTATTCACTGCCAAAGAGAAAATAGATGGAAACATTACCTCTGCAACTATATTTGAATTTTGGATTCTAGATGAGAAGTTGTTGAGTCCACTTATGTGATACCGAAATTGCTGCTAACCCCAACGACTGTAAGCAGACATAGCTCAGAAGCTCTCCCCTCATTAGCTTTCCCAATAATTCTTGCAGATGCCAAAAGACCTTGGTAATTTGGATTATTATTTAACTTTGTGTAGCATGTGTGGCTTCTCCCAACCTGAACCAATAGCAGAACATTGTGGTGCAGACACAAAATTGTTTATCTAAATATCAAATAAAATATCTATTATTCATGAATAAGCAAGCACTGAAGGATGAATATAGTATTACACCAGTACTGAAACTAACTTTGAGTTTTTTGAGCCTGAGCATCTGTTGTGTGTTGTATTTTAATTGGAGCTGCAAAAAATCTGGCAGTTTTGATTCCCAAGGGCATGAGCCTTTGGTTTAGATTCAGGCAGTTTCTCACACAATGCAGGATTTTTTGCAAGCTCTTTTAACAACAAAAAGTTGACATAGGATTATATTTTGAAGATATCTGCAGATGTCCTCTGTAATTTACAATTTATAATACCTCTCACAGTTGATGAGATTAGTATATATATTGGTATTTTTTGAATAAGAACCCACTATCCCAATACCTGAAGAAAAATTGTAAAAAAACCTCCTTCATATCTCTGAGGATTGTCTTCTAGTACAGAGTGAAATTAAGACCAGAGATAGTAGAAGGCAACCAAGCCAAAATTTCAGGGCTTTTTTAGGAGATTTTTGACTACATGTCAAGATTGAAGCTCCATAAAACCGTTTTCATTTTACAGATTGAGAACCTGAGTGACAGAAGCTGACAAAAGGACGTCAGAGGAAGGACATCAGAGGTGGGGTAAGAATACAGGCTTTCCTGCTCTTAAACAAGAACAACATAGGATCATACCAAGCACATCTTGTACATCTCCTCACATATGTATTTCCACAGGAGTAAGCAGAGAAGCCATGTATGTGTATGAGGCATGCAGAAAGGTCTGAAGACAGCAACAGGGGTGGAAAAGAACTTCTGACCCAAATTTATCCCATCATCTAGTTATCCATCTATTCAGTTACGGCACCAGTTTTACTATGTCTTCACCTTAGAATTCCTGAGACAAACGATGTTCTGAATCTAACTGAGTTGTTTTCTAAGTCATTCACAGACACCTCTGAAAGTAGCTTATGACCAGTCCTTTTCATGCAAACAGTTTATCTCCTACGTTTATTCAGGCAAGCAAAATACATAGCACTCCTCAAAGTAGCCACTGCAGACCATTTCTGGCTTCAGATCTTCCAGCTAATTTAGAGATGCAAATAAAAAACCTAGCAGTGAGGGCTATATGTATGGACCAGCGGCTCCTTTGGAGTCACCATGTAGATAGACCAACAAATGAATTCTATTCCTTCAACTGCATAGCTTTTATTCATTTCTATCTGAACAAATATCTGAAAGTAATAGTCTAAATAGAGAAGCAGCCTTAACATTTTTTTGGTGGATTCTAGGATAATAAAAGCAAGTTACTAAGAAGTATAGTTTCCTTCTTTTCTCCTTTCCAGAATATTTTGCAAAAGAACATGTTCAAACAGTAATTGTTTGTACAAAATGCAAGAAAATTTTGAAACAATTTGTACTGTGTGACACTTCCCTTATCAAGTGAGAGACATGTAATATTCTGGGTGCCATTTTTTAACTAAAGCCAAAGAGCAATATTAATAATTTTTTTTTCTTCCAATAATGTACAAGTCATCCCCTGCAACAAAGTGCTATGAACTAAATACCTCTTAGACAACAAGCAACAGCAAACCATGAATACAATATGCACTTCTTCACTGCAAAACATGAATAGTATATGACTGATGGAAGGATCTTTTAAGACAGATTATATCTAATCTCAGTAGAAAGAACTAGGTCTCTTGTTTCCTTCCCCCCCTTTTTTTTTTCCTATCTTTGAAGTTAAGCTGTTGAAAGCCTACTATGCCAAGCAAGTATTATTTAGGGGATCCTATACTACCTGTACTATGCACAGAATGAAAACTCTATGAGGAAGTTTATCATCATAATGCTGTGCTTAGTTTGTTAGGCATTCCTCTTATGATAGCCTTGTACAAAAAAAGACAAAGAAATCTGTTCTGGTTAGTTTGAATAAGTCACTATACAGAAATAAAAGACTCAATTACGTCAACCCATGTTTCTACAACAACTAGCATGGCTTAAACTACAAACTTTTCCCAGCAGCATGGATAAGAACGCACCATAATCATATCGGCACACAAATTTTGCCAAAATGAAAGGCGGAACACTTTTAACAATTTTGCTGGATTGAAAACTCTTATATAATATTTAGTTTAACAGTCAGCTTTCTTTCATTTCCACTTCCTGATCCCTTTTAGGTTGTAAATTGGAATGCATGTGAATACAAAGCAAAAATATGTCAACTGCTTTGTGACATTTTTCTTCTATATGGAGCTACTCCAGTGCTTTGAATGTGTATGCACTTTACTGAATCAGGACAACAATGATCTCTGTATAAAGGCTTAGAAAGCAAATGTAATGGGAAGAGAATTTATGATGAGTAAAATAACCATAAGGTAGATTTTCATTAGGATTTGTGTAGATTGCAAGCTAAGTCTCAGATTTTTTCTAAACTTTTCTTTCTAGAATTTCCCCTCAGCTGAGAGGTATTCTGTTCAGAAACTGCACACAAAACAGAGCAATAGGCACAGTGAGATTACTGCCTAATTTTTTCTTGGTTCAAAGTCAATATCTTATCCTTGAAGCTAAAGTCAAGGTACCTATGCTGCTTTGCATCTGCTGAAACCTTTCTCTCCTCAACTTGGAACCTAGAATGTGACTCCAAAGAATGATACCTCATGTGATGTCAAAGGAGCTAAGTTGGGATATACTCCTTGTTTGATCACATGGCCAAGAAATACCCAAGAGACATGCTGATGAGCCAACACTACAGTCTGCTGGAATTTGATAATGAAAATGGTTCTGTCAGACACTGATAAACAGCCATTTAAATGAGAGGCAAAACCAGTCATTTTACAGAAACTCTTTGATACTCAGGAAAAGGGATTATTAATAGCTTTGATTTTTTCCTTTTAAGGTTTTACTTTAATAACTGGTATGTTTAGGACCTATACTTCTACCCGCCCTTTTATTTCCAGCGTAAACAGACAGTAACTTCTTCCACGTGCACCACTGTTCAGGAATAAAAAGTCAGACACAGCTCTTGCGACTTGGAAAAAGCATTTCCTCTTTTGATTCTTCTACAATTCATAATTGATAACTGTCTCTTACATCACTGGAGGACTTTACACAAATAAAATTGAGGTCAGGTTTCAGTGCTATACCTTTCAAATGCTCTATTTGGAAATCATACATATCAGTGCTCATCCACTATTGTCAGGATTCAAGCTAGTTGCTGTAATTTAGCAAGTTAGCAAGAATTGTACTTCAGCTTTACTTCAGTTGTACTATGAGAAAGCCAGCCAGCCATCAACACAGAACCAATCAATGATGCTGATGCTATTGATCTAAGGAGGTGGGAACCGAACCAGTAGCCAAGATCTGTGCACTACACTATCACTGACTTGCTCTAGGATGTGACGATTGACCGTTCATGCTGCTGGACTGCAGTCTTATTTGTTTATATTGTGTCATCCAAATGGTAATGAACCATGTACCATTCCTATCACGTGCATGCATAGTAGCTTGCACAGTAAGAACCCAAATCACCTAGGAGGTTTCAACACATGCTAGTGTAGCAGTAAATGGCCTAAGACATCACCCCCTACTATAAGTGAAATCAGTGCATTTCTCACTTGTTTACTTTTAACAGACAAATTTCCCACAAGTGCTTAACAATAAAGGTATTTAAAAGCACTAAACAGTCTGACACAAACATGCAATTTCAATAGCTACCTTCTTTGCAAAGAAGAGACCTCAGTGTATTCAATCATTAATTAACTCCTCTTTTGTTCGTGTTCTCATGTCACAGATACCATGCATAGAAGCAGACAGAAATTAGGAATTTTTCCTGATTGAAATCTCTTATACTCAGTATACAGTCAAAGTTGGCAAAAAAATAAGACATGTTGCAAAACTTATATTCACCTTAGCTACAAGGAATATACTAGGAATATATTTTTGTTGTAACAGGACTTCTGCACTCTTCATAGCAATTTAGCAAATTACAAAACCATGAATGTTCCTAACTTATTCATAGGAAATTTTGATTTTGCACGTACCTAGAACATTATCATAGGTTTCTGGTATATCCAGATGAAACATGAGTCGCTTTTCACTCCTGCAAATAAAAGGAAGTTTTTATGCATATTTCTGCTAAACTTCGTTTAAAAACTACAAAAACAGATAAGCTATTAGTGTCTTCTACCACACTGATTTTCCACAAGTTTCTTGGGGCAGACATCATATAAGCGATGTTCCACTGTCACCACTGTTAGACTTGCAGATTGCTTTCCCTTCTAAGACTGTCTGCTTCTTTAGGTCTTTTTCACCAAATTCCTTCTTTGACAAGTAGAAGCTCTGTTGCCTTTAGAGCTTTCCCCAGTTCTGACCACATTCTTCAGGACCAGGTCAATACCCAGACACTTTGCATCATCACTCATAGAGGCCTAACAAACAGATACATCATCCTAGCAGAGAAGTTTTTCCCAAGCTTTACTGTGTTTCGGAGTCAGTCAGGACACCAATGACACATCAAGGATGTGTTTGCCTTCACCAGAGAGCAGTGACTGGTTTCCAGCAATTAGGATAGTCCACCTGCAAGCTCCATGCCCACAATGCTACTCCCCTCGCTGGAGTGGATGTCACTCTGATTATGTTCTACAGGCACTGTTCTATGATATCTCACAAACCTCCTAATTTACCTTGAAATGTGCATACCCACTATTTTTTTTTTCATTTTATTTTTTTAATCTTCTTGTTGTTCTTTGTATAGTTCCCATAACAGACTTTGATTTGAAACAGTAATTTTTTGAGTTTTATGAACTGCTTTATCTCAAAGCACACTGTGCAGAAGGAGAACTATCTACAGATTTCAGGTGCTTCTAGCGTTGAACAGAAGCTAAGGGAAGACATAAAATGTTTGTGTACTTTACTGCATCCAACTGTCACCATTCAGCACATGAATTATTTCACCTTGCTCTCTAGTCTGTCCTGCTGATAGAAGCCAACAAAAGGTGACAATTCTTGCAACTGCAGCTGTAGCTTTTTATTTCTTTTTATGTCTAACCTCCTCTGAATTTGCTGCCCTGGGGATTTTAGAACTGTACGTGGCCCTCTGACGACCAAACTAGAAACTAAAAACTACTTGTCAACTCAGCTATAAAAAGCTTATCTGTTTTTGTGCTGAAAGGTTATCTTTTGACCATCATGCTAGAAGAAAACATTTGGAACAGTCTTTGTCCAGGTACTTGAATTATAAAAAGAAGGCAAGTAGAACAGAGGAAAAAAATCATTACTTGTGAACAACTAGAACTTCATCTAGTACTTTCTGAAATCAAAGTTGTTGTGTTTTACATATACATTAGAAAAAAACTTGTTGGAAATTTTAACATAAACATGATGGTGTACGTGGAATAACTGGAGCAACATTGCAGATACATTTCCTTAAAATCTGGACTCTAGCTAAAGAAGATGGAGACAGCAGTGGAGACCAACATATGATGTGTCTGTCTGGCTGTAATACAGGAATAAAACTCATATTTGCCTAATGAAAAAAAAAAAACTGCACAGATTTTGGATAATTTAGGGTACAGATGGTGCCTTATATGTATTTGGTGACTGAAGCATGATTTTTATCTTATGCATAGTTATGTTAACTGCAGCGACAAATTACCCACAACTGTAGAGGCATATTTGCATTTTGAATTGTTTGTGCACAATATTGAAAATCTGGACCCATAGACACTTATCCTTTTAAAGAGTAATGGAAAGGGGATTTTCCTTTACATTTTTAACATTTCAGAACACAAGAGTTGCAGCTTAGAGAGCTGCAATGAAAGAATAAGAAATGACATGTCACTTCAGAAGAAGATTGGCCAGTGAGAATTCTATTTAGTTTCTGTTTCATTTTGTTTTTTCATTTCATTTTCATTTCCAACTTTAAAATTGAATAGGGGCAGTATTTGACTTTGCTGAGAAGAAAAGAAAAAAAAATAAAAAAGGCAAAGAGGGAGAAAGACTACAAAAATTCTCTAGTGTTTAATTTCTTAATTTCTCAATACAAAATACATGAGGTGGAGGGGAAAAAAGATGACACACTGCAGTCACCAGAAAAGTACTTGACTCTTACAGGCTAACTGTTCAGTACACCTGGGAGATCAGACCTTTACTGGATGCTTAAGTAGGACACCTGAAATCAACAAATTTGAAAATTTGGGCTTGTTTGTTTATTCTAGAAAATTCCTGTTTTCCTCTGATATCAAGGAATGTATGATATCTAATGCAGAAAAAGAAAAACCAAAAATTCTCTGTGTTATAAAATACACAATAGAGCAATTACAAACACAGTGAAACTTCAGAAAGATGATGGATAAAAAAAGATAGATGTTTCAATGGTAGTTAATAATTAATTATATCCCAAACAAGACTATTACTTTTCTACATTATGAAAAACACACACAGTTGTAGAAATTCTAATAATTTGGTAACACTGGCTACTTGTTTAAATTAAATTGGCTTTGTAAAAAGGAAAGAATTAAAAGACTGCTTTAGAAGGAAAAGCTTTTAGACGTTGCTATTTGACGATATGTCCAGTAATAGAGAATTACTAGCAAAAGTAAATTAAAGAATATGTACAAGAAAATAATATAAATGTCCAGTTCCAAGTTTTGAGGAATTTTAAGGGTCATCAACAAAGAGTCATCATTCACATCCATATCACCAAGAACATTTACAGAGAAGTGTTGAGTTTAAGCTTTGTTACTCTTCAATAACATCTATCCAGGAAATAGAATCATCTATAAATTTTAAGGCTCACATTGCAAAAAGAAAAAAAAATCTAATGTTTTGCCTCTGACATAGAATAAATTAGACACAAACCAGTAAAAATGTATTTTTTTGGGGGGGGGGGGAAGCTTCTGAACAACAGAGCTAGATAAATAAAAATAAGAATAGCTCCAACCTGGTCGCTTAGCTCTGCTTGAGGTAACTTTTCTGTTCTGGACCCAGAAGGTAGAATTGAATCTGATTCTAGGGCTGACATCGCCAACTCTGACAGCACACTGGGGGCAAATTCACACAGCCTCCTTTCTGGAAAAATGGCTGGTAAGTCAGGAGTGTGAGCATTATCAGTTTGTGTGAAAAAAAGATCCCAAACTGTCTGAGAAGTCATTTTCCCCAATACTTGTAACACTGAAAAAGACAATCATGAGCCACATTAAACTGTAACAGAAGCACTTTTGAAACAAATTAGAAGTCAGCTTGAAAGAAGTATAAAAGAAACAAGGAAATATTTAACAGTGGGGAGAGAGAAAATCAGAGAGCAGCATCAAAACTTGGTCTGAAAACACCAGCAGTTGCTCTACTGGCATTGTCACTTCTGTAAATTACTTGGATTAGTTATAGAGAAATCTGTGTTTATTAACATTCTGTAAGCATCTAGCATCATGGTTTATTATGCTGTATTGCTTGTACTGATTCTGAATGTACA
This sequence comes from Anarhynchus alexandrinus, assembly GCA_008711295.1. Lineage (NCBI taxonomy): Eukaryota > Metazoa > Chordata > Aves > Charadriiformes > Charadriidae > Anarhynchus > Anarhynchus alexandrinus. The sequence goes on along the minus strand of VUYV01000177.1, from coordinate 1,188,848 downwards.
CTTCATTGGTTCCTGGCTAATTATTGTCCTTAATAAATCAGGTAACTACTTTGATCCTGATTTGATTAAAACTCTGTGAATTGAGCAGTTTTCCTCTATGTTCTGCTCTGGTAAAATGTAGTGCAGCTTCAAATCTGATTACTTTTCTTCCCACTCTACATGGATCACCAAAACCAGTACACCTGCAGATAAGCATTGGTAAAAATACCAGCTTTCCAGCTGTGTTCCCATACCAGACTCGTAAGGAAATCATTATGCCAGCTTTACATGAGGAGCTGATTGTGCTTTGCTTGGACAAATGACTGACACGGTAAAGATCAGCATACTGGATGTGTATAACACTTGATAGGCTAGGGATGCAAGTCCTTGGTGAAAGTGGTTTTGCATCTTTCTAGTAATGCTATAACAAACCAGCTTGGTTTTCAGGAAGTGAAAAAAATTACTCTTCACATGAAATTTCATTTATTGACCCAGGGCAATTTGTTGATTCTTGAGCATTGTGCAGATTTGTATGTTGTTTAGAACACAGCTTCTGTAAACTCAAATTACCAGATTCTTCTCAATTTACATTCACTGAGCATTAGACTGAGGACCATACCACCACAAAAAACCCTTTCCCTGCTCATTTACTTTTTATAAAACAAGATTTTTGAACCATTGTATGACTACATTATGCCAGTGACATTCTGTAGTATACTAGAAAAAATCCCTCTTTTTGACTCTTCATTATTACTAGTGTTACCATATTTACGTGCTTTTTCCATCCACTCTGCTAAAGGCTGATTATTTGCCTTTGATAAATCATGCCCATTGACAAGGCTGGCAACTTGATGCTGATGCTGATCCAGCAGTTCATGATTACAAAACTATTTTCTTCTAATCTCTCTCTCTCTGAAATGTACAAATAAAATTACATCATGGGTCAAAAAATAAACAAAAGGCTAACTGGCCTCTGGTATTATTTTATCTAATAAATAAATTAACCTTATCTGTTTGCAAGCTAGGATAGTTCCAAGTTAGTTCCTGACGCAACTAGATTTGCTATCCTGTGTTCATTATAAACCACATCCCCGTAAGACTTAACATAGGGTTTTTTCTGCGTAGTAAAGAGATTTGCTTGCGGATAACAGAGGTCTTTTAGAAATGCAGTTATCCTGCTTTCAAAGAATAGTAAAAGCTTGCTTCATACTGAAATATAATTTTGGTGTTTGTTCAATGTGTCAGCAGTATTTTCTAAGGAAACAGAGATCGTTTCTCTTCTTACAACAGCAGCATTGTCATTTCACTGACATCTGGAGAACCTCATCGAGTGATGTTTTTGACCTTGTTACCAGTGTCTCTGCTGAGCATTTGAATGAACTTAATTGTTTGTAAGCAAACAAAAAAGATGAAGTTTTGCTGTTCTAAGGGACAGACACATATTTTAGAATATAAATACTTAAAAGAGAGAGGGAGAAAGAACTATAATGTTCTAAGAAGTATAAAAGCTATAATGATTGAAGAACTAATCTAAGATGGTAACAAGTTAGTCTACTAGATGAATAAAAAACCACTCACTATTCCATGCAAAACTGATGAATAAAGACTGAAAAGTTATCTTTGTTGCATCATAGAGTGAGTTTACATTTCAAGTAACAGCTGCCTTTAAGAACTCCCATGGTAGAGAAAACATTTACATTCAGATACAAGTAAAATAGACTGATTTGTCAGCTGGAATAAGTTAGTATGGCCTCACTGACAAAAATAGATAAAATCTAAGCCACTGAGTGTGAGATTTGGTGCAAGTCATATACTGTTTTACAGAAGCATCACAATACCAGCACAAGCAAGGAATAACTCTTTTCGTTTTTTCTTACAGATTTCCCTTACTGCAACTCCCATCTAGGAACCTGCATCCTTCATCAGACGCGTCATATGTATTACTTTGGTCAGGTACTGATGATTGGAGTCATCAGGTGTGGAGAGATGAAGAAAGGGCTATACAGAGCACAGCAGCAACAAATGGGAGTACTGGAAGATAAGTGCCTCAGTATTATATTTTATCTGCTTGTTCTATGTGCATGCATTAAAGAGACAAGCTCTGAAATCTATCCAGATGGCAGTAGAGATACCGCTTGCGCCAGGAAACTTCTAATCTCTGCCTTCTTCTGGCAATCTTTTCCATGGCCTGATATGAACTTCCTTTGACTCTCTGCTTGCTACACAGGTATACAACAAAAGTCACAGGAGGCAATTTATATAGTTCTTTTACAGTCTTTTAAGTGTAAGGTTCAGCCAAGCTCAACTTTATGGATGTTGCTGCATAGTATCCACTGGGTCATTATAGTCTCTCACAATGCACAAGTTGTACTGGAATCCCTTTAAACCTGGTAAGGGCATTCAAGCACATACATAGGTTGTAAAAATCTATGACTGGAAGAAACGCTCTTAATCCTTGAAGCTTTGCCAGCACCACAACACAACATTGTATAGACGTTTTCAAGAGCAAGAAATATTTTTAAAACTGAAATCTGCAGCTAATTCTTCACCAGATAATAACGAAATTGTGTAACAAATGCCTTAAACCTACAATTTTGGATTGAACATTTTGGGGCTTTTTTACAATGAAGAGAAAATAAAATAGTTTAATTTGTCACAGAAATTCTTAGTTAAGCACTTAAACACATGGGTGAGAGAGTAATATCAGTAAAATGGGATACAAAGTAAAGAGACAGAATGTCAGCCTAGATGATGTAAAGTATCAACTATCAAAACAAAAGTACAGAGAGAATGGAATAAATCTCAGAAAGTTTTCCCTGCTCCTCAACCAAAAAAATTGCAGCAGACCTACTGTGAAGCCACGTATGAAGTTATGCAAACAGAAGTAACAAGAAAAAGGGAGCTATTTTAATCTGAATGAGTGAAATGAAATTTGGGTGACAGAGTAGGAATTTTTAAATAATTCCATAGGTAACCATCATTTGCTTTTCTAAGGTGCAAAGGACATGCGTGTATATCTTGGGTTGTGCGTGCATCTTTATTTCATGCACCGGTTGCCAGGGATGTATGAGAACTGTGCAGCTTCTGCTACTTAAAATTGAATTACACACCAAAATATCTTGATGATGGAAGAATGGCAGCAGGGGGACAGGGCAAGGAGATATGGAGATGATTCAAATCCTCTGGCATCACTTTGCTAAACAGCATATGTCCTTCTGTCTTTTTTTTTTTCAGGGGGGAACATGAAGTGTCTTCTCAGGAATTCAGTCTGAGGCATCGTGAAAGGGGACTACACTTTGTAGTACAGAAGGTTAATATGAACCTGTCTAAAAATGAAATGTGGCAGGTGTAATCAGTCAGCATCCAGACACAGCTATGCAGCAACTTGGATAAAATTTTCTCCAGCAGCCCACGCGCACCCAGCACACTGCACATGATGAATACAAAAATCAGCATAGCTGAAGATCAAATATTTGTCACTTCTTATGCCACCATGTGGCAGAGCACAGCTGCATGCAACGCTATGCAGTTGAATGTGTATTAAACCGCCAGTGCTCTTAACTGAATTACTGAATTCAATGACACACTGAAGTGCCGTTCTCTGAGCTATAATAGTCTCTCTTTCTTATAGTCTAAGATGGCTTTGACTTCATTGCTGCAAAATGAAAGTCTATTCTTTAGGAATGTGAAATGTGTACAGAGGAGAGAAAAAAAAGAGTCCTCCTGCCTATGTTTAGGAATTGTGGGTATGAATGTACATACAATGCTATGATCACACTTCCGTTTTCAAATAGGACTGCCTACATCTGTAATTCCATCATTAAGTATCCAACTACACACCTGCAATTATTTCAGCCTGCGTGTGAGTGATGAAAGGATGAAAAACCCTGCACCTGAAATGTGAAGAACCAACTTTAACCCTTCCAACTTACAAGTTTGTCAGATTTCTTGAAAAAAAAAATGGCAGAAATTGGTGTTGCCTTAATATTTTTCCTATTTTTAAAGAAAGCAGCACAATGTTTTAAGTCCTCAACTACAACAGAAACTATATTTCTGTCTGAAGTGACTTGTGGATTTCCTTTGTAGTGTATTATAACCCCAGACCAAAACAAGGACTTGCTGGAGATCACAGTTCCCTCATGATCATTCCCTGGGGAAACTAGGACATGATCGGGAGATGATGTCTGCATGTAGCAGGACCAGCCCCAAAATGCAGTTCAGAGGGAGTTAGGTCTTCTAGTTTAAATTGTAGCTGAGACCAACTGTTTGTCCCAAGATGAGGATCCAGGCACAATATAATTTATCATGTAATATCCATGCCTTCAGTGCAGGGCCATGACTTGTTTTTGAATAGGATGTTTTTTAAAACATTTCTTGAAAACTAGGTTTGCTTATTCTTCCTCTCTTTCCCTAGATTGTAATCCTCTTTCTTCTCCATATCTTTCTAATCTGTTTTTCTCACTTTCACCTGAAAGGTGACAGCTTTGGAGGGATGAATGATGAGATCTCTACGGTGGATGAAGACAATTCTGGATGAAAGATGCTGCGAGGAATGCAAGTCATAACCAGTACTGTACTTCTCTGTATTATGGTGTTTTAGTCCTATTATATTCTCTGCTTTTTTCTTTGCCAGCTATTTGCACACATGATCTAGTCTTTCAGTCATGTCCCTCTTCTTTATTTGTGTTTACCCTGCAATCTTTTCAATTAATCAATGTCCTCACTACTCATTTCCTACTTAAAAATCCACTGTGTTTCATGGTGATTCAAACTGACAGTAATGAGGACAACTCTCTAACTATGGCCTACAAAAGAAAACTTTTTGGTATTTACCAACACGTAAAATACAGAGATTGGTTACAACAAAGAAGAGTGAAATATGCCAGCATAATATACCTACAAATGGGGTCACCACCCAGGGAGTGGTGTCACGTTAAATAATTGGCTTTCATTTAAAATTTTCCAGGTGGTTGAAGATCATCATTGCTGTTGGAGCTCCAGTTCTGTGCCCAGTACAAAAAGCTTGTTCAAGATGTAATGGACAAGATACAGAGTAGAAGTAGGTCTCAACCCAACTTCTAAGGATCCTTATTTGAAAAGAAGGAAGCTTGGTTAGTTCTTACCATAACAGCTAGAAGTATTTCCATGTCTCAATCCAATAATGGATATGTGTTAGCACCAGAACCAATATATTCACTATTAAGTACTACTACTATTCAATTTGAAACAGTATCCATGATAGTCATCAAAATCACAAAGACCCTATTCCTTTCCAGAGGGATTTATTAACCACTTTTTTTCCTGTCTTCCACATCCACAAATTGGTCTTACAAGACTTTTCCTTGAAAAATGGGCTATTTGTTCCTGGTTTGTCATTTAGGCTCAATGTAGAGATCTTAATTATCTTCTATCGCTCATTTGCTTGGTATCCTAAAAATTTGGGAATCTGACAATAAAGGGTCCCAGTGGAGGGAAGAAGAAAAAAAATATGTAAGAGAAATACGTTTTTCTTCAACTCTAAGTATTTTGTCACCATCAACTTCCAATTCATAATACAGCACTGTTGATGCAAACTTCTGACCTACTCTGCTGGCTCTGCATCACAAGAATATGTTTAGTATTTACGGTTGAGCCCAGCCCCTAGATTTGGGAAAATTATCAAGCATTCCTGGAGATATTCTCTTGTGGAAATGTAGGAGAAGCAGACTATAAGTCTATCTTTAAAGAACACTGAGGCACACACACAACTGTGGAGAAAATCAGTTGGAAGAGAGTGTAGGCTAGAAGGCAGGAGGTAGATGCAGCAGTACATACATTTTCTTGTTATGACAAGAAAAATAGCTTCTTCCTTCGCTGCATTAGATGCACATTTTAATGCAGCTGGACACTTTTTTCCCCTTACATTCTTCTTTAAGCATTTTTTATTAGTTTTTGGTGACACGTTACAAATTTTCAAAAGAGAAAAGTTAAAATGCCATCACAAACAGATGATGGCTTTGGGGCTTTATTTCAATCAATTTCATTAGGTTAAAACCAAAACAAAATCAGGAGGGAGAAAACCCCACTTTCCTCAAGATCAGTGTTTCTCACTCTGGCCTCCTTACAGGTTTCCCTCACCTTCTTCTGAAGCATTTGATGTCGGTCACTGCTGGCAAGGGCGTGCTGTGGTAGACAAATGACTGGTTTGATGCAATATGGCAGTTCCTATGCTCCCAAGTGATATAGTCAAGAAAGGAGCAGGAGCTCTTGCACTCACAAATAAGATTTTACTCAAATAAAAAAATTCATTTTAATCCTACTGCCAACTTCACACTGTTAAAAAACACCTCCTCCCCTCAACCTGCCCTGAAAAGCTACACATTTATGAAGACTGAAATAATTCTTTTCATATCACAAAGCTCCAATTGTACTAGATGATTTTAAATGGAGCTGTGTACCTCTCCTTAAATTAACAAATATTGCTGTTTGAGAAGAGGGATGAACACAGAAGTAATCCTGGTCTCACTTTAGGCTCAGTATAGAGTAAATATTCCTGTTTCTGTGTAGCTGCATGCAGGCGAGCGCACTCAGTACTGCTGCTGCAATATTGTACCTACTGCTCCCAGCAGTACACAAATCACTACCCTTGTGTCTGACTCCGCACAATCACTCCCCTGTAGATTGCCATAGGCTCAGCTTCACTCATGCATGGCAGTGCTGCATCTAGCTCTAGAAATATATCCCCACTTTAGATGTGAGGAGAAGAGAATAGTGAGGAGGGTAAGCCAGGAGAAGCGAGCACACAGGAAGCCTGAGCAGCAGGAGAGCTCTAGATGCAAGACAGCTTAGCTTGCAAAGCAACAGAGAAATGTATGATACTCCATACTCTGTACTATGCTGCTGTCACCTGTAACCAACATTTATTCCTCTGCCAAGTGACTGCTGTAAGATGATAATTTTATCCCAGTGTTCACTGAAATTACACCAAAGCATCCTTGACATAGGAAGGTGTCTGGTTTATGAAACACTGTGACTGGGACCTGGCTTTAACTGTCTAAAACAATATGGATCTTACCAAAACAACAACAACAACAAAGTCCTGCAAACACCTTGTCTGAAAGGTTTCATCCTAATAGCTAGAATTGAAGCTGATGCTTAACAAGGGATGATTTTGGCAGGGCTTTGCTTTTCTGCACTCTGGGCAGGAAATCGATTAGAGGTTTTATCTTCCTTTTTTAAGAAAAAAAAGATATTCAAAGAATAAGTAATCTCTGTTTTAGTCAATACTACCATTTTGAAAGAGATTTGTAGAATAGATAAAACACTGCAATCAAACCCAGAAGCAACCAACATAAGAAATAAAAACACCACAACTGGCTTCTTTCAGGATACTGGGTAAACCATGTAATCCCTCATCATAAAAGTCCTTGAAGGTATGGTAGCTCTTAAATATAGCTTTTTCACTTATTTTAATTGGGTCATAAATATTCCTTCCCTTCACGTCTTGCTTAGATTTTGAACTCCACAGGACTGGCCCATGATGCACATTCATACAGTGATTAGTCTACGTGGACATTTTCCTCTTACGATTTTGGGAGCAGCAACCATGTACAGCAGGACAATTCTAAAGAGTCTAAATACTCATGCATCTAACTTCCTTTAAATGAAATTTTTTTAATCAGTTTCTTGTGGCTCCTTTTGAATGCAGTAGTTGCAGACAGTTTAATTATTGACTTTGAGAATGAAGAGGGGAATGGTCAGGCAGTTGGACCAAATGATTGTGTCCTTCCAATTGAACTGTTCTGTTCTATCTATTAAAATAACAAAATGGAATAAAATGTAGGTGGGGTCTAATTGCAGGGATCTTCTAACTTCTTGTGAGCAGGTGGGATACCTGAATACCAAAACATTTGTATTGGACAAAGTAATGTACTAATTTGTTGTTTCAAACTGATAATGGAAACAAAGGCACATATACAAAAATAAAGAACTCGAAAGACTTTATTTTTGTATTACAGTTGTGTTTTCCAATAGAGAAGAGATGGAAATGTCATAAGCTTTACAAGACTTCTAGAAAATATGCATAACACATGCACACATATAGGAGAGTATGTTATAATTATGACATACAAATACAATGATAATGCATATGCTTACTGCATATGCCATGAAAGGATACCTTTCTTCTGCTTCGACTGCAGCAGTATCATGTTTTGCTAAAAATGAAACGCCCTTGTACTTGCACCTCTACATCATTGATCAAATAAATGAAGATGCACATTGATCCTTTTGAAGAATGGGGATAGTGACTACAGTAATATTTCCAGAGGCTTTGGGCAAAAGTGGACAGATATAGGGCTTTCGAACACATTCACTTAGTGTGCCTCAGAATCCCAGTTGCCTTGAAGGATGAGACACACACTTTTTTAATACATGATTTAGTATCCACAAACAAATTAAGATACGAAAAGAATGGCTTTTTCTGGAAATGCAGTTCTTACAATTGACTTCCAATTCTCATCTGCAACTAAATTTTTTACTCTTATTTTTTACTACATAAGTAAAAAACCTATCTGAATGGTGTTTACCTTCTCAAGTATCCTATAACACTTCATCTGAAGACCGTATTTTCCAAATCAGTTTCATCTTCTCTTGCTCCTCATGTATTCTTCTTGGTCAAAAAGCAAACTATCAGCTATTTTTGTCTAGGTGCTCCTCTGCACTCGTCCCTGTAATGCTTCTATAGGTCTCTACCATCCCTAATTCCATGACATCTGGGCATTTAAACTATAGGTTCTCCATGCACATCCCAACTCAAGTGCTTGTGAGCTGTCCTTCAAATGCAATACAGAAGATGTAAGGGAAATATTCCATTGGGACAGCTAGCTAGCCAGAGAAAACAAACATCAAACTGATTCAGTACTGTGAGAAATTCTAGACTGAAAAATAGTCAATCTCACAGTTAAAATGCAATGACATTAATGGAGCAGTGATACAAAACAAACTCCAAAAATCAAACAAATCTAGGTCCAAGTTGGGAGCTACAGGGAACTTCACTGTCTCCGCACCAGGAGATCACATGCTAGTCTCTAGTTAGCATGAATTCACCTGCTATATGCTAGACAAGAAGAAAGAAAAGAACAGTAAAAAAACCCCACCAACAACAACCACCACAAAAAAACCCTCCCAGTAACAATTTACATTGTAGCTTATCTGGGTCATCTGTTGTACCTTAGTGGTACAAAATAGCTAGACATATAACCTTTTTAAACAGCTGCTAGATACATCTGCTTCCCTTCAAGAAAATGATTGAACTGGACATAAAGCTATAAAGTCCTTTAATCGCACCTGAGCATGGATACCATAGGAATACAGAGAGAATAAAAAAGTTTGCACATTTAACTTTCATTTTTGTTCTAGTGAGCTATGACACCTACTGTTTCTAATCCATCTTTACTCTTACCCTGAAAATTATTCACTATACAGATACACAAAACCTCACGTAATCACAGTAATTACCTTTAAAAACTGAATATATGTCCTTGAAAGGGAGAGCTTTCATCTTTGTTTCATTGAACTAGGACTTCAGATAAGCAACTTCACATACCTTTTAATTTTCTTTAGGCAAACCCTATTCCATTGCAAAGTTTTTCATTAGACAACAAAGCTGTGAGGAAGCAAGCAAAGAATTTTGTGTGACTTTTTTCTGAGTTTTGTATTATTTTGAAATGCCTCAGAGGCATTGCTGGGAAAGAAGGAAATAGCAAACAACAACAATAAAAAATCATAATGTCATTAAGGACATCTGAAATGACATTGTCAATGTTAAGGAAATGTCTCAGAAGTGTGTTTTTAAAGTCTCATACTTTAGGAACGCCACTGATAAATTCTCATAACTAAACGGTACTGCAGATACAGCACTTTCCAGCTAGTCTGTGCACAAACTTTGCACCAATTGAAATTTGGTTTTGCTATAATAGATTTAATTAGGCAGTCAAAAACTATTGTGTACCCATGAATAAATCTTTGTAATAGTGACTTTACATTGATCTTTTTTACACAGGCAAGAAATCAAGTTATGCTACATTGGTATAAATCAAATTATAGTGAATGTCTTGGAGAATTCATCAATGGGTATGATCAATTCTTTAAAAAGTACATCTCTGAGGTGCAAGTCTGTGCATCTTAGTTCAAACTAGTAGTCAAAGAACATGCTAAAAATCATTCTGATTTCTTTCTTTGCTTTTTGCTCTCTACATTATTCCCCCCAAAGAAAGTATGGAATTCATGGGAATCCTACATCAGAATACTGTGATGTTAGTGCTGAATTCAAATCATTTTGCATTTTCTTTTCTAATGTACTTGGTTGTATCTGACTGTATGGATTTTTTGGTGTCCTGTGTTTTATGTAACCTCCATTTTGTGTTTCTTCTGCAAAACTTATATTTAAGTATTGCAGCCCTTCACCTTGCAAGGAAAGAAAACAGATTATCAGATCTACTGTGCCCTCCAACTCACAGAACTCTGTAGATGTACATTCTTTTTAATAAAATCCTTATTGTTGTGCTGCCACTATAGGAAACAAGTAGGGGCACAAGGTAGCAGAAAGTGGCGGAAGGGTTAGAAATACATGGCAAGAGCTAAAGGGACACCATTTTCTTAGAGAATAAAAGGTGCATCTCTGTGTGATCTATCCATTCCTCCTGCTGTCACCACAAGATGACCTCTGTCCTTTCTTTTCATTGCAAATATGCCCCAGCTAGGCCAATATTATACTACCTTCCACCTGCGAGTCTCCCACTGAAAGATTAGCTACCAAAGGCAACTGAAAACAGTAGAAATATTTTCTAAAGCAACTGAGAAAAAATCCGTGTTAGGAAGCAGACAACCCAGTTTTCAACCTCAAGGTTTGGCTGCAGCTAGATATAGATTACAGAGGGTTGAAAGTTGTTACCAACTTTTTTTCATTGCTTTCACTGTTAAAATTTTTCATTACTATTTATTAGTTCTAAGTTAAGGAGAAAAAAAAAAACAAAACCAAACACTTCTTATTACTGTGCTATACAAATGTTACAGGGAATTTGCTACTGAGGGAAGAAAGGCATGGGCTAGGCAGAATACATTGTGGGCAGTCATATCCTGCACAATGTATGTCTAGAAGAGTCAACAATTCTACTTTTTTATCTTATTCTTGCTATTCTTCATAGAAAAAAAGAAAAAAAACTGAGGTTTATTTCTTCAAACAAACATTAAACACTTTTTGTTTCTTTAACTATGAAGTCCACAGAGTCTTCAAGTAATATCTCAGGCTCTGTATTACAACTCCAGGTAATCTATTTGCCTTTACTGTCTCTTGGCTATAAGGCTCTGCCTTCGCCAGTTACCTTCACTGTCTGCGGTATTTTTTTAATGAGACAGAAGGAGTTGAATGTTCTTGTTAAGCCTGAAAAACAGCATTTGGCAAGTCCATTGGTTTTAATGGAGCATGTCTTTGCAACCTTCTATTTCTATTCATCTGGCACATGCTGGCATTATTCAGCATAAAAGCAGTATTTACTCTGTGCCAAAACAAAATTAAGTGGTACACTGTGATCTCACCCATAGCGAGGGATTTATGGTACAAAGCATTGTGCGATACCAGTATAAATGACAAGACTGAAAAACTTACAAAACAAAGAGACAAGATGAGTTAAGAAGCGAGGGAAGAGAAAGAATGTGTTGGAAAAGATTCAGGGGTCTACTATGGGATGTTGAAACTGAATTGCCAATGCCTTAACTGTATTTCAAATTTTGCTGTCTTTGACATTACCAAAACTGTTCCTTCTCCACCTTCTTTTATTCCTTATCCATTCCCCTAAAGGGGATGATGATTTTTTTAGCTATTACGATAAGACACTTTGCTGAGAAACTCAGTTATTTACACTTATCTCAGCATAGACTTATTCAAAACAAAAAGTATTCTTCAGGTTAGGCCATTTGTCACGTTCTACATTCAGCAGTAGCAATCTGACAAACTGTACATAATCAGCCTGTCTTGAGCTTGGGAAAGGGATCTGATAGTTGAATCTTCTCCTGAAACTATTTCCACATGGGTGGAATAGGATTCACATAAAAAGCTAATAATTTCCATGGGTAACAGGATTCAGGATTGTGCCCTTTACCAGTTTATAAGCAATTAACCACCATAGCAACCCAAGGTTATACCTATGCGCTATTTCTTACACATGAAATATTTACATTTGGATGTACAGGAATTAATTGAATTAATTAGAGGATTATTTTTTACTGATCTGTTCATTTTCTACTGAAAAAAATAGTAAGAGATAAGTAGAGAAAAACAAGTATTTTTAAGAAACAGTCCACAGTGCAGGGTAGGAGGAAATAACCTAGAGAAAAATCATTTAATGATGTGTATCAACAGTGTTTTTGTCTTGACAACTGTTAGTTCACTACTCAGAAAAAGCTCTTCCAAATTATTTGTCAACTTTAAAGACTTGCTCCAGAGTAAGTTTACTCACCAGGTCATGTTCTTGATTTTGTTTTCTTTTTTATTATTGTTAACTTTAATATGCCTAGATGACCTCCTTGTTAAGAGTATTTCTTACCATTTCTGTGCCACTCTCCCTTTAGAAAAGCGAAGGTATTAAAATGTTTGGGATTTTTTTTTTTTTTTTTTAGCAAGAGCTGACAAGCTTTTGTTTCCATCCTTTCCTTCTGTCTTCTGAAGCAAAAAAAATGGGCAACTTTACCGCCAAAAAAAAAAAAAAAATCAGCTGTCTGCAAGGGTGTGAGTTCCAGGGCCAGGGTGGGGTAGCAACTGATGGATTAATATAGGTGTACAGATCCAGTGGAATAAGTTTGCTGAACACTGACATTCATTCCTTTCCTTTGGGAAAAGATGTGATATTCTAAAGAGAGTTAATGGACAAATATTGTGATTCTAAAAACGAAAGTTCTTTCATCAGCCACATAAGACAAAAACTTGAGTGACAGAACGGGAGTCACTGAAGAGCAGCATGAAAAAGTTGCATTATATGGGAGCAAAGAAGGCATGCTAAAAAGAACAGACCCTACACTCTGTAAAGTATTAACTTGCTCTCATTTATACTGAAACGTGAAAGAGGAAGTCTTTATTATTTTGCTAAGTGCTTCAGAAATCTCTAATAGATGTGGAATAGATACTTCCTTCTATCATCTGAATGGTACAATTAATGCACCGGTTAGTCTGAGAACACAAAGCAATGGGAATAATTTGGTCATGTCTGTGAAAGGGTAGCAGACAAGTGTCCCAGGATTATACCAAACAGACCTTGCAAGTATCTAAACCTAAATGAGCCTGACATACTGAAACTCAAAACTGAGAAACCAATATTTTCCAGCAGTAATTCCATCAAAGAGGTGAAAGGCAGTCCTTTCAGAAAATCTGCTTGTCACAGCAATGGCGTAGAAGTAAATAAATGTGGAGAGCTTTTCAAATTATTATTACACTCCGACCTCTCTAACTCATATTGTGACATAATTTCTTCATGCACTGTATGCTGTACTAACATTCTATGTCAGGACATACGGACGGACATACAGACATTCTTACGGACAAGGATAGGATAATGTGAACATTTCACATTGGGTTTAAAATGAACTAGATTTAAACTAGTCCTTATTTCATTCCTTATGTCATAACATGACATGTATAATATGTAAGATAAAAAATAATGTCTCATATCATCTTCATTCAAGATACTATTGAAGCCTTATACTTTCCTTACAGACATGATGCTTTCTTTTGTGTACAAAACAATGATTACAGACAGCAATTTCAATAAAAATATCATCTTCTGTAAAAAGTTACAACACTGTTACTACCCGAAATACCAGAAGTCACTATTTTCACAGTCACTGAATTCCATGAATACTTTATGTTTTGCTATGTATTTCTAAGATATTTGGTATTTATGAGCTTTGTCACACTAATAACTCTGAAGACTAGATTTTTCTATCCATGTGTTCTTCTTCTTTTCCCCCACCCCATAATGTAACTTTAAATCTTTGGAAAAAAGTAGACTTTCAAAAATGTATTTCCATTAGACAGATATGTGTGTACATATGTGTGCACACACACACACATATTTAATTTTAAGGATATGAACAGTATTTCACTGGTTGGGTTTTTTTGTTGGTTTGTTGTGTTGTGAGTTTGGTTTTTTTTTTAAAAAAAAAAAGTAATTTACAAGCTTCCCATCTTAATAGTTGCAGCGAAAAGGAACATGACAGAATATTTAATTTCTTTTGAGTCTAGTTTCCTACAAATCATTCAGGTGGCTCTTTGTTCAGCTGAATGAGGCAGCAAGTTGTTGACGTACAGTTTCTTCCTTCCAGTCTTTTGAGATATTTTATTGCCAAGTTCCTATTTCTGAACAGAATTATGCCAATTATTTTCGGCAGATCATAAGGTTTAGCATATAGCATTCACTGTGGCTAAATGGATTGTGTATTCACTGCAAACCACAGTATGGTCCTTCAGACAGATATTAAGGATAACAAAAGAGTAAATCTGGAAGTTACCAGTTTTGCTGCCATAACAAGAAAGGTGTGTCTAACGGTATTTCAGAATGATGCCTACCTACAGGAAAAGAGATTCTTCACTTACTTTACTGAGTATCATCACGTTGGCATACCAGTGAGATGATCTTGCCCAGACTCACTGTTTGAGACAGTACAAAAGAAGGATGAGGAAAGTACTGTTACGTGATCTGGTTCAGTAAGAAACAGCTCTACCCTCTGGTGGTTGGGTAGCAGCTGTTCAAGCCTGGAAGTAAAACTAATTAAAATATTGTGACAAGATGAGGAGTTCAGTGTATGGTTATTAATGTTCATAAGAATAAAGGTACATTAAACATAACACACAAAACAAGAATTCATTAGAAGAAAGTGTATTCATAAAGGAGGAAGTTTCCAATGAAAGGTTGTGATAAAGCCAATACTGTAGTCACAAGTAGACCTGACAGTGTCACTGCTAGCAGAGCAGTTAAATCCCTGTTCATGGCAAAGAGAGACTGCAGTTACTATGGTAGACCTTAAACCTGAATTTAAAAAATTTACTTATGTAGCTGTTTCTCTGCAAGAGATTTCAACCCAGACTTTGGATAATACTGAGGCACACAGGCTTCATCACACAGACCACTGTCCCTCTTCCCCACCACCCCAAATATGCACTCCAATGTACAGTTCGCCACATTTTACTTAACAAATACAGCTACAACCAGTATGCAAGGACATTAATAGAGTTAAATAAGAGTTAAATATCCTGAAATTAGTAAGTACTCCTAGATCCAGTCTCTATCTTTACATTAAAAGCCATTTTTTGTTTTGCCACACATTATGACTGACAATGCTATTCCCAGACATTTAGGCCTCACTCTTTCCCTAAAATTTCTAGAACAGGCTTCAGTCTGTACAGACAACTTAGTGTCTAATAACTGTCTAACGACTGTCTCAAGATGAAGCGTCCGGTTTAGATGTTGTGGAACCTGAGTCTACACTTGTATTTTATAAACTGTTATGACACACACTGCAGTCCACCTACCTCTTTACATCATATTCAGGAGCCAAGGAATCAGAAGTGTCAGAAATATGAAGTTGTCTCATCACTGAAGCAAAGAAATAGCTTTCTAGAGATCCACTGCATTTGCCTACCAGTTACCTGTTTGTCCAGTTATGCTTAGACTATAAATTCTTTGGAAAGCGGACTACCTTCCTGTTAGTGGCAAAACTGGAAAAATTGGTCTAGCCTTGACTCATGTAAAGATACTGTTAAGTTTGCTTCTTGACATGAAAAGCCTTCACAATAATTTTCTCTGCATCTTCCTAAGAAAAACTGAGAAAAATATTTTTCAGCCAAAATAAAAAGCCAAAATATGCTTGAAAACAAAGTAAGCTTTCCTTCTAATCTCATTTGCTTGCATTGTAACATTGGAAGTGTGTGGATAGCACTTTGGGGGAAGATATTTTTTGTTTTTACACCAGCAAGGATTTATCAATCACATGACCTATCGCTGAACTTTGCAAATTTAGCATGACTTCTGAATGAAAAGAGGTTGCAGTGATTCACCAAGAATAAATACAAAATATGACACTGGACAAGTTGAAGTCCACTACCACACACTCTGTTTCCTAGATCTTCAGAACTTTGTTTTGTTAATTCATTATCAACCCAAATTCACATACTTTCAGTGGTGAATTAGCTTCAGGTTCGTAAAATGTCTTAGTCTATGCCTGGGCTCCCTAGACTCTCTTGTAGTACAAACAATTACTCATAACAGCTATTTATGCAAAACAAATTGCTTTGTGCTTCACAGTTGCTTACACTGCCTTAGAGGATACCTCCTACTGTAAAGTGGGACTAAGTGCTAAGCTGTCTGACACAACCAGTATTTGGTGTCTTTAGAAGAAAGGTCATCTGCTTGCTCTTACTTGGAATAAAGTAATATCAGATTTTGTAATAATGCATTAAATGGAAATATTGCAACACGAAAGAGGAGTTCAAAAGAGGTAAATCAAACTGTAAACAGAAGCTGAGAGAGCAGGAGGGACCTGCAACTTATTTGTTAAATGTAATGATTCATTATTATAAAATTACAAAATGAGAAAACACGTAGATGTAAAGATACTGTATGTGGAAGTTGAGGATTCAGACAAACTAATGCTTTCTTCTTTATGGAACTGGAAATAACGACAGATTAGCCTTCAATCTCCTCATAAGGTTGTCTGATAACAGTTTAGGAAAGTAGTATGATCTATTGGTTTCATTCCGTTGAGAATTGGACAAATTCGCAGTTTGTATTTGCTTTCCCCTTTCTCTATTCCATTTTGCATTATTCTCCAAACATTTATATTTGTACACATACTTCAGGACAATCAAATGACTATACCTGTGGCAGACAGTTCCAGAGGCTCCATACTGCAGAGAAACCCATATTAATGTTTCTGCCCCAAAACAGACTATCTCAGCCTTATGTAAATTAAAAAGCAGACAACTAAGTTTTAAATATGATGGAGAATCACAGCTCAGTGAGGCCAAGGAGTCCAGTTTTAGAGGCAACTGTTTTCCCAGAGTGGAGGCAAATAGTCAAGGCCCAACTTGCAGTCACACAATACCTTAACAGAAGCTTGGTAATGCCAGCACAGCTCACACTTGAGCACTTATGCTGATTCAGCTGGACTCTTCAAACTAAAGAATCCATTACCACAGAAGCCAGTGAAGAACTGAAATATTTGTTAAATTGATTTGCTAAATCAAACAACATGCATTTATATTCTTGCTCTAGGTGGTCACAAGACCGGCACATAATCCGACATTTAACATATTAGAATCCACTATAGTCATGAAAGATTAGAGTATGATACAGCACATTAAATATGGCGGAAAAATGTTGTTCTCTTAAGTTTCTTTCTTTTTCCATGTTTTACTAGTTTTTGTCAGCCATGTACCAAGAACAACAAATCACTGTGATCCCAGTCTGAAGATAACATAATTACAGGGATGAATACAGTTTCTAAATAATCAATTGCCTTGGTTTCTAATTGCCTGCAAAAATAAGAAAACACTACCAGGACAAGCGTGCATTCTTTATTTACCTTCACAGATTTAACTGTCTCATCAACTGTGTCAACTACTAAAGGAATGTTCATGTCAAGGATTTGAGATACAAAGTCCTATAAAGATCACATTTTTATTTTGAGTTGAGGCCTGATCATAGCAACTTCATGAGAACTTTTTTGTGCAAATTAGCTCCTATCAAACAGATTCACTTTCATCAAATCACAATTCACTGATGTTTCTGGCATATAACTTTTATGTACACCAGTATTCTCATGTGAAATAAAAAGGAAGCCATATGTTTTGATTCACCTTCAGTTCTCTCTGCCATGTGATCTTGTATTCTAGTGACAAAATGCTTTTAATGAACAGAAAGTGTTGAAATGTATTTGCAAAAATGGGTCAAAACTAAAACACTAAACCCAGTTTAAGACTAAGTATCAGTGTTAATAAAAGTATTATAGTTCTATATGAATTAACATTTTTTGCTTTATTCTGTAACATGGGTTTCCATAAAGATACCTCAGGCTCTAAAAATTCATTTTGCTTTCTTGTTCTGCAAGCTTGAACAGAGATCAAATGAAAGGAACACATCTTGGGGATGTTAGGAACTTATTTTAAATGCTGATTTACCAATAGCTTAAGGGCAACTACATTTTAGGGAGCTTAGAAAAAGACTTTTTTTTCAATTAATAAAATATTAGCTTTTCAATATGCTACTTTTTTGCAAGTAGTAGGTGAGCCTGCCCCCTAATTTCACTACATTTTTTTTTATTTAACAGAAAGCTGAAAAATAAGTGTTAGACTTTATCACACTTGTAATGGATTAGTGACACATACACCTTTCTGAAGTAGAACATAAAATGAGTCTACATTCTTAAATTTTAATGCCACAGAAATCAGCAGCACATCTATCTACTGTACTGAAAAAGAAAACAAGTCAGCCTGCCTTTCCTGAGTAACGTATACATTTCTGCAAGAGACTTAAAGTTAAATCTCTGGCTATTCTCCATGTTTAAGAAAATAAAATAGCACTAGGATTGTTTTATGTTTCTCTCTTTACACCAATGCAATGGCAAATGAGTTTGCTAGTGGCTGCCCAACTATCTTGATGGTTTTTAGCCTATGTCATTCAATTCTGCACTCAGAATTTGGAAAGAATTTGCTGTTCAGAAATTATATCCATCCTAAACACTGTTGTATGTGTTTGGTTGGGGTTTTTGGGCTTGAGGCTTTTGTTTGTTTTTTCAAATGAAATTATACAGTGAGGACAACAATATATAACTGCCATATATAATTCTAGGCTTTAAAAGCACTGTTTCTGACTGCTTCTCTACAGACTCTGCAACACAATTTTCAATCCACTGTACAAACGTTTTACAAAAAAAAAGCGGTGGACTGTAGAATTTGCTGCAAACTATTGCAGTTTGGGCAGCTCAGTCATTTTGATACCTTGTTTTACAGTGACAGTTGTATTTCAGAGTAGACAATAAGCTGGAACATCATGTGCAGCACAGCAGTTGTACCTTTTCAGCTCAGGTTCATTTGAACTTGCAGCTTACTTCAGTGGGAATTCAGACACCACAGCCTTCCAATCCCCCAACAGAAATAAGACAGAGGCCCACAGTTGAATGTTTAGAACACAATATTTCCTCCTCATATTTTTACATATACTTGTAGAGCACAACAAGCTTGTACAAACAACAGGCAAGCTTCTTTGCTTTAAACAATTATTGTTTATACCAACTAAGCTTTTTAAGGGAAGCGTTCTTGTACAAACAAGTGACATATGCAGATACCATTGAAACCATTAATTTCTGTTCAAAGTTACCCAAGAAGCAGGTCTGCAGAATAGAAGCAAAGCTGATGTTAACTTGCCAGTTTTATTCACGGCACATTTAAAAAAAAAATAAAATAAAATCATCGCATTTACCCATTTGCAAGTTCAGTAGATTGTAATTATAGTTTGAAGCCTCCAACAGATTACTCAAGGAAAAAAGATGATTGTAAACACTAACTGGTGTCTGAGTTATTTATTTAGATAGATCTGATTATTTTTCCGAGTGTGGTAGCAAAAAATTTGCTTTCAGATCTTCAAGAGAAACAACAGTAGAAAATCATATCAAAAGGAAAGACTTATTACAAATAAATGAAGATAGGTTCATGTGATTGACATTGGTCTGATTTTTCACCTTCTGCTATTTAGATGAAGGAATACTGCATCCTTTTGTTTCTCCTTGTAAGGATGACTCTTAAGGTATTTACATTTTTATGTGGAAAGGCAACCTTTTTCTTCACAAAGCTCAAGATACTTCATTAAGATAATTTTATTAAAAATAAGTCTGGTCAGGACAAAGGAAGATTTATGTTAATTCCTTTCTAGGCATAAATACACACTAATAAACGAGAATTAAGACAAACCCCTGATCTGACATCCGCTAATTAGTCAAGCTAAAGTACCACACAAATTGCAACTCTGGGGCAGTAACTTGCCTTGTTCAACATCGCATTTTCTCACCATCACTTGTGAATAGCAAATCAAGTACTCCCTTAACACAGAAAGAAGTGTCGTCTTGACAATATCCAGGCTTACACTCTGCACAAAAAGGGCTCACAATTTTAGCAGCTTTAATGCCAAAAGTATTCTTATCCCATTGAACACAAAGAATGTCTTTGGTGTTCCTCCCACTCCCTGGGGAGTTTGCAGGAACTCAGTTATAACTAATAAGGAATTTATTTCCATTAGGTACAATAAATTTTATTCTCCCCAAAAGCAAAAGCATTGTACCTAATAAAAGTAAAGTTATACAAGGAAAGATAGGGAGGACTTCAATAAAATAAAACTAGCTGCAATAAACCACAGTAATTTTTAAGCAGTAAAGACCTCTGGTGTACAGTGCTATAGTGCAGAATCCAGCTGAAAATACAGAGGGAAGAATACCTTCTACTGACTAGGACTACCTGTGCTAGGGATGAAACTGGCTATCAAAACACATTCTACTGTTTGTATCTTACTCAAAAGATCTGAATATCCAGTTTATATCAGGTCTGCATATAAAGTGATTGAATTCGTCAATATGCTACGTTCATGGTGGTTCATGGTGATCATCAGCATTTATCACCATACAGCAGGAAAATAGACAGATTTTCCTTGCCTATTGTGCTCTGCAGCATACGGAAACTTTGTGCTATTAATCCTCCTCTGCTTGATCTCCACTCATTTATTGTTGGTTGATGGATTTTTTCAGATCAGCCAGTGAACATGAAAAAAGTTGAACAGCAGCTACTTTGTATAAGAACACAGAAGCAGGTTCACAAGCAACAGGGAGCAATGAGCCATTTTTTTCCTGTTTGAAACAGAATTATTTACACCAGCTTTCATACTCTGCTCTTTTGAGATTCCAGTCATCAGCCAAATTCTTTATTAGAATTGTATGGCAACAAGATAAAAATTGATTGATGAAAAAGCCAACCGAACGAATACAAGTGAAAAACAAAGGGAAAATCATCATTGCTGGAAAGAAAGAGTCAGATATTTTTCATGGAAAGGAACTGTGTGATATGATACATATCACTAAATGAAACAGATCCTTAACTCACATAGGTTTGGCTTGGGCCCAAACCTACATGTTTTGGTTGTTTGCTTTTTTTCTTACTTAATAATGGGATTTTGTAAAAAAAAAATGAAATATTACAGGGAAAAAACACGTGAAGCCACATAATTTTGTATGATACTTCAAGAGTATAAAATAAAGCTACAAAACACTGCAGTATAACACTGAGCCACATTTCGATTATTAACAAAATAATCAGATGCAGCCTTCTATACGAGTGATTGCTATTTAAAAAAATTGAAACATCAAGCTAGCCAAGCAGTATCCAATATACACACAGTCAATGTAGAAAGACCTAGATTTGTGACATCTTAAAGTTTCAGTCTACTACTTCAAGCAAAGCATCCCACATTGTGCTATCAGTATTCTATTGCAGGTTGCTCCAATACCATCAAAAGCACTGCAACCTCCTATGGGGATCCCCTGGAAAACAACCTGTGTATCTCAGGAGGTGAGCTCAGTGCCTAACCTCTTAATTAAATGCAACAGCTTCCACTATTTGCCGTTTAGCGCAAAAAGAAAAAAATGGTAGGAATCAACATACGGAAATCTCATTACTTTATTTACTAAATGAGCCCTTTGCATGTATATAGCCTTCTTAGGCCTATGAGCCTTGAAGAGGTTAAAGTATTAAAAATTAAGCCTTGCAACCAGTATCCTAAAAGAAAGTTATGCATCAAATCTATAGCACAGCAAGGTTAAGTTATTGCTGAGGGCCATAGATCAAACTGCAATTTGTCTTTTCATTGTTCACTTTGAACTACTGAGCAGCTAACCATAAGAGGATAGCGGAATCATTGACCATTGTTTAATATTTTGTTCATTTACAATCCAGCTGTTATTACAGTACGCTTTCTTTAAATGCTTTAGCTATACACTGCTATTTCTACTCCCAAAGCTTTAGAACAGCTTAATCTCTCTCACTGTTTGATATAGTTATTTTCAACCTAAAAAGAATTTCATCCTGTTATATGTTTTCCTCTGTCAGTTCTTCCATTTCAGTGTCATAATCATGCTTAGGAGCAGACTGCTCTCATAGTAAAATGTTGTAGACAGTACTGAGATCAAAAGAAACTCAAATTCATCCCATTGTCATAATCTTAATCAGTCAACACATTTAAGAAACTATATCTTTTAGCACTGCTATTTCAGTGAGAAGAAGGCAGTAAACAGAAAAACTGTCATGATGGGTCTTCAAATGCAAGAACCAAATGCAGAGCCAAATGCAAATTTCTTTTACATACTGTTGTTATCATTCAGTATAGTGTTTGGGGTTTACCTGCTGTTTTACAAATACCTCCTTTTGTATCAGAACAGATTCCTGTGGAAGCCAGACTGTATGCTACTGATCACTTTCGTTTATTAAGAAAATTGCAAATTCATTTTCCTACTTGCAAAGTTTTATCATTCAGACAGAGAAGAGGGGGAAAAAAGCTATGACTTAAATGACTCATTATGTATTCCCACAAGTAGTGCCCGCTGCAAGTGAACTGCTTGTAGATATAGCATACGTTGAAGTTTGCCATGCAAGCCTTTCGGCAAATTCTTATAAATTAGTTTGAAGAAAAGAGGATTCGTTCTATGAAGCTGCTGAAATGGAAAGTGTACTACACTTATTTACACCAAGTAATTGTGGGTAAAAAGTCTTTCAGAAAACATGCACAATTTTTTGATATATACTTCTGAGTATTTTCCAAGAGAGGTAAGTTCAGCTATGATATCCCAGCTTATGAACCTGGTGAGCACTGCTATGTCTTGAAGTACCGTTTTGCTCTGTTAAAATAGTCCCTAGAATGTGCTAACAGGTGGAATCTTTTATTTCTTGATGCAACAAATTCAGTTAATTCCATTATAATTTCCTCTAACTGTAAACCAAATTATTGTAAATACTGCATCATTTTTCACTTGCAGCAGCACTGATGCCTTTAGGTCCCCTACTGTAATACAATAATAAAAATAGTTTAGGGGGAAAAATAATTTAAATAGTTGGTATAGCAACCTAAGCATTTAGGCAGAAGCATTCACTCTATAAATCCCTGTTAAATCATTGAATGAAAAAACATCAACAATGGAAACCTTTCTTCTCTCCTGTTGTGTTATGTGTAGTAGGACAAGTAAAGAGAGTCCCATGCATTTCCAAAACACCAGACAGAGAAATATCCAAAACTTAAATTGGGAACAGAAAGAACAGCATAAGGAACAGTCTGTTACACTATAAAAAGTGAGATTTCCAGTGAGAAATACTGTTCACCAGACTTGTGCATCCTTAACCTTACTACTGATGAGAAAACCGGTAGAAATGAGCCTCATGCAATTACACAATCTTTTCTCTCATATTCTCATAGAAAAGGTGTATTGGGTTTGCATGGCAAGGTTTTGGTAGTGGGGAGGCTACTAGGGGTGGCTTCTGTGAGAAGCTGCTAGAAGCTTCCCCCATGTCCAATAGAGTCAATGCCACCAGCTCCAAGATGGGCCCGCCACAGGCCAAGGCTGAGCCCATCAGCAACAGTGGTAGTGCCCCTGTGATTACATATTTTAGAAGGGGGGGGGGGGGGGGGGGGAATCTATGGGGCAGCAGAAGCTGGAGAGAGGAGAGAGAGTGTGTGAGAGAAACTACTCTGCAGATGCCAAGGTCAGTGTAGAAGGAGGGGGAGGAGGTGCTTTAGGTACCTGAGCAGAGATTCCCCTGCAGCCTGCGGTGAGGACCATGGTGAGGCAGGCTCTCCCCCTGCAGCCCATGGAGGTCCACGATGGAGCAGATATCCACCTGCAGGCCATGGAGGACCCCACGCTGGAGCAGGTGGGTGCACATGAAGAAGGCTGTGACCATGTGGAGAGCCCATGCTGGAGCAGACTCCTGGTAGGACCTGTGGACCCATGGAGAGAGGAGGCCACGCTGGAGCGGGTTTGCTGGCAGGACTTGTGACCCTGCGGGAGACTCACACTGGCGCAGTCTTTTCCTGAAGGACTGCACCCTATGGAAAGGACCCATGCTGGAGAAGTTCAGGGAGGACTGTCTCCCAAGGGAGGGAACACCATGCTGGAGAAGGGGAAGAGCGTGAAGAGGAAGGAGCAGCAGAGACAACATGCTGACCACAACCCCCATTCTCCATCCCCCTGTGCCACTCAGGGTGGGAAGGTAGAGAAATTGGGAGTGAAGTTGAGCCCAGGAAGAAGGGAGGAGTAGAGGGAAGGTGTTTAAAGATTTGTTTTTATTTCTCATTACCCTACTCTGATTTGATTGGTAATTAATTAAATTAATTTCCCCAAGTCAAGTCTGTTCTGCGTGTGACTGTAACTGCTGAATGATCTCTCCCTGTCCTGATCTTGACCCACGAACCTTTCATTATATTTCTCTCCAACTGAAAGGGGAGTGATAGAGCAGCTTGGTGGGCACCTGGCATCCAGCCAGGGTCAACCCACCACAAGAGGTAAGCATACAGCAAGCATGGGGGCACAAAGAAGGTAAAAAGCAAAGAGTTGCAAACCTGAAAGTACATCTGAAAGTTAATAGTCCACAACACAATAGTTCCAGCACAGATTCAAGTGCAAGCTTAGACACACAGCAAGCAACTTTGCTCAAGAAGCTTTTTCACCTCTGCAATGCATGTAGGCAGGCATATTCCCCATCCTCTCTGCGGGGGTTTATAAAAGAAGCAAGCACTGTCTTCAGATTTCAATTAAAGATGAAGTGTTTACACTTGTTGTTTTCCTTGCCAGGAGTCCTTTTTTTCCTCTTCACAAGTTCTTCTAAAAAGCACTTACTTTATTTTTCTTTTACATATATTATAAACTTTCTCAGCTGGTGAGAAGGAGAAACTTCTGGGGTGAAGGAGAAACTTCACTCCTTCACCAACTGGAGGGAAATTCTGCTTACCACAGCTTTGATTCCCTATGCTATCCACTGCCTAAATCCATAAAGCCTTTTCTCTCACCTCCACCTGCTTAATTTGTATTTTCCCCTCTTCCCCTAGGCAGTGTAAGTGAGAGAGTGAATATTTTTTTCTTTTTTTTCCTTTTAAGCAGAGCCAAGTTATTAACACCTATTTCACTGCTCAGCTGGACCTTCTAATAGACTAGTTACTGCTTAGAGCCAGGCTAATCAGGAGAGGAGTCAGGATGTCCAGCAGAGAATCAACACAAGAATGAAAAATAGACTAAAAAGTGAGGCTGAAGGTAAGTACTATGGTTAGGAAAGCAGATACACCAAGCTTGATACTATTCATTTACAATTTTGTCATAGAAAAGGATTTATTTTTTTTTAAACAAACTCAAAGAAGTTTGGCTGGTTTGTAACCACAGACAGTTGTTTAACATAGTACATTAACACAGTATGGCCTTAAATTTTACATGTGTTGGTTTGCAATGCTACATTTGTTCTGACTAACAAGCTTTAGCTGAAGTGCTGAAGCTAAAACATTTGTCCGTAGTCTCAATAGCAGCAAAGACACATGTCACCTTAAGGGCATGAACACCCTTACTCTGGGAACAAGCAAGCTCAAAAAGTCAGAGCCTAAGGAAAAAGCACCTAGAGAGAGTGTGCAAGGGGAACTGAGGGCGAGCCAAACCAGCAACAAAAACACATCAGGAGGAGGAAAAGGAAATGCGTGCAGCTACCGGGATGAGGACAAAGCACATGGGGGCTGGAGTGGAATCAGCCAGAGACAGATGATACATACTTAGTGTTCCCAATCTTTCTATAAAATGCCCACACTTTTATTTGTTCCAAAGAACAGCAGGTCTTGCGTTGCAACAGTAATGTGTAAGACAACAAGGCTTCACATAGCAGGAATAAGAATAGGTTGTGAAAGACCGTGAAAGCAGACCCATAGTAACAGTATGCTCTTGTAGTTTCTTAATATCTATAACAAATAGATCCTCTAAAGCTTTTTGTAGCGATTCACTTAGTACCTTTGAGATCTGTGCAAAGGGGCATGAAATGCTGTGATTTCTCTGGCACACAAGCACTAGAAAGCCCTTGTTTTGTGAGAAATGCATCTCATCCAAAATGAGATTTCTTAGATTTTCTTGTAAATTGTGTAATCTTAAATTTCAGCTAGTCTGGTACCTTTTCCAACATCTTTCCCGTGTTCTCAAAAAAGAACTCCTAACCCCACTGTGAATATTTCAGATATTTCTCTATATTCCATGGGTGAATTCATTAGGCCCTGATACTCTGAAAATATTAGGTTTATTTAAGGGCGGTATAACTTTCTCTTTTTTATTTTTATTCTAGACAGTTATTAGCTATATACTTCCGGTGCTAATAGTGTTACTATGTGATCTCAGTTAAGTTTTTTAATGAAGAAATACACAAAATGTCATTAGTTAGTCCTTTCCTTTGGCATTATCTGCTACTAGTTTTCCCTACGGCTCAAATAATATACTCCCCAAATACAATAATTCTCATTCCCAGTCAATAATAACAGTTCTACTTTTTGTTGTGTATAGTATTTAGAAATACTTCTGAAGTCAAAGAGAGTTTGAGTGACCATAAAATGTACTACCTAGTCAAGGGAGTGACTGAATAAATAAATCAGATTATACTCTCTTGTACCTACAAGCAAAAAGCAGCAAAAGAAAATTTATTATCATTTTTCCTCCATTTCTTTATCTGGGAGTAAAGGCATACGGAGCTCAGTGTGATATACTTCTTATACAGCTTTAGAGCAATGAAGAAGCCTTAAGTTTTCCATGTGTTTATTGCTCTTTTTCTTTACCAGCTGCTAATCTTGACAGCAAATCATCATCCTAGCTCTAGGTTGGCTGCTGTCTCCAGTGTGCCTCCATAGCAGCTAAGACATCTCAAACTTTCTATGCGGAAGAGGTGGAGAGCAATTCTGGAGATTTGTATATCAACTCTGCCTTTTATCAGTGGGAGCCATCAAAATATTTCTCCTGCTTGAAACATAAGTCAAGGGTAGCCATTTGGCTACAGGTGAAGCATTAAATGAAGGAGGAACAACAAAATTCATGAAAATGAGAAAAAAATGAACACTGTAAACCCCACTATTTCCTAGGCATTTCCATCACTAGGAAATTGCCATCTAACCTATTTTAAAGTGATGGTGAAACCAAAGACCCAGTAACAGACATTTTCTTATGAAGAAAGGACAGTGATGTTTTTACCCTTCTCTTGCTGGTTGTTGTGGGCAAGCCACAGCTAGCCAGAAATAATGCTTTCACAAGCAACTCTCAATTGTGAATGCATCAGTTTTGGGTTGTACCATGTCAGGCTTCTCATATTTCATTCTAAACCTTCCCCCCAAACCAGACATTTCTATGTACTGCAGCCAGTTAATCTCCTAAATCACTGCAATTTATTGAAAGAACTTCTGTATCCTGTAGAGAGTGAATCCTGCTGGACTATGAGGTTTTATAGGAAGGGTCATTCCTTCTCCATCCTAAGGGAGATAACAGTCCTCTACCTTCTCTCCCTGAGTCACCTCTAGGAGCACTTGAAGGCAGCAGAAGATTTTTTGCTGTTTTTCTACACAGTAAGTGACAGAATAACAGTAACTGACACACTAAAAGAAATCTTTTATACCATTAGCAGACATAGAAAGGAACAATGGGGTCAGGTATTACTTTGCTGTGCTCGGGCTACAGAGAAAAAATTTGAGTTTTCATTAGTTTCTGTCTTTCCAATTTGAGCACGTCATCATGGCCTGTATAAATATGGAAAGAAAAAGCCCTTTTATAAATAGTAAATCCATTATTTGTGTAATGTTACTACATACACTAGTCAAGAGTTAAGCCATGGACAGCATATGGTCTTTCTTCAAGCTTCTTTCTGCACATTAATCATTGTGCAATCTCAAATTTGTGTTAGAAATATCAGTATTAGAAATATCAGTGAGGTGTCTGGAGGTAGAGCAAAAGGGGAAAGAAAGAAATAAAAGACAACAATCAGCTTATCTTGCAAAACAGAACAGAAGAGGACAAATTGCCAAGTAGAAAATATTATATTGAGTTATTTGATATCTAATGGAAGTACAGCATAAATGACCACACCTAACTAATTTAAAGTAATTTCAGCTGAATCTGTGTCCTCACCGCACTGTGCTTTTCTTTCTCTCTCACATGATGGGATTTTTTCCTCAACACCTTGCAGGGTCAAGCTTATTTGTAGGTCAAATCAAGCACATCACAGCCTGGCTAGCATGAGAACTATGGTGAAAATGACAATCAGATCAAACCACAACAGAGGTGTTGGGCAACATGTTTGCAAACGCTGTCAAAAGTCTGTCAGTTTGGTTGCAGCTATTGCATCTAACTCAGTTCCTTTGGCAGCCAGTCTAATCTGATCTTTCAATATCTTCTATAGAATAAACATATTAATGAAATGGGACCGTCTTAGAACTGGTTGCATGCCTACAGGGAATTACAGAGAGGGCCAGCTATACTGGGAGCAGCACAGGAATGAGACTGTGGATGAAAGTAGTTTTGGTAATGTAAAAACTGAACCACTAAAGATAGCAGGAAATAATTTATGGGAATAATATAGGGCAGAAGACAAAATTGTCCAAGACTCAGTGGAACAACACAATTCACAGAGAATCCAAGAAAACGAAATATGTTGCTGAGTGTTATATGCATAAGTTGCTATTAACCTCTGTTTATGTCAAAATGGAAGAGAGTGTCCATGCATCAGCACGTGGCACACAAGACATACTTTTTGGGTTTTTCCTTACTCCCCCACCTTTCCTTCCTCAAAAAAACCCACATGTATTCATGAATGTTTTGCAAAAGAAAAGCAGACAAGCATCACAAGATACGTTTTTTCTAATGATCAAATTCAAAAGCCTTTCAATATCCTAAAATTAAATATGCACAATAAAAAAGCATTACCATTGATTAAACTGGAAAGATAAATGGAATAAATAACATCCATTAAAGGTCCATATTATACTATGGAAAGCCATTCAGCACACAGATCTAGTACTTATGCATAAAAATCCAATTGACACAATAGACTATAACCATTCCAAAGCACCTATTATAGCCCATTGTGTAAATGGTTACACATAATGACACAGCCATTATGGTCTGTAGGGCTCTGGATCACTGAATTGAAATTTCTCTAGGTAGAACAGACTTCAAGCAAATAAGCTTAAAGGAGCTGTTACAATAAACTATGTCAGGACCTATCTTAGTAACTCCCAATTATATATTAACCCATTAACACATGTTGAATTGCTAAATTTTGGAAAAAATTAGTTACCTACAGTACAGAAGCCAGCATTAAAAGTCAGTATTCTTGAATACGTACCATATAGATATCACTGTCCTTTACAGTTTCAAGTAAGAGAATAAGCTGTTTCAGATGTCAGTTGCAGATAAATCTTAGAGGGTAGATTTCCTTTTTTAGAATCATATAATCACAAGATTGTTTTAGTTGGAAAAGACCTTTGAGATCGTTGAGTCCAACTGCTTACATATAAGCACTATAGTAAGCATGCAATATTGAGAAGCTCATGTATTCTTTACCTGAATTTAATTTTTATTTAAAATTATCTTATCTATAAATAGGTAAAAAATTCTATATAAATCTTGGAATAAATCAACTAAATGAAAGAAAAAGGTGCCTGATACAAAGTAACTAAAGAATAATGGAAATAATATGTCTGCTATTGCATTTATAGGAGAGTGACCAGCTTAAGGAAGGGCAAGAAACACACTTGGACTCAGTGGGAAAAGAGGCAGATCCACAGCAAATGAGCAATAGCACTGAACCTACAATCCATGTCTAGTTCTTTTCTTCAGGCCTTGGGGGAACAAATGCCATACATTGTTCAAGAGCATAAAGAGGGGCAGACAAGGGCTTAAAATAACTTGGACAGTTACAAGGATATGCTTCAAGATGCATCTCAAGTGTAAGGTTCTTTCATGTGTGCTAGTGATGCTTAAAGTATTAGAGGCCTGATGAGAAACCTCTCACTATTGCTGGTTAGGGTCTGATTCAGGTAGTTTGCTTACAGCATCCAGCTGAGCCAACAAAATGCCTATGAAGTGTGTGGTACTAACGAGATAGTGGTCTTAGGTATCTAATCCAAGTGTATAAACTCCCCACACAATTAATGAGGAGTGAGGTAAATGCTTTCAAGGAATTTGGGTACAATTAAAATTATCGTAATGTATAGATGATGTAACCACTATATCAGGTTCCTGTGCATAAAAATCTGCCTGTGTCCCTATTTGAATATCTCACTGTGACATGACTTTGCGATTAGAATGAAGTGCATCGCCACAGCACAAAGCCTGACCCGACAGTCAGAACTTGTGCCTTTTTGGAGCTCAGTTGCTGTAGTGTGCAGAGAAACCAAAGGATCAATGAACTTTCTTCCAAGCATCTGAAAAAGGGGTGGATGAAAATGGGCATCCCGTTCAATCTGGCCACATATTTTTTGTCTGAGAAACAGAAAAAGTAGTTTTATCTGGGTAATAGTGAAATCTTATGCTCATTACTCTGACTGAGGCAAAGACCACTCCAGAATACCACTGTACTTGTAATTAGGACCACCTGATTTCCAGACAAAATCCATGAATGGCTAATATATGCTCATACATTCTCACAATGGAAAAGCCTATGTAGTGACAAGAAAGAAGATACAGAGAACTTTAAAACAAGGAGGAAAACAGGAATGTGTTTGTAGCAAGGTGGCTGCAGGCAAGGCTACATGGAAAATTGGAGTAAAACAAAGAGCAATAAAACTGCAGTTAAATGGAAGTGGAAGGAAGCAGTTACATTCAGAATAAGACAAAATGGAGACAAATAATTATAAAGGCTCAAGAAATGCCGCAGAGAGAATGGAAGGAAGGCATAATAACTGTCTTAGAAGATAAAACTGGAAACCAGAAGGGAAGGGGCTGATTATTAACTACAGAGATACTACACCATAGAGCATTCAAAAAGATACAGAGGGGAGGAGGGGGGCAGAAACAAAGTTATCAGAAGTCTCAGACTAGAATAGTACCAGTCCAAGAGGAATTGGCAGGACCTCTGGAAATGCACAGTTAATCCCTACCTAGGTAAACTTTGAAAACCAGAAGGAATCATAACAGCAACAGAACATTCTATTCTCTTTAGTTTACTAGGGCTTTTTTACTGTTGTTTAGAGTGACACAAAAGCAGGTAGCATGGTTGAACATTTGGGGAGAGAAGGTGGGAAGGAAAGCAATAACAACACAGATGCTGAAGAGGAGCACAGTGGAGGGCCAGACCACAGAGGCCTAGAATCAGGTGTCCATCTTGAATAATGATGCTCATGTCAAGATTATGGAAAATATTCCAGGAGGCATTATAAAATTAATAGCGCATTTTTAAAAGGATAAGGTCCTCAGGCTAAGAGGTAGGTTGGGACTATCAAGATTTGAAGAGAACAGGGATTAGCACATCCTGAAAAATCATTCCTCTTTGAAAATAAAATAATAATAATTAAAATGATCCCCATTTGAAAGTCTTTGCAATTAATATAAAGAATCAGTAATAATAAGGCTGCTACTAACACTAAGAATAAACTAACTTAATTCTAGAAACAAGAAATAATTCAGAGGTGAATGATTTCTTAAATGATTAAAAACTAGAATGATCATATGCAAACGTGAGTTATTATGTTAAGCAGAAATGTCTTCAATATTTTTTTGGAAATGGTGAAACAGTTGTGCTACTTTCTTAAGGAAATATTTCATCTTGAAAACACAAAAGAAAAATATTTTTACATTTATTGTCTTAAGCTTTCATTAAAAAAAAAAAAATTCTAAAAATATTACCAAAATTGTTGTAAAAGAAAGCATACCCTCTGAAATAAAAAAAGGGTTTCATTTGAATTGAACAAATGCTTTTCTCCACTCCAGTTACTGTTTCTATTTTGAAAAATAAACAAGAAAAGAAGACAAATCACATTTCATTGTATCCTAAACCAAACACCAAACTGTATTCTTTTCATTTGGCCACCAGCAATAATTCAACAAATTCATACAGACTACAATGACTGATATGTCTGTTTATAGTTGTTGTTGGCAACAGTATTCAACATATATTGAAATAATTATGAAAAGGAAAAGATTAAAAAAAATGGATTCTTGATAGTGATAACCCAATTGTTTAAATAAAATATCTGGTCAGAATAAATAATTAAGTATGGTATGCAAAGCAGAACTGCTTATGTTATCATTTTGTGTCTTAGATGGTACAAAATTATTCAGATATTTTTGTTTGAGGTTTTGGGGTTGGGCTGGGTTTTTTTTCCAATTTTATTTAGATCAAAAGATGTCATGTCAAGCCTTAGAACTAGGAATAATGCATCTGTCGTTACACCAGAAAGGAATGTCTCCAGACACACTTCCCATGACCAGCTTGCCTGTCCACTGTGTAAGCAATTGTTTCTCCAACCATTTAAGGTGCCATGCAATCACTGCATTTGCGAGAAGTGTATAACTAAAAGCAAGACCAAAGCTGAAGTAACTGAAGACTTTTATGTCATTGTATGCACAGTGTGTAGCAAAGCACATTCCCCTACACAAATAAAATACAGCTGAGGAAGAGTCACCGTGGAGGAAAACTTGCTAAGAAATACATGTACAGATGTACATGTGGTGGTACTTTCTGAGGTGGAGATTTGACCATAGTGAAAGACCAGCCTACTGTGAAACCTGCAGGGAGAGAAGAAAAGTGGCAACCAAAAGATGTAGAACATGTGGAATTAATTATTGTAATGAATGTCTGTATTTAAATCGTAGCTCAAGACCACATTTTCACCATAGTGCAATAAGATGATCATGAACAGTGGTGCTGCTTACTGCACAGCAACTCATATCTCTCTGAATAATGTCTGGATGACCACAAACTGATCTGTGGGTTCTGCAGGAACTCACGGCACAGTGATCATGAGACTATTCCCTTGGCAGTGGCACATTCAAGAGAGGCTGCTTCCTTCTTTGATGCAATTGCAAAATTTAGAAAAGGTTTGTATTTCTGCTGCTTCTCACACTTTCCCATGCTTCCTTAGGAAAGAAACTTGAACATACGGTTGACAAGCTCTATTAATTCTCTGCACAGCACAAGAGTCAGAAAGGTGGTGTGTTCCCCCTGTAGAAACACAAAAGGAACAAGACCATAACTGTGGCATCACAAGCCAGACTCAACTATTAGAGAATGAAGGATCTCTACATCAGGTCGGAACAGAAATGTACAACTAGGGAGGGGAACCTTCATTTCGTACTGCAGGATCCAGCGTGGAATAAACATCAATTCCATCTGCAGAATAAAATGGTGTATATTTTTTAATCAGAAATATATGCTTGAAGAGTAACTGCTTATTCCCCTGCAGACAAGTTACAGATTGTCACTCTTCAGTCAGTTTTATGCTTAGGCCCAATGCTGACAAAGAGGCAAAGCGGTCACGTTTTTCTGAGGTAACACAGCAATGTCACTCCTTTTAACTAAGACTTGATCCATAGCAACTAAGGGGCTGAACACAGACTAGGATTTTATGAATTTAATTTTCATCTTTGCATATAACTTCACAAATGTTGGGGACATAATGAAGTTGCATGAAAAATAACATTCAGAAAGGTAAAAGTGAACCATGACCAATGATAAACAGCTGGAAGCATTAAATTCTCAATTTTGAAACAGTCTTAAGTTTGAGAAAATAAGCGATGTAGTATATTTGTGCAGGATTTTGTAACATGACATTGTTTCCTGATATTAGCTGAATGCCACTGGAATTTACTATCACCCTTTTGGTATTTTTGATTCTGTTCCTTCACAGTTCACAATTTTTAGTGTCAAAAGAATTATTCACACCATCACATAAAGGCCATCAGAAGAACGTACCAGCATCCACAGACATAACGTGGACTACGCAGGCACATTTGCTGCCATTATTTTGACTTCATACTGGCAAAGTGAATTTTCAAAGATCATATAGAGCTACAATAAATTGAGCTTTAGGATTTCCCATGTAACGAAGTAAAAATTATCAAGCCCGTTTTGGGGGAGACAAATTTGAGTAATTGAGGAAATAATAACAAAGTAGCAATTAACTGCCAAATTTTATACACCCAAATGTGAACATTTTAACCCAACTTCCTTCAGGGCTTACCAGCAGCAGAGATCAGAGAAAAATAGGAGAATCCTTACTCTTGTCCCGTGTTCTACCGAACCTAAATTTTTTTTAAGCTAAAATCTATCATTCTGCCTCTTGTAAAAACTATATTTTAATATGAATTTGGAATTTGGAACTACTGACCTGATTTTTTTTTTTTTACAGTATGCCAAGGAGTTGATAATGATCTAATGGAAGATAGCTTGTTAAAAATTAATTTCAAGACCTATAAGGACACCAGAAGGAAGGAGATCAGAAATGGATTCTTAAAATTATGTATAGTTCTTCATGAACAAGAAAAGGAGATAACGGAGTTGCTTGAAAACACTGAACTTAAAAGGCAGAAAGAAATTTCAGAATACATAAACTATATACGCAGTTAGCTGTCATATATGGATGGCCTTATTCAATACTCTAAAGAGGCTCTTAAGGAGGAAAGTCAAGTTGTGTTTCTGCAGTCTGCATGCTACTTAGTGAAAGAAATAAAAAAATGCAGTTCCTTCCATTTTCCAACCTAGTCCACGTCTAAGAAACAATCCCCTAAGAAAACTTTAACTCAGCTGTGATGAACCTTTCTCCATTTTACAGGGACTTGTCCCATCGCTTAGCAGAATAAAGCAGTCAGAAAGTAAAGCAGAAAAATATCCCTATTCTTTTAACTCAGAGATAATGGTTCCAAGGTATGTTTCAAGTACTCATGAATCCAAGCAAGCAACATTGCTCCAAAGCACATCTTTCAATTCCTTGTTTGATTTAGGTGTTGTGTCTAAAGACACTGTCAGACGACCAAGCTCTACACCTCCCCATCATCCTACGCAGAGTAATGAAGTGTGTGCGTACTGGGATACAGCTTGTGAGACTCCAAGAAAAAAAAGAAAATATCAGATTGTTAACTTTTCAAGTCCAGAACCTATAGACAATGAATCAGTCCCAGTCCCAGGATCTGTTGTTATATACCAATACCAGACTGCTGTTTACCCGAGGTCTGCCAAAGTAAGACATCAAGAAATTCTAAATATACACAAGTGACCATTATATTTTCAGGCTGTTATAGAGCCTGAACCCATATGAGTTTGAGTAAATAAGACTACAATATCAGCTCAAATATTTCATTTGTAGGAGACAACACATTTCAAACACACCTTTTAAGATAAACTGAAGCATAAACTTATTCCTATCACATTCCTACTGTAGTCAATAGAGTTGTTATATTATACATGTGATATAAATATGTTACTTGGAAAGGTCCAATGCATAAAGAAATAGATGTACCATGTTTGTATTTAAATATCTGTACGTTAGATCAAATAATTCGATCCTGGTCTTGGCCTTCAATATGACATCATTATATCCATGTAATTTTCCTGACTACACATTTCATAAATGCTAACGAGATCAGGATGCCAGTTGCATAATATCCCAAGCGCATGTTGCAAAGTGCTGACTGCTGTCAGCCTGCATTACTTTCAGGGTGTTAGAAGAGGGTACTATAAAATTCCCAAAAGGAAGCTTAGTATTTTCCAAGTAAGACCACAAATTGTGTATCTTCCACATAGATTTCACACTATGGTTGGAATTCCAGCTGCACTGGCATTTCAAAATTTAAATCCGCCAAACAGGAGCCTTCCAAAAAAAGCAAAAATGAAAATGAGCAAAAATAAAGAGTACATAATTGTGTACTACAGATTTTTCTGTCTTCACAGATTTACTGGGCTTGTCCCACAGAAGACTTGGGTTTTTTGAGGTAGAGTTTCATGAAGTTGCTCATATTGGTCCTGATAACGTTGTCCAGACACAACTAGCTGGCCAGCTAAAACAGCTTTCCGGTCCTCTCGTACCTTGTCACATTTAGAGAGTAAAAGTCTTAACTTTGAAACAGCATTCAGACATCCCACTCACCTCACAAGTTTTAATGACAAATGACACCTTTCTGGACTGCTCCACTTCCCATACTTAAAACACTGAGCTAAGTAGTTTCTTTTTTTTTTTGATCTAACACATTTGAATGCTATATTGATTTTTATTCTGAAAATTGTTCTTTCTGCACTCAGCACAGCCATTTTAATATTCCAGAGAAACACAAACTCACTTAACATCTGCTGTAATTTACAGAAGAGTTTCATAGCAAATAAAAGTGAGACAGCATATATGACAGACTTTTCTAAATCTTCTTTTAAAGAATAACTACCTCTGTTCCTTTTGCATATCAGACTATTTTACTTTACCAGTAACACTATACAGAAAGCTTGGAAGGACTTTGTTTAAGAGAAAATATGGCATTGGATTTTAAGTAGGGGATTTAGTCAGAGCAATATCATTCTTCATGTGTAACAGTTACTAAGTCTATGAGTGAATGTAACTGATGGCTGTGACAGGTCACAGAAGCGCAGGCACCAAGCTATGAAGAGGAAGAAGGTGACAGAAAGTTTTGTTAGACAGCAGCTACTATTTCACTTTTTGAACTAAAGCTGATGCCATGCCACCGATGCCCCAAAATATCAAGTCCCACAAAAAAAGTTATTCAGCCATAGAGTGTTATTTAACATTACAAGCAGATTTCCCATGTCTGTATGCAGCTCTTATAAGCAAAACAGAAAACTGTAGTCTCTGGGCTTTTAGGAGTGAGGGAACTTCTTTCTTCTTAGCCCAATAGCATGATTGTTGCCTTACAGCTGAATCACAGATCCTCAATTTCAGCCATTTTTCATAGTGTGATACACCATGAAAGTACCAAAGGTATCCAACATATCTGCACAGGGCTGACAGATGACACAAGACTTGGAAGATGCACTTCTAGAGCAGCAACTAGTAGGAAAGCAGGTTACCCTTGAACATCTAAACTGGCAAAAGATGCTCATGATTTTGGCAACCAGATCCTAATTTAAAAGTCAACTGAAGGCATTACACGGCACTACCCTGGCTAAGGGAATGAACAATACAGGGGATATTTTTGAGTATGTGTTGAGGTTGTGGAAGATTCTGGATGAATGACAGAAACTGAAGGCTGCCTTGTCAACCAAACTGATGTATTAAACAGCCCTGGTAAACCATGCAAAACTGTGCCACAAGGCAAGTGACAAGGAATCCTCTAAGGATGAAATTCAGTGTTCCCTTGGAGACTTTCAACAGAGTAGGCAAACATTTGTTGCCCCAGAGATAAAGGATTTGGCTGCGTTTGCCATAGGAGGAGGGAAGAGAAGCTCTAAGGATGCAGTGCAATCCTTGCTCTAGTTGCTGCCAGAACTACCACTCTTGGAAGAAGTGCTCCCCCACCCCTTCCTCTCAAGGACAGCAGCAGCCTGCGGCTGTTCACAGGGGGCTGCCACAAACGCCAATAGACTTTGTACTCCTTAACTTGTCTCTTGAGACTGCTAACCACAGGAGGAGTGACAATTCTGATGATGGCTTTGCTGCTTTTTAACTTTTCATCATACTCTTGTCAATAAAATCTTTGGAAGGAGATTTTTCAAAATTACATTGGAAGGCAAATGCAAAATCACTTTTAATAGGATGTGGGCTTCTAAATCCTGTGGTCATATCTGAAACTCTTTCACTAAATGACCAGCTGCCAAAATCTAATGGCTATATATCATATTAATCACTGTGATGTTTGCTACCAGACAATTGATTGCCTTCAACATAAGTTTGGGTTTTTTTAAAGAGGTCAATTTCCATTTTGCCTCCAAAATATATACTTAGACTTTCCAAAGTTTATCATAGGTAAGACAGTTTGACTGCTTTGAAAATACATCTGTAAGCGTTAAGCTCTTTTGAAAACAGACACTAATTAAATCCTGTCCCCAAAATAATAAATACATGTAACTCTTCCATACTCTAATACATTCTTTTTTCTACTTGCAGATAATGACTTCAAATGAATATGGGAAAATCGAAGACAGGTGGGGGAAGCAGAAGA
The DNA here is from genome assembly GCA_008711295.1 of Anarhynchus alexandrinus. Classification (NCBI taxonomy): domain Eukaryota; kingdom Metazoa; phylum Chordata; class Aves; order Charadriiformes; family Charadriidae; genus Anarhynchus; species Anarhynchus alexandrinus. The sequence goes on along the minus strand of VUYV01000177.1, from coordinate 1,150,652 downwards.
ATATTCAGGGTGCTCTGCACACACCAAATACATAGACAAAGAATGAAACCAGAAATTCTTTTTTTTTTTTTGAAAAAGTGGAAAATGTGTATGCTTTCTTATGCAATATCCCATTTTCTACTGAAGTTAGCAACCAGAGATCTAACAGTGAGCTCTTCAGATTATTATAGATTTCTGGCAAAAAATAATAAAAAAACCCCTGCCTTTTCATTAGCTTTTCTTTTTTTGCAGATGTAACACCAAGACCTAAGGAAAATGCTATGCCATGCTTGAAAATATAGTATAAAACCCATTGTACTTGAGGGACCTTTGCAGCTTCAGAGGAAATAAATTACGTATTTGCATTGTAAGTTAACATTCCAATTATGATTCCCTATGACACCATTCAATACCAGTTCATAAAGAGCTGCAGGAGTCTATATCACACTTTGTGTACTTTCAAAGCGCACAATAAGTTACTCTGTACATATACACTCTTGGTCTCAGCTTCACTCAGCTGAAGTACAATGCATACACACATAGAAGGACCCTGGCAAAAGGCAGGACAAGAAGCACAAGAATGAGAGCAGAGAAAATTTTATCTCCTTATGCACTTACAATGGTCAGGTTTACCTGACTGTTGTGAAGGTCACCGATGTGAATTGCAAAGCATCAACTTGTTAGAAGTAGCTGCAAGTAAAATCAGGAGATCCACTGAACAGGAGTTACTAGATCCACATCAAGTTACTGTGTTGAGATAATCAAGAGTAATAACTAATGTCTTCCTCTGTGCAGGGATGATCTTGCACAGTTCTTTTCTTTCATTTCAGTCATACCAACCAGGTATGCGTATCTAGCGATCTAGCTATATTTTTCCACACACACACATATATGTACTTATACACATACTTATACACATATATGCTTGCATAGACACACACACACACATATATGTATTTAAACACATTTACAACTTCCTTTGCCCCAGTCCTATTAAAGAGGGCATTTACTTGGGAATGGAAATAGGATCAGGGCCACTACTAGCTTTTTTAAACCCTTTCTGTGCATTTGTATGTTTGCGTCTTACTTTCCGCATAGAACAAATCCGTTTATGGAAAATCATGTCTTATGAATACTGCCCATGAATCTTGGCCCTCCTGCTACCTTCCTTAAGGCAGACAATAAAACTTAGATATATTTATTATTAATATACCATTTTTCCATTGCACCTTTCATTTCTGAAGCTCTGGTTCAGCTTTGCATCGTTGCTGCAAGGTAGCAATATTCTACCCACTTTCTGCATTGCTAATATGACAAAAGAAGAATCTGGACAAAAAGGCAACAAAGCCAAAATCTGAACTCTGAGAGCACTTAGTTCTCTACCTTGTGCTAGCTAGTGAGCTATTAGTGATGCTTCAGTTAATATGTGTGTTCTTGCCAGGATCTCTGCACAGTCTTTCCTTGACAGAATACTATGAAGTCTCTAGATAGGAGTAAAGGCTATTAAAAGAGGTTTGCATCTGCAAACCTACTGAATAATTATAGCAGTGTCTGATTATGAGAAGTTTGTTTAAAAGGGACCTGACCATCACACATGAAAAGCACCTGCCATCTAAAACTTCTGCTAGATTTTTGCAGATACCTAAATGTCTGAGCTCTCCAGATAATAAAGCCCAATTATTCCTTCAATACTCATGGCTTTTTAAACCCCTTCTCTAGACAGCAACATTTTATGCCTATTTCAAGGACACGTGAGTTTTTGCTGATGGTCTATAGTTCCCCAGAAGCTCATCCATCTGGTATTCCTTTTAGTATATTCCTCTGTAGATGGATAAGACTGCAATGTGGATCAACTGTATAAAATCCCTTTGCAACCCCTGACTACCCTTTGATAATAGCAGCCTTCTGTACCCAGCAGTTCTTAAGAGATGCAATTTGCAGTACGCAGTTCTGTGCAACAGCCAAGCAAAGCTCCAATTCCCATTTCATGTAAACAGTGACTCAGATCACTTGAATAGGGCAACATTTTATCAATATCACTAAGAGATCAGAATCACTCCAACCCTGCAAGCTTTAAGATTTTTATTAATTATTGTGGGGCTGCTGGAAGCCTATGTTTCTTTTCAAACAAATCACCTTTCAAACATCTCTATCTCAGCTCACTTTGCTTTTTTTCTCCAGGGTTGCCTCTTTCTTTTCATGGGAGAAAAAAAATGTGTTAAGTTCTTTACATACAGTTCAGTGCCTGCCTATTGTAAGCACAGCCAAATCCCATGGTGACTGGATGTCTACAGCCCAATTTACTGCAATCCTCCTTTCAATAAGCAAGCAAGGCAAAGAATGGAACAATTTTGCTTATCTACTGCTTGCTGCTCAGTTGCAGCCATGGGTGGGGAGGCAGCACCATCTCTCACCCTGTGCAGACATTTTTCATCTGCATGCTCTGAAATTGAAATTTTGAGATGTTTATAAATAAATAAAAACCTGCCTGTATTTAATGCAGTGTAATATTTGCATAATTACTTTTCAAGGTAATGAGTTTAACAGAAGCCAAAACACAGAAGGTTGAATATCTTTAGAGCAGCCTGTGCCAGCAAATAAACACAGAACTCTTGTAAGTATCAAACTGCAGAGCAGTTTAGTACCAGCGTAATTTATTTAGGGAACAATAAGCATCTATTTGTGCTGGGCCAGTGACCAAGGTGAATAAATGAAAGACATATATGTAATTGAATATTAGATGAGCCACCATTTCATTTCACCACCATTTGTCTCTTGAAATATCCGTAAACAACCCTGCTGAACAAAACATTAGAAAATAAAGGTGGCTGTCAAACTACCTCCTCCAAAGCCAAGCAAACAGCTGGGCTGAAGCAAATAATGACAATTTGAAAGAAAATAGTCTGAGATGGTGGCTCCCTGTTTTGTTAAGTGATGAAATCAAGACCAACATCAGTCTAACATAGAGATCTAGTCAGTGGCATCTCTGCCTTCCTGGATCATAAATTAACTGGCAGGTAGGAGATAGATTGGAGATGCAGCTGGCTAACCTGTATTGACACAAAGCAACTAACCAACCCACCCTGCATAGCAAACCCCAATATACTCGGGCATCAACTATTAAGCCAAGGTATTACAATGTTTTATCATCAACTTGCTGCGTAACCCATCAGGAAGTAATTAGTATCAATATTATTCAATGGCCTGCAGTCTCTTCTTCAAGAATATTTCCAAGACCATTATAGAACTTTAGAGAACCTTGGTCCACCTGTACGACATTATTTCTACACAAGAGGAGGAAGTGGTCTTTGGGAGCCTAAATGTTTAACTGACAATTCTGACTGAAAATATTGCCAATGTTTTCTAACATAGCCACTGTTCGTAATGCGATGAGCCGTACATCACACCTCTGTACAATGTGTAAAAGTGACTTGATAGCTGAACTGAAATTCTGAAGTACACAACTACAGATAAGTGTTATTTTAAGTCACAGCATTTTAAGCAAATAAAGCAGAGCAATAAATACGTAAACCAATATAAACACACTTTGATATAAGCAGTTGGTGTTACACAAAATTTAAATCAACAGTGAATATGTTACATATTGCAAAGCTTGTTTTTTTCAGGGACAAAACTGATTCCAATGTACAAAGCAGTATTAGAGAGAATCCACAGGGCAATGATCATCTGTCTCATCCAGTATGGTACATTTCAGTTAAAGGAAGAGGCACAGGACTTTGTTTTCAAAATGTTTACTGAAGCATGCAGGTCACAGGAAATGTAACCTATCAGCTTAGAAGCTCAAAACAGAAATGTCTTGTCCCAGCCAGTGACTCAAGAGGAGTGACCAGAGAAGTTTGACCAGACCAAACTATCATAGCCATATAGCCTACCTATAGCTCAAAAAACCTAGGAAATATTTTTGCTTTTGTTTCCTGGAATGAATTCTAGCTATGTAAAATGTAAATGATTTGCTTTCTAGGCTACACAGAATTTGTGTTTCAATCATTTTGTTATTTTGCTAGATTCAAAGTAGTTCAAAAATTCATACGAATATTTGCTTCCTTCCCCTGCATTTCTTTTGCTATACATATGTTAAACAACACTTCAGAGAGAAATCTCAATTGTCAAGAGCTCTCGCAGCCANCCCCCTTTACAATAGTAACTAAGACAGACTCTATAAATTCTGAGATTTTGGTCTGCAAATAAAAATCTCCTGGATGTGCCCTTGCATTTATAAATGTGTTAGTTACTATATTTGCATTGCTTACTTTTAACAGCTCATGGCAGGAAACAAATCATAGTAAATCTAAGATCAAGTCATTAATTCTACTGCAACTCAAGCGCAGTAAGAATATTTCACAAGACTCAAAAGCTGAAGTGGAAAAGGTCTCAATTTTTTTTAAAAAAGACCCTCAAAGCTTGGGTTCCCCAAAACATTTATACACATCAGTGACTTCCCTGGGATTTTTTATTTATTTTTCCCCAACAAACACTTTGAGCAGAAATGACATTGTATTTGCTAGCAATTTCACCCTTTGAAATGTTCAGCTTTTCATCAGAAAGCCTGCACAGAAAGTATTATTTCTTCATTTTAATGTTAGTGAATACCTGATTTGCCCAGACAGCTCTGAATGGGCTAACTCTTGTTCTCCCAACACTGTTTATCTGAAGGTTAGAAGCCAAAATGGGGGTCATAAGAAAACCTAACCATCCAGAAACCAATTTTTCAAAGCAATTTTTGAACCTCATAAGACAATATAAACTAATGATGCAGAACTCGATGCTCCAAGAACTCTTCTTAAGCTAAAGAAACAGTGGATTTTGGTCATGAATTCTAAGCACTGTTGGACCCAATTTATAATAGGTGTGCTGAATGAATTGTCTCATATTGAAGCTCACAAAGTGATCTATGTAAGAATAGTCAGGTTAGATAAAAGCTCTCCCTAGTGCGCTATCCACTGTCTCTAATAGTGATCAGCAGCAAACAGAAGAGTATAAGAATGGTGGTATTCTCCAAGCCTTCATAAGGTATAGCTTAAGGGTTTTGTCAACCGCAGACAGCCTCTTGGTATCCAATAGCTTACAAGTATTTTCTTCTTCTAATTTACCCACTCCCATTTTGACACCCCGACTACTTTTTGCTTTATTATATACCTCTATGGCAAGGAGTTTCATCCTCTTCAGCAGCAAAATCAAACCTGAGTTAAAAGTTCATCATACTGGCCTAGTGTTTAAAATTTCTTTCTTCCAGATAAAGCATCTAATATCGTCTAATTTCTCTATAAATGTCTATAATCAGGGAAAAAAGAAAATATTTCCAAAAAATAACTCACATGGTACTAAAGTAAGACATCTGCAAAGGGACTTTCTAACAGAAGTGCTCAGTGAATCAAGATAAATCTTTTGTTAAAAACTTATGAGGGATAATATTTGGAAACCTGAAAGGAAGAAGGTAATATTCATTATGAGAGTTAAGCTTTTCCATAATTTACCTGGGTTGATATAAATTTACACATGCTTGGGTGATCTTCTTTTAAAATTAGCACTTCCCTAGCTTTCTTTTGGGCAATTATACCTTCCCAATTTTTCCAAAATTTATTTAGAAGTAAATTTGTGGACAAGAAAATGCTTTAGATAATTCTTTCAGAAACTCTGCAATACAAGTTATCTCTACCTGCTAAATTTTAAAAATTTCATTTTAGTGAATTATACTTATCATCCTTGTTATCACCAGTGAAAAATAAAATAGAAATCTATCTCAAGGATAAATCATGGAGTAGCGTCTGGGAGTCAAGCAGAAGAAAGTTCTGCATTTTCTGCACTTCTATAAACTGACTCGACGTGGAGTACTGCATCCAGCTCTGGGGCCCCCAACATAGGAAAGACATGGACCTGTTGGAGCAGGTCCAGAGCAGGGCCACAAAGATGATCCGAGGGCTGGAGCACCTCTCCTATGAGGACAGGCTGAGAGAGTTGGGGTTGTTCAGCCTGGAGAAGAGAAGGCTCCAGGGAGATCTTATTGCGGCCTTCCAGTACCTAAAGGGGGGCTACAGGAGAGCTGGGGAGGGACTTTTTACAAGGGCATGTAGTGATAGGATGAGGGGTAATGGCTTCAAACTGGAAGAGGAAAGATTTAGATCAGATATTAGGAAGAAATTTTTCACTCTGAAGGTGGTGAGACACTGGAACAGGTTCCCCAGAGAAGTTGTGGATGCCCCATCCCTGGAAGTGTTCAAGGCCAGGCTGGATGGGGCTTTGAGCAACCTGGTCTGGTGGGAGGTGTCCCTGCCCACGGCAGGGGGGTTGGAACTGGATGGTCTTCAAGGTCCCTTCCAACCTAAACCATTCTATGATTCTATGACTTGCCTTTAAGGGTGCATTGTGATAGGAGGTTAGAAGTGGACAAGACCATTACACTGTGGAGTAATTTGGTAAAAATTCTGGTGATTTTCTCTTGTAGAGCTCTTTCCTCATCAAACACTTTCCTAGTGAATTATTCACTGAGGAATAAACTTCAAATGACCCCTCATTCATTTCCTAGCTTTGTTATAAAACTAGAAATCAAATCATCACAAGCTTACCTGGCTAAACAAATAAACATCTACTTGTCTAAGTTAGTTAAACACATTAAAAGTAGCAAAACCAAAATAAAACAAGAAAAAAAAAAAAGCCCTCTCAGCTGAGTTCATTCTTAATTAAACACAACAGATCAACTGTGCTATGCACCTCAGGTAACTTCAAGGGCTACAGAAAGGTCTAGATTAGATTATTATTCATTAGATATTATTCAGAAATCTACCAGGAATTTTGGCTGGCTACAGAAATGTTTTACTTTAGGTTTCCACATGGAGTTTCTTTAGGTGGTCAATCAGAGATAGAAATTTCTGCTCGCAGTTTTCTTACCCTTAGCCTCTTCTGAACCTTTTTTCCACAAAGCAAAAAAATGAGTTATTTCTGAGTGAGGAAGCGAGATTGAGAGAGTGATTTAAAAAGTCCAAGGTAATATATATCCAAAGGTTGGGAATTTTTGCCCTCTCTCAAACTCAAATCACTTCCTGTTTCCTACTGGCAAATGCATTTGACAAACAGGGGCATCTGTGATATTTAATGCAGCGCTTGAAAATGGTCTTTTGAGGATTACATTATAGAGCTTTTGTGTCCCAAGCACCACAGGTTTTAGGGCCTGCCAAAACAGAGGTACATGACAGCACCTTTCCAAGGTTGAACAGGGGATATTTAAGAGGGGGAGGAACGTAATTTGTTAATTGTGTGTAGCTAGGGTAGAGGTGTATTTATTTTCGCTGTCCTCAGAAACACTCTGTTAATACAACACTGAGAGCGGGCTAATAAACCAGCCTATTCAACTAAACTTAGTATTATGCTAATGCAATAATTCAACATTTTATTAACATGGGAAATGGCCGAGTTCAGTTGTGTCTGCTCAGATCAGAAGTCTCTCAAGTCTCTTGGAAACTATTGGAGGATAGACACAACACACATATAAATAATGGAAAAACATGAGCTCATCTACTCAGTCAATGCAAATTTTACTCATTGCTTGTTTCCCAGACCTAATAAAAAAAAAAGGCAAGGAAAAACCAAACAGCTTCTGCTACTATACTACGAATTTTTCTGTTGACTTCAGGGTGCTGTAACCTCTGCAATGCTACAGTGTCCTCATAATAACACAGAAGGAGGGCAGGGTAACAACCCACCTTTCTTTCACACATACCAGAAAGTCTCACAATTCAAGATCTCAAAATTGCAGAAGGGGGTAACTATTGCTAGACTTTAAAGTGCAAACAATTACAGAGGAATAAGAGGTTTTCTGCATCCTTCCTTGTTGCTATCCGCACAAAGACCAGAGCTAATACGAGCCTTTAAAAAAAAGGTACATTTAAAAAAAAAAAAGCTACATTACCTCTGACAAGTCAGTACAAGTTTTATATTCAGTTTCAAAGAATATACTTGTAAATTATTTTAATAAATCGGGGGGGAAAAAATCTTTTATGCACAGTATAGTCACATTTCCATTATTTCAGTTTCCTTCCCTGGTTTGATAGAAATGCAACTAGAAAGCTGAGGACATTTTGCAAAGTCCAGTATTTCAGTGAAAAGCATTTTCAGGGTAGACCTTGAGGAACCTTAACCATAACTTATCTGATCAAAAACCTGCAACTAAAGCTTTGCACAAAGGGCTGGATCTAGCTAAAGATAAAACATATAACATTCATTTCATCACCCAATAAAAGCCAATTTCTAGCCAGCTGTGTCATTACTCCAATTTCAAATGCAAACCTTGGTGCTCAACAAATAAGAATAATTCTTATTTCAAGGGCTGTTTTCTCACCTCCTGCCAATGTCAGATTAGTCAACATGACACGTATTGGAGGAACTGAAAGTGCTAGAGATTTGGAAAGGGCATGGATGAAAATTTCATGGCAATTGAATACTAATTATACTTATCTAGCAAATAATTACTACATGATCAATGTTCCATTAAAAAAAAAAAGAGAACAGACAAAACCCCCTTCATTTTCCTTATCATAAAACCTGATGAAAATCTGATAAAAAATATGCATATGTATCTCCTCCTGGCTACTTTATACAGTCCTTTCTTCCTTAGGCTCCTGATTCCTGCCTACAGATTACATATAGCAGAATATAAACCCACTGCTGTGGCCTGAATTCGGCTGGGCATAGGGTACCTAAAAAGCAGATGTTGCAATACCTGCACCTGTTCTGTGAAACATGCTGTTCCATTTATTATAAATTCACTTATCCCAGGGACTGTACATGTTACCCAGGGAAGATATGAGTTTAAAAAAGCTGTATGTAGCTTTCTTTTCAAGAGGCAGGCATAACCTACTTTCTCTCATTACTTTGTACTTTTGAAGGTAAATAACCTCAGCTAGAAAATCTCTGAGAGCACATTGCTTGGCTCAGTTTCATTGGCTAGCCAGGCTTGCTAAAGAATATGTTTTAATAGGCTACCATCTGCAACCTTCCCATTATAGTCTCTTTTCCAGGATGTGTGATATGTGATGACTTTGCTAAATGCATAGAAGAGTAATCTACCATTCAACATTATTTCAGTGACACACGCTGGAATTCAAATTTTGTCATTCCTTTCTAGAAAGCAAATGACCATAACCTCAAGGAGGAAAGTAATTCTGAGAGTTATGACATATTATGATATATTTCAATCTAAGTTTAAGTCCTTAAATTAAAACCAAATTAATTTTGTAGCATCTGGGGCATTCAGAGGAAGAAGATGAAGCAAAAAGAAACAAAAATTTCCATGCATTTGGAACTTCCTTAACCAATCTTGCTCACTGTTGCAAGGGCCTAAGAGCTCAGCGTTTCAATTCTCCTCTTCCTCCTGCAGCTACTAAAAATGGGGATGTCCATTAATGCGTAGAATCATAGAATGGTTTGGGTTGGAAGTGACCTTTAAAGATTATCTAGTTCCAACCTCCCTGCTGTGAGGAGGGGCATCTTTCACTAGATCAGGCTGCTCAAAGCTCCATCCAGCCTGACCTTGAAAAATTCCAGTGATAGGCATCCACAACTTCTCCGGGCAATCTGTTCCAGTGTCTCACCACTCTCATCCTAAAGAATTTCTTCTTTTGTTCTTCCAATGTCATTGTCATTTCTTCAGTATCTTGCATTTTAGAAGTCATGGTACTTGACAGTTCTCCCCAGAAGTGCACTTGAGCACTTCATTAACAATACGTAACATGCTTTTTTACTGTCCTGTGAATTAGAGAAGCAGAATGGGGAAATTCTACATTCTTCCTCAAAGCAATTAAGGATACATCTAGAAAAGGAGGTATATCACCTCTCCTCTTCCCTCTAGGAGGACTGCTTTGTTTGCTTGTGCTCTGAGCTCCCAAATTTGGAGGTACACTGCAGAGGTCTGGCACAAAGCCCCAGACCTAGCCCTGTTAAGCCCCACTCCACAGTTTATTCACTCACACCACTGTTGTCATGTGGCTCTTGGTGGACTTGAAAATAGAATTAATAAAAATACTGAGTAGATCTGCTTTACAGTAGAAATAAAATCACAATTCTGATAAATGGAAACTAAACTGATTTGTACCTACTGAGGTCTTACTGTTCTCAAACTTGTTACTCAATTCAATGACAAAGATCTTTTAGCCTCCTGCAAAATTAGGTAGATTTCTTCACCAAAACAGTTATGTATGTATTTTTAAAGGTTAATATTCTTTTTTGAAATACATATGTTAATGTGGCCTAGCACATGTTTTTCTGTCCTATTTTGAAAACTTCAACCCTTTGTTTCACTGAAACATGACAATATTCTACCATTGCTAAAATCTAGATAAATAAGCTAAAGGTATTTGGCAACAATTACCAAATGATGAAACAAGTTAGATAATTGTATTACATAGGAAGTGAAGCAGATTTAATTAAAATGTCATTCCTTGGATATGTGCAGAGGTTTCTTATCACCTATAAACCAAAATAACTTTGGTGTTGCATGAAAGTAGACAAGATAAGAATATAAGATTTATACAATATATGAGAAGAAAAAGGAAAGAAAAATATAACAGCAATATGATATGTTGCTAGTTTAGTACAAATTTTGGACTGATGTTTCATATTAAATGTCTGATTTCCTTCACAGTAGTACACCAAGGTATAGAACAATGAGCATTCACTGAAGGTGATACGCTTATATGATTATGATACCTGCTTCAGAACAAATCTCTCTGTAAAAGATGCAATGTAGATATTGGAGCAATCCAACAGATCTAGAGAATATTTGAGGTGGGGCATTTGTGGATACGTGATGGGAGAGAGGAGGATATGGATATGTGAAAAGAGGATATCAATGGCATCAATGATTGACAAAATTTATTTCAACCACTTTTTCAAACTGAACAGAGCCTGAGGCCATATTTCCCACTTTGTAAATAAATGGACTTGGAGTAAGAGAGATACACTTTGCTCTCTTTTGGTCATGAAAGAACTGATCCATTTCTTATCATTTTCTTTTTTTTTCCCCTCAAGATAAAAATTATATATACTATAATATATATAATATATAAAAAATATCTCTCTATATATATATAAGTATTTAAGTGCTAAATGCTTTCATCCAAATCCTGGTGCTTTCACTTTGGAATCAAAATGAAAACTCCCATCTCAATCAGAATTTGCCCATGCATTAAACATTTCACAAAAATAAGTTATTGCTAGCATCTATAAGTTAGAGCAGAAGTTGTTTCAAGATTTCAGTACTTCTTGTGATAAAGTGTGAACATGACTTGAAAATCCAGTACACTCTAGGCTTCTTACTAGATACTAATGTTAAAGGCATTGACTTAGGGTCTTCAGATCCTATTTCATAACACCTCATTCTTTGAAATTACTACTTTCTGGTAGGCTTTTCCTTTCCAACTTAGAGAACACAGCTTCCCTAAGAGCTTTAAAAAGTATTTCCTTAATAGCTCTATTTCGTTCCTTCACAGATACTAATTAATTTTGCACTGGCTTGTGAGCTTGATGATTTCATTGCAGAAACATCAGCAGGTCAATAATCCAGCACAGAGAAGGTGCTAGGTGCTGTGGATAAAACACATGATGAAAACAGTTTTTCAGAAGAAAAAATGAAAGTGTAAAGGTCAATATAGGACTTCACACTGATTTCCTCATCCCATTTAAGTATGCAGATCTCAAAGTGTACCAGGGAGATAAAAATAGGATTTGCGTTGTGAAACTTGGAGTTAAAGCCAAGGACCATACTAAGCCAAAACAAACTCTGAAGCTAAGTTAAAGGTCTGGCATGAAAGAAAACAAAAGCTACAAAACAAAATAAAAACTACAGCAGGCTAGAATGGTACTTGACCAAACAAATAAGCTGGCCTGGGAAAACAGATGTTATTTAACATTAGCTGGACAATGTACTAAAAGAAAGTTCGACAAAACCTTTTCCTTTAGAAGCTTTTCTGCACCATATGCATTAAAGTATATTCAACACACAGGCGTGAGCTGAGAGTTCCCCCTGTGAACTGCTACCTGAGGAGACTACAGGCCATGGGTTAGGAAAATTCATGTCTTTATGGATCAATGAATATTAGCAATTTGATTATCCTCACAAGGTGTAATGAAAGTTAATACTTAAAAACATGTGAAATTGATTTTCATTACCATCCCCCATTATCATCAGTCATCAAAAATCACCTTTTATAATGGACTTCAAACAAATTTTCTACTTATAATAATATCGCCGCTCTTGGAGAAAAAAGTAATGGGTATATAGCAATTCACCATACACATAAATTATCTTTAACTTCTCAATCAGAACAGTTCCTTGAAAAGGTTTTTTAAGGCAAAGTTGTAGTTACGATTAGTCTTCACTGCGTGGTGAATGCTCTCTGTTAGGATACCCAATGTTCATCGGAACCAGACATCTAAACTAGAAAATAATTTTGAAAATGGTTTACCATAAATTCCATTTGCATCTCAATATTAGATGCAGATTAGATGTCAAACTTTAGGTGCCCGAGGAGGAAAAATATGAACTTTCAGTAACGTTAATACAACAATATACTCTTGCACTATTTTTTTCTACTAACACTTCAATGAAATGCAACATTACCCGAATGCAAGGCAGTGCTTTTTAAAATGTTCCTAGTTCTGTTAACCTATGCTGTTAAGCCTTAATTCTAATTGAATCCTATTCACACAACTCTCTCAACATTTCTTTGATAAGCCATATAAAGCCTGGTTTTGTCAATAGACATTTAAGGGTACCTAAACAAGTAAAGCAAAGTCCAGAATGAAATGGAGCTAATATTTGGGACATAAGAGTCTTACATGAACCTGACAAGCACTAATGAGTTCCTGTGCTCACTCTGGTTCCTTCTCTTCTCCACCTAGAAAAAGAGATCAACTACAATCTGCTGTTAGGTAATTGCTAACGGTAAAGATACTCCACAACACACTTCACTTATGCAAGAAAGAAGGGCACTGACCAAAAAATGTTTGACCATCAGAGATGGGCCCCAAAAGCTTGGCTCAATATCTCATATCTCTGAGAATATGGGAGGCTAGGCATGAAAACTGAGAGTCTTTTCTTCTATCCCACTGCATAATAAGGAATCTCTGGTTAACATTAATCACCAGAAGATGCATTTTCCACACCAGCTCTCAGTGTTACTGACACTTGCATTGTTTATGCACCTCAGTGGAAGAAAACTATTATGAATGGTACCACTAAGGAGTGTGTATGCATCCAGACATAGTGAGAATAGACCACTATCTTGATTGCAACACATGGTTTGGAGTGAAATGCTACCCCAGAAACCAGCATAAACAGCAGATGAAGTCCAGGACAAAAATGAAGACAGAACGTACTGATACAACCCAAAGATAGACAATGCTGTTACCACAGATCTAGACACAGGTATATAGAAAATAAAATGAAAACCATATGTTTATTTGTTTTATATTTTCTTATATTTCAAACCTATTATGTCTTTCTGTCACCAGCTATTAAACTATTAGGACACCTAGGCCCAGAAGAGTGCAGCTCAAAATCCTGTATCCTGGAACTTTGCTTCTATGGGAAAAGGATTTTAATTTGGGGTATTCAAATCTTCCTTGCAGTTCTATTCATTTTCAAACCATTACCCTCAGCCTTATGGATTTTTTAAAACCTCAGTTTAGCGAGTAGTTAGTTTTAACTCATCTTCTAACAGATCAATAACTGTCCTTTCGTCTCTGGAGAGGTAGTGTTTTATGCACCTCTCAAGAATGAGTCATTTCCTATACAGACAAGAAACAAGACCCTGTGACCACTTTATCTCTTCTTAATTTTTCTGTGTGTTAATCTGAGAAAACTTTTATTTTGTTTGGAAAGAGATGTTCAAATCTCAGGTGAAGGGATTTTCAGATGCTGAAACTACATTGCTATGTAAACATAGAGGTTAGCAGCCATAACTGTACAACCACCTAAAAGGGCTCCTGTATGATGTTAAACATCAATCTAATTAGATATGGTAGCAACAAGATACTTTGTATAAGTAAGGCAGACCTTACTCTTAGTTCAAGAGTGCCATAATAATGAGTTCAAAGTTCCTGTTCAAAATCAGTCAGAATAGGTAGCTGAAAACTGATACAACTAATATAATTGCATCAGTCTTCTTATTTTTGAAATGGGAAAAAGATATTTTGTCAGAGATGCGCATCTGAAGAGACTTTCTGTCCAAAAGCTGTGAGTTAAGGTGCCAAATTACTCCTAGGTACAAATTATTCAAGCCAGACAGGAATCAAACTTGCAATTTTTAAATCAGTAGTCAGACACTTTATTCGTTGCAAGGCTGGCAGAAGCATCCACCTCCTTGGCATTCACTCCTGGTTAACTTAGATATTTCCTGTTCTCATGACATTTCTGAGAAACCAGTCCTATTATTTTTTTTCCAATTGTTTTAAAAGCACAAATTATAATCTTATCCAGAGTTTTTAATTCCGCTGTTTGGAAGGGAAGTGCAGGGCTCACAGTTGCAATGGCTGAATGTTTTTGTGTTTCAAGCCTGAGGTTGCCTGTATCCAACACAAATATCATGGTTTTCAGAAGTGCAGATGGAAAAAATACAAAGCTACTAAGCTAGCATTCAGCTAGTATTCAATCCATGTCCACCAGTCTTCATTAAATAGGAATAAAAAACTCAGCTAAAATTTTAAAATCATGGAATCATAAAATAGTTTGGGTTGGAAGTGATCTTTAGAGGTCATCTAGTCCAGCCCCTCTGCAATGAGCAGAGATATCTTCAAAGAGATGAGGTTGCTCAGAGCCCCGTCCAACCTGACCTTGAATGTTTCCAGGAACAGGGCATCTACCACTTCTCTGGGCAACCTGTTCCAAGGTTTCACCACCCCCATTGTAAAAAGTTTCTTCCTTATATCTAGTCTAAGCCAAACCGCTGTTAGTTTAAAAACATTATTCCTTGTCCTATCACAACAGGCTATGCTAAAAAGTTGGTCCCCATCTTTCTTATAAGTCCCCTTTAAGTACTGAAAGGCCACAATAAGGTCTCCCTGGAGCCTTCTCTTCTCCAAGCTGAACAACCCCAACTCTTTCAGCCTGTCCTCACAGCAGAAGTGCTCCAGCCCTCTGATCATCTTTGTGGCCCTGCTCTGGACCTGCTCCAACAGGTTCATGTCCTTCTAATGTTGGGGGCCCCAGAGCTGGATGCAGTACTCCAGGCGGGGTCTCACCAGAGCGGAATAGAGGGGGAGAATTATCTCCCTCAACCTGCTGGCCATGCTTCTTTTGATGCAGCCCTCGATACGGTTGGTCTTCTGGGCTGCAAATGCACATTGTTGGCTCATGTCCAGCTTTTCATCCACCAGTACCCCCAATTCCTTCCCGGGAGGGCTGCTCTCAATCCCTTCATCCCTCAGCCTGTACTGATAGTGGGGATTGCCCCTGCCCTGGTGCAGGACCCTGAACTTGGCCTTGTTGAACCTCATGAGGTTCGCAGANTACTGATACAACCCAAAGATAGACAATGCTGTTACCACAGATCTAGACACAGGTATATAGAAAATAAAATGAAAACCATATGTTTATTTGTTTTATATTTTCTTATATTTCAAACCTATTATGTCTTTCTGTCACCAGCTATTAAACTATTAGGACACCTAGGCCCAGAAGAGTGCAGCTCAAAATCCTGTATCCTGGAACTTTGCTTCTATGGGAAAAGGATTTTAATTTGGGGTATTCAAATCTTCCTTGCAGTTCTATTCATTTTCAAACCATTACCCTCAGCCTTATGGATTTTTTAAAACCTCAGTTTAGCGAGTAGTTAGTTTTAACTCATCTTCTAACAGATCAATAACTGTCCTTTCGTCTCTGGAGAGGTAGTGTTTTATGCACCTCTCAAGAATGAGTCATTTCCTATACAGACAAGAAACAAGACCCTGTGACCACTTTATCTCTTCTTAATTTTTCTGTGTGTTAATCTGAGAAAACTTTTATTTTGTTTGGAAAGAGATGTTCAAATCTCAGGTGAAGGGATTTTCAGATGCTGAAACTACATTGCTATGTAAACATAGAGGTTAGCAGCCATAACTGTACAACCACCTAAAAGGGCTCCTGTATGATGTTAAACATCAATCTAATTAGATATGGTAGCAACAAGATACTTTGTATAAGTAAGGCAGACCTTACTCTTAGTTCAAGAGTGCCATAATAATGAGTTCAAAGTTCCTGTTCAAAATCAGTCAGAATAGGTAGCTGAAAACTGATACAACTAATATAATTGCATCAGTCTTCTTATTTTTGAAATGGGAAAAAGATATTTTGTCAGAGATGCGCATCTGAAGAGACTTTCTGTCCAAAAGCTGTGAGTTAAGGTGCCAAATTACTCCTAGGTACAAATTATTCAAGCCAGACAGGAATCAAACTTGCAATTTTTAAATCAGTAGTCAGACACTTTATTCGTTGCAAGGCTGGCAGAAGCATCCACCTCCTTGGCATTCACTCCTGGTTAACTTAGATATTTCCTGTTCTCATGACATTTCTGAGAAACCAGTCCTATTATTTTTTTCCAATTGTTTTAAAAGCACAAATTATAATCTTATCCAGAGTTTTTAATTCCGCTGTTTGGAAGGGAAGTGCAGGGCTCACAGTTGCAATGGCTGAATGTTTTTGTGTTTCAAGCCTGAGGTTGCCTGTATCCAACACAAATATCCTGGTTTTCAGAAGTGCAGATGGAAAAAATACAAAGCTACTAAGCTAGCATTCAGCTAGTATTCAATCCATGTCCACCAGTCTTCATTAAATAGGAATAAAAAACTCAGCTAAAATTTTAAAATCATGGAATCATAAAATAGTTTGGGTTGGAAGTGATCTTTAGAGGTCATCTAGTCCAGCCCCTCTGCAATGAGCAGAGATATCTTCAAAGAGATGAGGTTGCTCAGAGCCCCGTCCAACCTGACCTTGAATGTTTCCAGGAACAGGGCATCTACCACTTCTCTGGGCAACCTGTTCCAAGGTTTCACCACCCCCATTGTAAAAAGTTTCTTCCTTATATCTAGTCTAAGCCAAACCGCTGTTAGTTTAAAAACATTATTCCTTGTCCTATCACAACAGGCTATGCTAAAAAGTTGGTCCCCATCTTTCTTATAAGTCCCCTTTAAGTACTGAAAGGCCACAATAAGGTCTCCCTGGAGCCTTCTCTTCTCCAAGCTGAACAACCCCAACTCTTTCAGCCTGTCCTCACAGCAGAAGTGCTCCAGCCCTCTGATCATCTTTGTGGCCCTGCTCTGGACCTGCTCCAACAGGTTCATGTCCTTCTAATGTTGGGGGCCCCAGAGCTGGATGCAGTACTCCAGGCGGGGTCTCACCAGAGCGGAATAGAGGGGGAGAATTATCTCCCTCAACCTGCTGGCCATGCTTCTTTTGATGCAGCCCTCGATACGGTTGGTCTTCTGGGCTGCAAATGCACATTGTTGGCTCATGTCCAGCTTTTCATCCACCAGTACCCCCAATTCCTTCCCGGGAGGGCTGCTCTCAATCCCTTCATCCCTCAGCCTGTACTGATAGTGGGGATTGCCCCTGCCCTGGTGCAGGACCCTGAACTTGGCCTTGTTGAACCTCATGAGGTTCGCAGAGGCCCACTTCTCGAGCTTGTCCAGGTCTCTCTGGATGGCGTCCTGTCCCTCAGGTGTGTCAACTGCACCACTTAGCTTGGTGTCATCTGCAAATTTGCTGAGGGTGCACTTGATCCCACTGTGTTATTGATTAAAATATTAAACAGTATAACAGTATTGGTCCCCATATTGCCTCCAGAGGGACACCACTTGTCACCGATCTCCATCTGGACATTGAGCCATTGACCATTACCCTCTTGATGTGACCATCCAACCAATCCCTCATCCAAAAAAAAAAAAAAAGAGTTAATCCATTAACTGATGATGTTATAGATTGGTCTTACAGAGGAAACAAAAGTCTTATTGCCAAACAAGTCTTCCAAAAGGTTAGAGATCATACACATGCCCGTCTTTAGACAGCAGAGTTCAATTTGATGAAGGGCTTGTACAGTTCATGCTATTCAATAGATAACCAAATAGCTTCAGCTCCGCTTGCTGCTCAATACTGTGCACCTCACTGAGCAATACTCAGCAATTAAGGCTGAAGCAGCAGCCACTGAAACAGGTATTTGAACTGCTACACAATCAATTGTCAGATGACATTGTTGCGAAGGATCAAAAGCACAGAGAGATGTGAAGGAAAAGTACTGTCTAGCAGTCAGCAGTGCAGAAGGTGACAGGACTTGCATATATAAAGTAAATCAAAGGAAAGTAACAGGAACCTGAATATCAATGACCAGATCAACAAGTCACCCAGCTCCCTGTAGCACACTCCTCCTACTGATTAGCTGGAGATATGATTTCTGTTCTTCTTTGACTAAGAGTTAATTCTATCTATTCACAGCAAAAATGCCACTTAATGTGTAGCTATTCAATCACACACGGCATGACCTGAGCAAGAACCTGTCTCCTTGCCATGACCACTTCACAGCAAAAAGGCTGGAGGAAAGGTCTGTTGATGTTTTACAGGCAGCATAAACTACAGCCTCTAAATGGGTTTATAATTTCTTAATTTTATATATTATTAACATAAGTAGGCTGTAACACTCTTACATTGATATCCGTGCCAACAAAATGCATCCCTGAGATCTTCCAAGGTTTGCAAATGTCTTAGCAAAACTTATTGCTAAAGATCTAGCAATATCTGATTGAGAAGAGTTAGCTCTGTCAGTGGGCAGCTGCCAAACAAGGACAAGGACAGTTAACTTTAGCAAAACACCCCTCCCCATTTTAAAAACTTGCTTCAGAAAAAGAAAAAATCGCTCCTCTGCAGTAATTATTCATTTCTGCAGTAAATTCCACAGAACTAGCTTTCAAAACTAATTTTACAGCCTATACACATTGTTCTGTTACAAATAAACTGAATTTGGTATCTAAGTCTTGACAAACAGTTACTTAAGTAGAAAGGACAACTTTATGACTTCCAGACACTGTAGATTTTAGTAATATGCCATATATCCTCATATTTCTCCCTCTTTATTTATTGTGTCTTAAACTAGAACTCAACAACATCAGCTAGTAACTTAACCTTGCCTTTAGAAGTAGTACCACCTACAAGTTACCTCAGTTTATTTCACACACTGCATTATTTTTTTTTTATAGTCAGTTATCTGTAACAGCGAGTCTGTAACAACATTTTTTAAAACAGTATATATAAAAGGAATAACTTCTGCTAAACTTTTTCTCAAGTGGAAGTCCCAGGATAGACTTCCTCCTTGAAATCAGGTTTGGAGAATTTATTGATTATAGATTAAATCACCCAAATTCTACCTTAATTTATGGCAAAGTGAATACACACTTTACAGACATTCAAGTGATCTTTCTATTTTTATTCCTATTTTACCTGTCCCACAGTTTAAATAGATTATGCATAATTCCAAATTCCTGCAAATAAAATACAAATATAACATAAAAAATATTCCCAAGTGTTCTCATAATCCAATTGTATCTTCTTTTATAGCATTATCCTCAGTATGCAAATTAATTATATTGCATAAACTCCTTTGTAGTTTCTGAGTTTCTCTCTCTTTCTTAGCCACCTTGTTATATGTCCTCCCAGAAGCACAGGTAAATCTTGCAAAAATAGGCTTCCAGATAATTAAACTAAAAGCCAAGGATATTTCAGTGGCAACGCAAGAATGACAATGTTTGACTACCCTGGTGAAGTATCACAGGATGTCAGAAGGTATGATATTCTCTTAAAATCAACACCTACAATTTTCTTCAGAAATCAGATATTCAGAACTAGTCATGGATAGTTTAAAATAGTATATAGTATATATACTATATAGTATTATAAACTACTATAACATAATCTAGGCAACAAACAGCACTTCATCATGTGTTTGAAGTGTGTGCTCAGGAAGCATTCTTCCATGAAAAAGGGAAGAAAAAAGTGATGCAAAATGGTAGCTGCATTAACTATAAACCAAGTGTTGGCAGTGGGCTATAGCACGGAATGAAAATCAATGGATCCATTTACCACCACAAAAAAGGTCCCTCGCTGAGTATTTCCTTGGATTATGATATGAACTTATTTGAAACTCTGGTTTAAGTAAACTACTGTATTTACTGTAAGCTCCTATGTTTAAGAAACCCTGTAATTCTAAATAAATGCAATAATTTATTGTAGTCTGACATGCAATTCTAATTAATATGTCATCACAGTTCAAATGACATTTATGGTTGTACTGAGGTGGTTTGGATTAATCCACTAGGACTACAGAAATATGGTTATAAGTCTCTCCTCAGTGAAAGTCTCGCTTCTAATAAAAGACAATGAGCACGTAGCACCTGGATGACCTCTTAATATTTTCTTCAATATGGAGTTTATAGAAAGACAACAAATATCATAAGAGACAATACTATCCTGTCTTTCCGAATACAAGAGCCTTTTCATTTTGCCTTTTTTTTGTATTTTTGAAATCCATGTATTTTCTAAACTGACGCTTTTTCTCTATTTTATACTACCTACAGTCTGTACACAATACCTCTGAATCAAATGGAGAATATAGCACTATAAATCTTTAAGGGAACCATACATCAGTAAATTCAATTAATCTACTTCAACTATTCCACTATTATTTCACCACAAGTTACGAAATTGTATCATGAATATAGCTGCAGCTGGTCAAAATACTAAAATGTTTATAAATCTGGAAACATTTTCATTGCATTGGGGAGGAAGGGGAGGAGAGGGGGAAGAGAAACAAAATTCTCTGGAAAAATAAATCTTCAAACTTGCAACTTTTCAGAACTGGGATATAACTGTCTTAATACCAGATAAAATTCTCGAAATAGGAAACAAACCAAACACCTGATTTAGTACCAAGAAAGATATTCAAAAACTCTAAAACACGAAAGACTCATAGGAACTAGTGATTACTATAACGGTCTCATCTGACCAGCACTATAACACAGTCTGTAAAATGTGTCTCAATATTCTTAGGCATCAGTTTTTATTGATAAGATTTCAGTGGGATCCTTCAATTGCTAAACATCTCCGGCATTTAATTACGTCTATTACTGATGGCAAACTTCATAAGATTTCAGTGCTTAGCTGCAAAATCTTGAGATATTTTTTATCTAGGAGGATGAAAGTCATCTTCTTTCTCAAGACTGATATACTAGCACACCTGTCAACAAATACTTGTCACAAAAGGCATGCATGGCTTTAATTCTTAAATCATGTCATCCTTTACCTATCATGTACTAGATTAAACTCAAAGCCCCATCACAGTAGCAATCATTAAGTTCAAAATAGCTAAAAAATTGCCACTGTCTCCTGGCTTACATCTCCCAAGGCAGCTGCTTTCTTTGGGTAGAATGAAACTCTGAAAGGATGGGGTAAGGCACATCAGACACAACAGAGTCATCCAATCAGTTATTGCAGACAACCACATCAAATAACTTTGAACGTAATAAAATCCATCCTAGCACCAAATGTGCTCATGTCCCTTCTGCTCCTGTGGATGGCTGCTCCAGAACCTAATTTCATTCATAGTTCTTCTTCATTTCCACCATAAATTTATTCACCGGCACCGTATACTCATTTATTGTTACGCCAGCATCATTCATCATCGTAAATATCTCTTCCACTGCCACAGTGTTTATCCCTGAAGTTTTTATGGAAAACAATAAGATCTTCTCTCTACCTCTGTTTTTTAGCTTGGCAAATGCCAATTTTAAACATGAAGATACTGGTCCCCTTACTGCCCCTTTCTGCTGTTGTTCTGTTAGAGGGGAAGAGAAAGCAAAGCCTTTTCAATGTCTGCCTGCGACTATAGGACTGTCTTCTAAAATCATCCCCTCCGGGAACAAACTTGACTCCTCTAAGGACGGAATGAAAGATATATTTCCTTACCATAATGCTGTAAGAATGTATATGCACGCACAAAAACCGTGACGCAGCCTTTAAGAACTAGGCCGTTTGCCTAGGTGTCTTTGCTGCCCTAGCTTGAAAACGTCAATTATAATATTTGTATTTTGCTACGAGCTAGGCTATGCTTTCAGAAGATACTATGCAATCACAGGGAAACTAATTAGGATGGATATTGCCACTAGTTGTTCAGATCACTTAATCACACTTTTCTGCTTTGAGCTAAGAATGATTTATCATAATTTCCTTGACAAACTAAATGTAATACATAGCGCTTCTCATTTTAAGAAGCGGGCTTTTTCTTCCAAGTATTTATCTTTGCTCGAAATGTTCCTGTTATTCTCAAGTCTACAGATGAATCAACTTATATTGACAGGGATAATATATGATTCAAAACTGACGCTGGTGTCATTTTGAATCTTTAGAGAAATATTTTGTTCTGAAATACTAATACTTTCAGGATTCTACTCCTAGAGTAATTTTCCAAATTAATTGGCAGGTCATGTTTTCATTTCACTGCAATCTAAACAGAAAATGGTTTTGTGTTTTTGTAAGTGTATTTTTTAAACCATTTCTAAAAGCTTAAATCAGTATATATAATTAATTAAACCTTGAATCCAACTGGCTCCTTTCTGTAGTATAGAAATTATACTGATCTTTCTGAAGCGTTATGTTGCTGGGTAACTCTGTTACAGACACATGAGGGTATTTTCAATTAATTCTGTTTGTATATGCAAATTAGTATTTGTTATTTACATATACTCTTTTTGGTTTCCTTGTCAATACAGTCATGCCATTTTTCTTTCCAAACTGCCTAGCTCTTTAACATATTCTTCACGTAAAAAGCTCCTATAGCTGAGTGCATTACACAGTCCATAGTCACATGGTACATTAAGTGCCATATTCAGTGTTGTGGGTTACCTTCTCTTCGTGTTGAACATTTCACTAATTCTGGCTCCCAGTGTATGTAACAATATTTGCAATTACTGTTCCCTTTCTCAATAATTAGTAATATTATCTCTGAGCTGTGATGCTTCAGGGCTTGCTAGGAACCAAAAAGTACCTCTACTACTTATTCCTTGCACAAAGGACATGTTACTGCTTTTGCTGATTGTTCTCCCTGATAAAAGGCATTGCCTGGCTAGCTAGCTCTTACCACAGCATTTGCCAGCCCTTACTATCAGCCTCCAGCTTCCCTGCACATGCCCCAGACACTGCTGCCCCTGCACTGGTTGTGGCTGGACACCACAGTGCTGAATTCACACCTGTGGGCAGCATAAATTTGTCTGTTTCCCCCAATCCATCACAACAGTTCAGTGGCAGAAAGGTCTAATACTAAAATAGACATGAGAATTACTTGGCAAACTTCAGAGTTAAGCTTTTGGGCATAAAACTGAAAAAGGAAAAGAGTTGGTTTATAGAATATAAGGAATATAATTCCCATCTCCATCTGACAACAGGGCTCATCCCTACCCTCTTCAAATACACTCAGGCAGGAATACTACTCAGGCAGGAATCCCTTGGTATCACCTAATAGGATAGAAGGAATTGCTGGACTCAGCTGACCTTATAAATCTTGATAACCTTTTACAGATATACTGGTATCTACAAATATATATTGGTATATACAAATATTGCTGAATGCTACAACTACACATACAAAGAATTTCTTCTGTCCAGTTCAGACCTAATCATCCAGGAGATACAGAAACTATAAAATACCTTTGCACTCTTCTGGGAGCAGTTTTTTCTATTTGTCTATAGAGTAATTTTCTATTTGTCTTGCTCATCCTGACAGCCAACAGCTCTTATTAAACACCAGTTGTTCATATAGTTTCTTAGATTGGTATTTTCTTTTATATTATTACTCACACAGCATACCAGAGCAACTTTCCTTACCCCTGTAGGCATGGCTCCCAAGCTTTTACTGTGGACTGCCTGTGATATAATGTTACAGCAAAACCTAGGATAAACATCTATATTTCAGAAGAGGGAAACCAAAGATACGAATTTGTAGATTCTTTCTAAATTAATTCCCCATTTAGCTCTCCTGCTGAAGAACTCCTGTGAACAGCTGTGTTACCACCTAGCAGGAAGCTACACAGTGGGAACTCTTTGGAAAAGAAAGACAATTTTCAGAGGATCAAATCACAATATAAGTTCAAAGCTGAACAAAAGCTAGAAAATTGGAGAAAGTCATCAGGCTTTAACAGGTAAGTGACTATTATTTCCAAAAGATTTTGAATGGAATTGCAGCCAAAATAACTGCTTTCAGGATGATTTTAAGACCCAGAATTTCTATTTGCCATACTGACTGGAAGACATTATTGCAAATTAAAAAAAAAATAATAAAAAAACCCCAAGCAATCCTATGTATATCACCTTTCCTTTTTTCCCCATATATGATTACCAAAAGCCCTTACATACTCAAATTAAATAATAAAATTGAGATATGCAAAAGCCCCAAGTATTTCCTTACTTTTTATATCCTGCATATATTCAAATGGCAAAAGGACTACAAAAGTGAATGTGAAATCTATGCTACAATTCATGCAGAGCTTAAAAGAAATTAGCATGGTTATCTATTATAATACTTATTTTTAAAATTTTTGGTTTTGTAAGATTTTTCAATGCTAACCAAATACGTTTTAGGACTACTACAAGCCTAATAATATTTAGGTAGGAATAATATTTAGGTTATTGTAGAAATAATGTTAAACTTAAGAAAAGAGAGAATGCTTACATCAAAGACAAACATGTCACAACTCATGGGTCTGATTCAAAGTCAAATCCATGGAAAGGCTCCCCCTGTCTCACAAAGAGGCTTTCAGTCAGGTCAATGGATGCTACGTTATGTACTAAGACCCCTTCATGATAACTTCATTCAGTGCTACTAGTCAAAAGAACAGCTGTTGCTGGCTTGACTGTTTTTTTACCCCTGCTTTTACCAGTGTATGTCAAAATTATGTTTTCCCATAGGTTTATCAGAGGATTAAAAAAAAAAAAAAAGATTAATTACTATAGTTAAGGCATCACATATAACCACACCATACCATACTAATATTAATTCCAGAAGCCATTCGAAGACTTATTTGCAGCAATTTCAAAGGCCACAAGACCACCATTAATTTAAAATATCTCCCTTTCCAGAATGATTTCTCTTTTTTCCACTCAGCTTTATTACGTTCACTTGAAAATATGTTTTGCAATTGTAAATATCTTCTTTTAATTAATCCAACAACAACCGATGTTCTCTTTTCACAGTAATGGACCGCTCCAGCACTTTTTGAAAAACTGCATTTATCCAAATTAAGAGGTGAAACTCTAGATAAGAAAGGTGAATTTAGGTACCAGACAACTGCTTAGAAATTAGTTATGAATTAGAACAAATGCTTGATGTAAATACTGCATAAAGAATGGAACTATGCACCAACATTGGTTTGTATTATGTTTTGTTCTATCTGACTGACTCAGTACTAACCTAATTTCAATTTTAAGACTGCTGTTTTGATAATAAAATAGTTTCATATGTAATTTAAGTCTGACCTCAGTTTTGCCTCAGACATATAAAGCACATTATATAAAAGAAAGGAGATCAGTTTTAAAAATAATCTTGTACTGTTATATTGATAAAGTGATCTAGCTTCCTAATTGATCCAGTAGCTCATTAGACACTTTATATCACTCAAGATTGATTAAGTGATAATTGCATTTGATGTAGGTCTTATAGCATGAAAGAAATGGTTCATCACACCAAAAAATGATGAGGCTGCAGACTAGACAATCGATTGATCCATGCAACATTTATCTCTTACTCTAAAGTATATCTCATACTCTAAAATATCACTAATACCATGTTCCATTAGAAAATTGCACTATTTGGACTGTTAGTTTTTAACCCCTTCCTGTAATATTTGTAGGTAAGAATATTTACATGATTAGTCGTGCTGAAAGAATGACTTTCCTAACATTTTCCAAATATCATTGAAAAGCAGCAGTTTATCAGTCCAATGAATGCCCAGGCAGCTGCATTTGGGTTTCATTTGAATACATGCTGAAATAGCAGACATCTTTACACTGACTTTTGTGGACCTTGGATTATGTTGGGGTTTTTTTAATATTGACTGTCAAAGTAAGTGGGTAAAGTAACTAAACAAACAAAAAAAAAAAGTGATTTTTCAGTTACTTCTCTTCTGTTTTCATTAGCTCCTTCAAAGTCAGCATATGAGTAGTGTCAGGAGCAGGATTTTGCCTTGCCTCCTGACTACTGAAATGGTACCAAAAACACCCACAAAAGCCTGTTATACAATTGTCTCCTCCAGCTTGCTTTAATATTCCTCCGTCGATTAAGTGCTAAGAAATAAAGTTCATCCCCTCCCTCAGAGGTTGCTCTAAGCTGGTGCAGTACAGTCACTGCTACATGAAACAACTATAAAATGGCAGTTACAAAAAGTGAACTATTAAATCACTTGTCTAACTTTTATCTCTGTTTATTTGCATGTAGTTTGACCATAGCTATCGATCCAAGCAATTGTTCTGATTCCATGAGACTGCAATCATAAGTGACGTATTTTAGGGTGTTAGGTAGTTCAAGAAGAAGGAAGGGGGGGGGAGCATGTTAAATAAGTGACTGTGAGGAGACCTGTAGGACACAATGGAATTTTAAAACAGAATAATTAACTATTGTATGTGATATTTCATATACCTGTTTTACACACCTGCTACATCTGAAGTATTCTTTTCAACACAATGATTTGTATTGTCAGCATCTCAAAGCTTCCATTCCTTTTGAAACATGGAATGGGCCTTAAAAACACCAGCTGAGAATTAGACCCAAGAGCTTTTCAGATAGCTATTTTTCTCCAAAAAATAAACGGTGTATCAAGAAACTACTTGTTGTAGGATCTCATTGATTCTCAAAGTGTTGGTATACTGCTTTGTTGCAGATGAGGTACTATTATTGTGTCATTTAAAGCACGGACAACTAGTCTAAATCCACTAACGTCGGTCAATAACAATAGCTGCTCTGAAAGTATGCTTTTACCTGCAGAAACCAGTTTTTTTGAAGGTAAAAGTACATTGCTGCTGAATATTGGGAGCAGCTAGCACTCCTCACAGGATAGTGGAAACCTCAAGAGAGACTGTTATAGAACAGACAGGAAAAAACAGAAGCAATAGCTGAGCTAGAGGAACTGAAAAGATTTATTCTGCATCCAGGGCTGATCTATACATTAGTGAGTCTGCTTCTTTTTTTCTTCAGAATATTTTTACTGGTCAGTGTTTTATATTCTCTAATATATTCAGACAACTAAGCAGAAAAGGTTTGCTTTAGTTAACTCATTTCAACTTATCTCTAGGTCCATAGTTCGCAACTGGACTGCAAAATACTTCCTGAAATACCCATGGTCTGTGATAACCAGGTCAGATGGGATAATCCTAGTTTTAGAAAAATCTTATCACTATGTGAATAAACTATTCCAACCATTCCAATGTTTAAAAAAAAAACAAAACCAAAAAACCCAAATACAAACAAAAAACTCCCAAACCACCACAAAACAAAAAAAAACCCCACATAAACAAAAAAAAAAAACCCACACCAAAACAAGGACATGTTGCTATTTGCTATGAATGCCTGGCTATTGCTAGGACAGGGATAGGGAGAGCTATTTGCCAGGCTCCAGCTCACAATCCTCTTCGCAAATGATCTCAACAGCCTCTCACTGTCTTTGAGAACAGTACACTTGCAACTTACCCAGAAGCAAAATTTGGGTAAAAAAAAAAATGAACCAAGCCTATGAGAAAAACTCCTGGGAAAGAGCATTAACCTGTGTTCCCTTCTAGGAAAAAGTTGTTCTTCTGTGCTGTTCAAGGGACAGCCTAATCCACTGTAGCCTTTAATGAAGTGGCATAAATGTGGTCTTGAGTACTGGATTACTGTTTTTGGACTCAAGATTTAAGAGAATTAGGTATTGTTCTATGCTGAAGCAACTAATTTTTGTGTATTTCTCAACTTTCCCAAACCAATGGATTAGGCTGACCAATGCTGAACACAGCTCTTTGCCAATAGCCCCAGTTTAAACACAACTCTACAGTTTTCTTTACTACCTATTCTCTGACATCAATAAGAGTTTAGTTCATGTTATAACCTTAGTAGCATTACACTACCAGTCAATTTTTAGATGTAATTCCATATTAATTACACTGCCCAAAAAGCCTGCTGCTTCTCCATTGGAACCCTGGCCTAGATCATTTCATTTTGAATACAAAGCTGCAAAAAATTAAGATTTCATAGTCAATCCAAAATGGTATTTTTGAAACTTTTAAGTCTTGTAATTGCAATTTGAGAATATTTTTATTTTTATATATTTTTTCAATATATTACATATAATATAGATTTTATATATGTTATATTACATGATTATATACACCGTTGCTATTAATGTATTGGGACACCCATGTCCTCTATGAGCTTTATTCCAACTTGACATCACATTCCTCTTTGCTTTTACCGCTTCTAGTTTTGTATTTTTCCCTCTAACACTGCCTTTTCCTGTGACCTTTGTCACACTTATCCTTAGATACTTTTGCTTCTCCTTCATTTAGTAACATAAAAAATGTTTCTATAAATACATTAACAACAAAAGGAGGACTAAGAAGAATCTCTGTCCTTTATTGGATGCAGTGGGAAACAGTGACAAAGCAGGAGGAATGCCTTAATGCAAGGGGAAATGGTGAGTGAACTGCTACACCACTTAGACGCACAGAAGTCTATGGGGCCGGATGGGATCCACCCAAGGGTATGGAGGGAGCTGGCGGAAGTGCGCACCAAGCCACTTGCTGTCGTTTATCAGCAGTCCCAGCTAACCAGGAAGGTCCCAGCTGACTGGAGGTTAGCAAATGTGATGCCCATCTACAAGAAGGGCTGAAAGCAGGATCCAGGGAACTACAGGCTTATCAGTCTGACTTCGGTGCCAGGGAAAGTTATGGAGCAGATCATCTTGAGTGCCATGACATGGCATGTACAGGACAACCAGGTAATTGGGCCCAGTCAGCATGAGTTTATGAAAGGCAGGTCCTGCTTGACTAACCTGATCTTCTATGACAACGTGATCCGCTTAGCAGATAAGGGAAAGGCTGTGGATGTTGTCTACCTAGACTTTAGTAAATCCTTTGACACCGTTTCCCACAGCATTCTCCTGGAGAAACTGGCTGGTCATAGCTTGGACAGCCACACTCTTCATTGGGTAAAAAATTGGCTGGATGGCCAGGCCCAAAGAGTTGTGGTGAATGGAGTTAAATCCAGTTAGCAGCCGGTCAACAAGTGGTATTCCCCAGGGCTCAGTACTAGGGCCTGTTCTGTTTAATATCTTCATCAATGATCTGGACAAGGGGATCGAGTGCACCCTCACTAAATTTGCAGACAACACCAAGTTGGGTGGGAGTGTTGTTCTGCTTGAGGGTAGGATGGCTCCACAGAGGGATCTGGACAGGCTGGATCGATGGGCTGAGGCCAACTCTATGAGATTCAATCAAGCTGAGTGCCGGGTCTTGCACTTGGGTCACAACAACCCCATGCAGCGCTACAGGCTTGGGGAAGAGTGGTTGGAAAGCTGCCTGGTGGAAAAGGATGTGGGGGTGTTTGTCGACAGCCAGCTGAGTATGAGCCAGCAGTGTGCCCAGGTGGCCAAGAAGGCCAATAGCATCCTGACTTGTATCAGAAAGAGTGTGGCGAGAAGGACTAGGGAAGTGATTGTTCCCCTGTACTCAGCACTGGTAAGGCTGCACCTTGAATACTGTGTTCAGTTTTGAGCCCCTCACTACAAGAAGGACATTGAAGTGCTGGAGTGCATTCAAAGAAGGGCAGTGAAATTGGTGAAGGATCTAGAGCACAAGTCTTACGAGCAGCAGCTGAGCGAACTGGGGTCATTCAGCCTAGAGAAAAGGAGACTGAGGGGAGACCTTATAGCTCTCTACAACTACCTGAAGGAGGTTGGAGCAAGATGGGGTTTGGGCAATAGGACAAGAGGAAACGGCCTCAAGTTGTGCCAGGGGAGGTTTAGACTGGATATTAGGAAAAAATTCTTCACCAAAAGGGTTGTCAAGCATTGGGACAGGCTGCCCAGGGAAGCGGTTGAGTCACCAACCCTGGAGGTATTTAAAAGACTTGTAAATACGGTGCCGAGGGACATGGTTTAGTGGTGGACTTGGCAGTGCTAAGTTAACAGTTGGACTTGATGATCTTAAAGGTCTCTTCCAACCTAAATGATTTTGTGATTCTATGATTGCTTTCCTCTATTGTAAGTCTCCCATATCTTCAGATAAAAAATGCTAAGAGCTAAATATCAATTACTGCTGGTATGCAAAAGCTCCAGCTCAAAGCTTGGAATTGAAAAGATGGAAGAACTTGCAGGATGAGGTATTTTTTATTATTACAGCCTTTGCTTGAACATACGTAACAAATGTGCTTGACAACCCAAGTATGAAATTGCTACAGGCAAAGGGCATTAACAAATTGGCAAATCTGGTGCCTTAGGGAAGTAACCAAGATGAAGTTGCCTATCTGAAACTGCTGTTCTGTCACTGTCTAAATATACACTTTCTTCAAGTGCTACAGGGTGTAAACTGAAAGTCGTAACTTGCTGAGGGGATGCTGACTGAATGCTTTGAAGGAGACTTCATTTGTGATGGCAGAGCAGTACACCAGTGCACTCCAGTGATATATTCAGCTGAACTTTTCTGTGTTTTTAGGAACGATATTTGTGAACCCTATCTATGTATATGGAGTATCTTGTCAAACTCACTTATATCTAGTATAGCTGGAACTATTTATAAGGCCCAGCACATTGAACTATACTTTCTCTATTTCTGCACAGTCTACAAGAGGTACTTCAAGGCCTTTTCCTGCGTCATTCATGGAAGCATAAACTAACCTGTTGACGTGCTTATTAGTTTTCCTTATATAGGATATTTTGAGATTGATATCAGAGTGATATGCAAAGTAGTGAAGCAAAAGTATATTTTCAGATTGATATGCAAAACTTGTCCACCTGGTAAGAAACAGCATAAGGTGGAAGAGTTTAAAGAGAGTAGATGATGGAGCAAAGTTTTCAGACCATTCTAATTAGAATTTTGGTTAGCAGTTAATTGTGCTTATAGCTATGTATGGTAGAACATCATCCTTACTTTAGAGCTAAAAAAAAAATAAATAAATACTACTACTGCTGATGGTATTAGCAAGGAATGTAGATGCTGGCTGCCATGCTCCATCAAAGCTGACAGGAGTTACACAGACACTCATTTGTCATAGATTTCTGGGAGACTTTGCAGTGGCCTGATGTTCAGTCTTGCAGGACCCTTGTAAATTTGCAACTTCAGACAGATTGCAGTGTTAGTGTTACCGACTTATAGTGGCAGAAAAATTCACACAACTGAGGTGAGAGCACAGATAGTTCCCCGGACTTTGTGTGAATTAACAGTCAAAAACCTAAGAGGCGTATTTCCTGAGAAAGGCGAGAACTACTGCATAAAAGAATTCAGACAAGGTTAGGCACAGCTGAGAAAACAGGGAATAGCAAACACTATTCAAACATGAAAAGAGAAGCATATCAAAGTGTGATGCAAAAGTGCAATTTTTGTAAGTAATAAACTGTTCAGTGGGAAGCCAGGCAGCAGCAATCTTTCAGCACTTGAGGATATGTTCATTTGTGATTTGAGCTGTATAACCTGTTTTTTTGCTACATTTTGATTCTTTTGGAACTTGCACAAAATGCCCTCATTAGGCAGTATTCCACTTCCAAATTTGATTGTTGCTCAGGCAGACAAAGCAGCTCTTCCAACAGGCAGAAAAACAGGATGTCTGCAAAACAGACCTTCAGAGATTAGGGATAAAGTTTCTCAAAGATCTATCCAAATGGCCATTGTGTCTCCAGTTTTAAAAGTTATATTGTAGATAATGAAGTCAGCTTCAAAACAGAAGCTACTGACAACTTTCTAGCAAGAGACATCAACCACTAATTGGAATTCAAGGGTGTTAAACTCTGCTCTCATCTATATTGCAGAAAATCAGAGGAAATTCCACAGTGGTATTCTCTCTCAGTGAAACCAGTGCCACCAAGAACAGTGTCAGGTGGCATAATGAACTCTTACTCAGGTATCCAGTGGTTAGTGCATTTCAGTTGCCCATTGTAACCCTAATAGTAACTCTGCACACTATTAAGTCTCTTGTACAAAATCATTATGACAAAAAGTTGCCATACACATTTTATTACTTCCTTCTTTAACCACTCAGATCCCTTACTGCAAAGGGGACCAAGGAGCCCCTTATTTCTACCAGTAGAAATACTGGAGCCACTTATTTCCACCAGTTTCATTTCTGGCATCTCTGCAATACTTCACAGTGTGCCAATCCCAAAGCTTTTCTAATTTCAGAGCCTTCAAAATTTCAGTTAATACTTCAGTATTACTTCCACATTGGTTTTGCTTAGTCAGAAGCTCAGCCAGATTTTTTGTTTAGTCTCAGCTCCCCTCAACATGATGCCAAAGCTCAGCATCTGACTTCGCTGAAGTGGTCAATAATAAACCTTAGCAGAGCTAGCCTATTTCTGACACAGTAATAGGTACTATTACAATTCCTGCTAGGGAAAAAGGATTCATCACTGAAGCATCAAATATACAGCATAGTCATGTTCTAATGTACCTTGGGAAAAAGAAAACTAATTAATGAAGTTAATCTACACCATAAAGTAGCTGCTGTTGCCACTGCAAACAGAGGTAAACTGTGCATATCCAGAGCGCAAGAGACCAAGACAGTAAACATACAGAACTATGGTAAAGAACAAACACATGAAAGATACATTGCCTTTGCATTTTTTAAATGACTTGCATGTGTGGTTGAGCAGTTGCCTATTAAAATCATGATCATAAGCCAACAGTTTCAGTAATCATCAAATGATCGCCTTGTAGAGCTCTGAATTTTGGAAAGTGCTGAGTATCCCACCCAATGTAAAATAATCAGACTTCAAGATACCTCACACTGCCCATAAATTAAGGCAATAAAAATCCTTAGTTCCTTTGTGGAAGAAAACTGTTTTCAGCATGTATCTTCAGAGAGTTTGATAAAAAAAATCAAAAGCAGCAGCTGCTACTGTCTCAGAGCTCTCTGATTATGGT
The DNA here is from genome assembly GCA_008711295.1 of Anarhynchus alexandrinus. Classification (NCBI taxonomy): domain Eukaryota; kingdom Metazoa; phylum Chordata; class Aves; order Charadriiformes; family Charadriidae; genus Anarhynchus; species Anarhynchus alexandrinus. Next base: position 1,117,495 of record VUYV01000177.1, on the reverse strand, counting down.
ATACAATTAACTAGTAACTTCAGTACCCTTACTGGATAAATACTCACATTACAATAGCCAAAGGCATATTGGGCACTGTGAGTGGTGGCCATATTAAAGGAGTTGATTAAATCACCATAGCTCTTTTCCCTATGTCAAAAAATCTTGAATCTTATTTATACATGGGAAAGTTCTGACTGATGGATATGTGAATTCTGGCTAAATCTGTTTCAAATGTCTAGAGCTATGCAAACTCTTATTTCTTCTTCACTGGGTTTCAATTGCAGAAATAAATCTGAGAATGGTGATTACATTTTTCTTTAAGTCTCTGACTTTTTTCCTCTGTCCTGGTGCTCAGCATGTTTTGAAGAAACATCTACTGGAAATTTTGGTGTCTAGCTTAAAATTAACCTGCTAGGGAAGTATATCCAGTCAGTTTAGATGTTTGGGGTTTTTGGACGGAATATATAGAAATGGGAAAGCCACTTGTAAGACTAGAGGTATATAAAGGCAGCAGTATCTGATATCCTGTATTTCATAAGGAGACATAGAGATCAACCTAATCCAACAAAAAATGGAAAGTGTTGATCAGACTCATAGTTAGAATTTCTGGCAGGAATAGCAAGAGATTAATTCCCTCAGCAGATTCTGTTTAAACTCATTTCTGAGTGTGCTAAAGAGTTCCATATTTCTTAATAGAACAGGATCATAAGCTTTATTTTCAGAAATACTTACTACCTTTAGAGATATAAAAGCATCAGTGTAAAAATCTTAGACACGTGAGCAAATACATGTGGCTTTCTAAGAAGGATGTCAGGCGTCATTTATTTCACCTTTTCCAAAGAATTAACAAAGTCCATGTCACTACCAACTGATACCGTTTAACTTCAAGAACGCATGTATTCCTAGGTACATTTTCTTTCCAGTAATCTTGCTCAGAGAATCAAACAAATAATACAAAACAAGCAAACAAAACCCCAAGGGTTTTAGGCCTCTTATAGGAAAAATATTCTTTTGATTCTAAGCTAAACATAATCAGCTTGTTTATTGAAAGTCCTGCACAATTACTTCATTTCTATAACTGGCAGTGCTTGAGTGGACCAATTACAGTGCCTTTCAACATAGTGGTTAAAAATGAATAATAAGCCAAAAAGCAAATGCTAAATATGTAAAGAGTGCTCAATAAACCATAAACAATAAACCATTTAAATAAACACAAATTAAATGGTGACAAGATAGATAGCGTTCAGCACTGTAACCCTGGCCCATGACACTTTAAACAACACATTGTTCACAACATTTATGTAGGGCTCAGGAAAAAAAGCTTTCTGAACACATAAGGATCAGAGCAGTAGCAACCCACATTCCTACTGTATGGGCAGAAGACTGGCAGAAGGATTTACATTTTTTATCTTACATAAACGGTGTAAGGTATTCCAGCAATCCTCAGTGGAAAGTCATGTACGAACTGAAACACAGAAAATAAAATTTCTCCTTGAGATAGTCAAGCAATTTATATTAGGCTATACACACGTTCAGTTCAGGTCATACCTGCAACTACTGATCAGCAGTTGAAATACTGACTGGCAAATCTAAAAATTACATTTAAAATGCCAGAAGCTATGACTTCCTGCAGAAAATGCCCAAAGAAGTTCTTTATTAGTTGAAATACTTCAACAGATGCAGCAGAAGGAAGAAGACGACCAGTGTGACCTATTTGAAAAGATTTCAGGAATCAATCACAAGTAACTCAGAGAAGCTTTATGAAGCAGCATAAGGCCTTCAGCTAAGCCTTCTATTTATTTAAATCAGCAAAACCCTTGACTGGTGAAGCCAGAAATGGAACAGAGGAAAATTCAGCTCACCCCCCTCCAACCTCTTGATGATCAGTAAACAGCATTTGAAAATGTGAAAAAAAGCAGATTGTGAACACAAATGTATGTGTATTACTGACAACCTTGGCCTGCTTGTTTCTGCTGCATCAATAGGTAACTCTTTTGAAAAATATTTCTTTTTCACTATTGAAGTATACCTTTTTATTGAACCTCAAGTATCTCAAGGAGGTATTATAAGTTTTGACAGACTTATTTGGAACAGAAAGACATTCAAAACAGAAAATTTAATAGTTTCAGCACTCTGGTAAGCAAGGGAGGACCCTGATCCAAGTCTCTGTTCTGTTATTTAATATTTTGGGAAACAAGTGCTAATTTTGTTGTCAGAAATATAAAAACATCTATTTTGCCTGTGATTGTACTGAAAACACATCTTTGATTAAGAGCAATAGTCTATTTGTATTGAAATGATCAATGGTATATAGCTGGATCAACATTTACATTGCTGCCAGCCTTCCGAATCAACACTCACTGGTATAGATAGCATAGTAATATTAATATTGGATTAATGTATTTGTCTACTTTCATTCATTCAACATCACTGCTAATATTTCATATTTTCAGCCTTTTCTTTGTTTTTATAACTAGAAAGCCAATTTTATGTAGTACCCATATTCATAAGCCGACAAGGTATGTTTTTAATTACCCCAAAAGGCAGTATAATCTAATAGTTTTCCTGATGATTTTGACACCAAGTTAAAGAAAAAAAACATGAAAACACAGTATCAAATAGGTACCAGAAGCAGATGAAACATTGATAAGATGGAAGAAAATACTACAATTTTGTAAGAGACCTTTGAGACAGTCATACATCTTACACAAAAGCTTGGCTTTGGGAGAAAGCAGCAGAAGTTTTTATCTAAGAAACAGCCAAACAGAAGAAATAAATACAGCTATTCATAGATTTAACAGGCCTATATGTACTGAAGAAGAAAACAAGATCTGTAAAGACACAAGTAAAGGGCCAAGAGGTTAGAGTTGGTGTTACCATCGCTGCAGCAGCACCTTGACCGTACTTCTCTTCAGTGCTGTCCTCCTCAGTTTGCACCTCATTTTGACTTACAAGAAACCAGTTGGTGCCAATAGAAATTACACTTTTCTCACCATTTTTTCTTTTTTTTTCCTAAGTATTAATGCTTTTTTAGGTGTATAACAACTCCATTTTTCTCGACAAAGTAACACTGAATTAGACTACCTTCGATCACAATGAGATGGCAGAGTAGGGGGAAGATGCATAAGACATCCTAAAGTTCAACCACTGCAGACCATGCAGCTTTTGAGTCAGCCCACAAAAAGGTCTCAGAATAAAGCACATTTCCTTCTTGACCTTCGGAGATAAAACAAAATAGAGGTAATGTCTGCTATACAGACTTAGAAGTGCAGCACTGAACTCAAGTACAAGTAGGAGGGAATCCTGTTTTGTGAAATATTCACCTTATCAAAGACCAAACCACTCAAAAAAGGTGGTTTCAATAATTTCTTTCCTCATCAAGGTGAGCATACAAGGCCTCCATTGCATTGGAGGACATTTATAACATTCAAAGTTTTAAAAGTTCTACTCGAATACTCTTGCTCAATCTTAGGCATAACCAACCAAATCACAGCATCACTTCCTCTTGTCAGGCTGGTCTTATCACCTGCACCACTCTCACCAACTATGCTTGAGATTTACAACAGCAGTCAGGGAAATGTTTACAAAAGGCACATGCTGTGATCGCTGGATCCTCAGTACCAGCAGCCTCACTTCACAGATCTGCTCTTAATGTGCCACATTCATGGTAATATAGATACAGCCTCTATCATCCTTCTGACTTCTGGCTCAGTGAAGTAAACCCGAGCCTACCAACTTCCTAATGCATGGTTATCTACCAGTACTTAAAGCCTGTAACAGATTAGCCATAAAACAGGTTGTCATAGATAACAGACTGGATTAGAACAGGCTTTTACAGGCTGAAAATGTGAAAGGCACCATGAAAAAGTCAGGCATAGCAATCGGAGCTTCTTTTCAAGTGCATGGAGAGAGAAAGCTGGGTTCAATCACAGGAAGTGCCTGCTTTGGGCAACTGCAGTAAGGAGGGATAAATCACCCTCAGGAGGCGTGTATTTTCCATCAGGGTCTGTAGAAGGAACAGGTGCCTGAAGTTGGGTGAAATACATCCACTTTTTGCAGAATATAAAATCATTGCCTTTGAATCCTAACATGCTGTGTGCTTAGTTTGCCCACTTAAGGCACTCATACACCCTTTTTATAATAACTTAGTTTAAATGTATACACAAAACCAATGGGCTTAATTAGGGGAATTAAGAGCATACAGCAGTATCCTGACACAGTTCTCAAATGGAAATGAAAAGCAGAATTTGTCAGCAAATTAGTTATGTCAAACCATCTGCCGAGTTTTAAAAATAACATATGTAACAATGCTTCTCTACTCTTTCACATAGCTCATACACCAAGCATTCAACTCCCTTTGCATTCCCTTGTTTTGTGCTTGTCATCATGGTTATCATTAAAATAGGTCTTCCTTTTTTGCTACCATGGAGCTTTTGGGAGTTTTCTATGGAAAATCTTTGCGTTATGTTGAATGCCATTAGATGCAGCCTTCCAAACAGTGGTTTTAGATCTTAAACATATAATTTACAAAAGTGATCAGTTACGTGACATTCCATTATATTACATACCTAAATTGGATTCTTTCCTATTATAACCTACACTTTCTAGTACCTAAATTGCCTTCATGCTGATTTGCATGATTTACTGGCATGTAATTTACACCATTTATGACACCACTAAATCTGGCTCAAGAAAAGTTCCTGCAAGTGGTAGCATGCTGTGCTACAGATAGATTTGCTAGGCTGGACCAGATGGTAAAATTCTGTTTTGCAATTGTACTGGGGGGTGGCGGGTGGAAATGACAAGACAAGGAAACAAAACAAAAAAATTCCTCACAAGAGAGAGACTAGGAACCACTAGGAACAAGGAGGCACAGTTAGAAGGCAGATTAGCCATATTTATGAAGCCCTTTTAAATAAGGAGATCTTGTTTCCTACAATAACTCCTTAGAACTAAGATTCTTCTATTATAACTTAAGTAGAAGGTACACAAACAGGTAGTATTAGTTCACTGAGGTGAAATGAATAATGGCTATTAGGCAAATCCTATCTTTCACTGAATAATTGTGGGAAAGAGGGGAGAAGAGACCACTCTGGCTTAGGTCACCCACCTAGCACGAGGGCGTTCTGATTCCTAATGGAGGACTTTGTATACCCAGTAAAATATTCAGAATGTGTTTATTCTGTCACACAAAGTATGCAAGCTCAGGGATATAACTGAGATCTGAAATTGTCAACACCTGGAAAAAAAATGCAAGACAGAAAAAAATTCACAATTAAAGCAAATCAGAAAATAAACGGAAAACTCTTTTCCCTTTGCTAACTGAAGCAGTATCGTTATTCTTATCCACCTAAGCAAAAGCAATAACGCATCTCCTGTTCCAGAAGTTAAAATTCTTATTGTGTACGTGTACTTCAAATATCCAAAGTTCTTTAGAAGCAAAAATGAAGAACTTTGTGGCCATCTTTCAGGGCAATTTCACGTGAAGGTGACCCACGGTGTTTTGTCTTGACATACAAAAGGTATAAAAGAGACTTTAAATTTATCATTCTTGCAAATAAGAAAATATGAACATGCTTGTGTTTTTCATTCTTCTTGTGAAAGGCGTAGTTCTACCAACTAAAAGCACAGTACCATGAAGTAACCCATGGCTAGGGAAAAATGCCAGTTTGGAATTCAATAAATAGAGCTTCTATCACTGTTGGATTCAAAGAGCTATTGATGTACATTACAGTTCAATACAAGTTTTGTTGTATTTGACTAATTTCTCCAAAAGAGTATATACCACAAAAGAAGTGTTTTGGTTTTGTCACTTGGGGTTTTTTTTCTTTTCTTAAGTGGAAGAGAGAATAAGTTGGCATCAGATTCTGTCAAGAACTCAGGGTAGTTTATCACTGCGATCAGTACTAAAATCATTTTGTAGCATTATGCAGTAAGCACTAAACGATGTGTGAAATAAAAAAATTAAAAGAAAAAAGAATGCCTGGATGCTTACAGGAGAGAGTTCATAGACAGCTGGCTGCTGGGCTGGTGTCCTGCTGTGCTGGACAACTCACTGTAATATTCTTTTCCAATAAGAAGAAAATACCTATGAGGTTCAGAGGTCACAGAACAGGAGGAAACTCCTACACTAATCAAGTTTCCACTTTCAGGATTATTTTTTTTTTCAATATTCTCCCTCCCTTAACCTTCTCTTCCCCCCATGCATTTCTTTTTTCTCTTTTTCACAGCATTCCTTGTAGTCAGTGTACTTGTTTAACTGAATGCATTAGGGTAGAAAGGTCTTCCATCCGTGCATTCAAAAAGCTTTGCAGCTACCAAGCACAGAACCTATAAATAGCATGTATTAAAGAAACCTTTAGAAAGAGCAGTTCTCTTTCCTTGTTTCTTCAGTCACAGAGACACTGCACTACTGTCTGAGAACCGAAGGGAATTAAAATGGCTTATGCATCACTCCCAGAATTCATGGCAGAAGCATTACCAAAAGGAAGTCACAGTCTCTCTTTTTCACCTATGCTGGTTTTCCCAGGCTAAAAATGAAGCAGATAACAAAATATGTGTCCTACATAATGACTGTTAAAAAAATGACACTTGTTTGGCAGAAATGTTCACTCTCCATCCAAAGACATGTTATTTTGACAAAGAAAAAAACTTGTGTTAACTTTTTTCTTTCTTTAAGGGCCATAAAATCCATATACAAAAGATAAAAGCATGTTTATTTTCCATATTGTGCAAGACAAATGATATGGACAAAGTTGTCAGCAAGTAACTGTTTCCAGTAATTCTGCATTTTGAGTAAACTTATAGGAGCATAAGTGGTGCCAGGTCCTACCACTCTACCATAGCTCTCACCCTATTTGGTGGAGTTTGTTATTACATACCTAAAATAAATATTTCTCGTACTTATTGTGATATTTTTATTGCATTTAAACCATTTTAGTGCTGTAAATCAAACAGATTTTTTGTGGATTCTAAGGAACCTGGAACTGAGAATATATTTCTGTTAAATATAAAATCACATAACTTAAGGCTTTGGACACTATATGGCTGTTTTAGAGAAAGAGTTGAGTATTGCTTTTTTAAAAATTAATATTTTTTTGTCTTTATATTAATAGATATGAATCTCATCTTTTTTTTCCCCCCTGAATAACATGAACAGGCTGCACTCATTTTTATACAGTGCCTGGATAATATTATGGGGACTGGAGCTCTGGAGTTTGAAAGATCAAATACAGCACACTCGTGGTCATAAAGCAAGCACACTATACTTGTCTAAATTATTAATCCACGATCCACAAAAAGATATTAAAGACTTCCTCCACTTCCTGCCAGAAAACCTGCCAAGATGCTGAACTGATCAGAATACATTGCTATACTCAGACAACTGCTCTGAACGTGCAACTTTGAACTATGCCTCTAATGTACAACGCAGCCTTCAGAAAGCAAAATGTCATTGTGGCTGGGTTTAGCAAAATTGATTAAGAACACCTCACACACACACAGAGAGGCCAGGAACACAGGGAAATACAAAGAACATATTCTGAATTTACATCATGATTTTACTTTTCCCTTTCATTCCAGAAATGAAAAAAAAAAAAAAAAATCCATCAGGCACAAAATTCATATTTTGCCACCAATTCCAACTCTATTAGATAGATACTATATCTTGGGCAAAATTTCTGTTCCTTTTCTTAAAATGGTTTCTGTATAAGAATGTGTGGGTGGGTGAAGGATATTAAGAAAATACTTTAAAGATGTATTTCATATTAGAAAGTCCCACACAATTCTTTCTAAGCTCTGGCTGGAGTTATAGATATGTAATCAACAACCTTACTGTGGAGTCTTCGGAAAGAACATTGGTGCTACGTTCCTTTTGAAATGTTAGAAAATTTGAGATTCCAAATACTGAAACGTTGCAATTTGCGAATAAAGACAAAGTAATACTAAGACACCAGCTTCTATGATCATATGAATATAAGAAAAATCACTGTCAAACATCATCCAAAAAGTAATATTTTCTGCATAAAGAAATGCCAGTATAATGGGTTTGTTTCACACTTATTTGATCTTTTACCTAAAGTAATACCATGAATGTCATCTGCTTTTTTTTGTTGTTGTTGTTGTGGCTGTGGTAGCTTACAGAGACATGTACTACCTATTAGTGACAACATGCTGTAGAAAGATGAGAGTGAGCACTTCAGCTTTGCAAGTTTGCCTATATTAAAAAAAAAAAAAATCTTCATAGTCTTTCTTTGGATGTTTTCACATGCAAATTAGTGAAAGTAGCACTATCACTTGTGTAGCAAGAGACAAGAAGAAACTATTATCTAAATGCACAGTCCATGCTCTTCAAATATTCTCTACAACCTGTAAAATATTGTATCACAAACTGAAGTTACACTAATCTCACAGGGAATAGTTTTCAATTCAACTATAATTCTTTTCACACGAGAAATACAGAAAGAACAGAAACTGTTGTAAAGATACAATGATTCAAGAAACAGGGTAAGGTGTAGGCAAAAAAATGCTGACCAGCAGAGCTAGGGAGAGAGGATAAGACCACCAGCGCTATGTGAGGCAAAGTGAAGAGGGAAGACCTAGATTTTTCAACATGCCTTGTAAAATAATCTTTATATTAAATAAACTGCTGGATTATCTAAAAAAGTCCTGCAGCAAAAGAGCTACAAGTTGGGAATGCTCCATAAGGAAAGGAGAACCATGCTTAATAAAGCTAACAATCTTCCACTTTAATCTGTATTGAATAAAGCCCTATTCAGAATATTTGTAAGAGGGTGCAGCACATGCTACCTAGTGTGCCTGCTCTAATCCAGTGCTAGCACCAAGCATTTATTTTATTTATCACAGGAATTGTACAGACAGGAAGCATTTCTGGCAGGTTACCTCTATTTAAATTAGTTTATTACTCAAAATTGTTTTTATAGAACTAAGAAAAAAATGTCAGAGTTATCATTACTAAGGCAAATGTTAGGCAGTAACAATGCACACTATATTTTAAGGGATATTGAGCACAAGAATCTGACACCTCCGATGTTTCTTGTTAGACACTCAGAAAGCTTCACTAGAATTTACAGACACAGAATCTACACAATCATTAACACAGTTTACAAAACTTAGGAAACTTAATTCTAACTTCCACCACTCCAAAACCACAGGCAGTCCCAGAGATTTATAATGACCAAGGAATGAATCTGTTGCAGTGCTCCTCAGGACGCCGATACCCTAGTTCTTCCTGGCTGTTGTGGTTTAACCCCAGCCAGCGACTAGAATCACGTACTTACTACATGCTGAGTAAGCTCTCTTTTCTTTGGTTATGTGATTGCTCAAAGTCATTAACATACCAGTGCACAAGGAAAGAAAAAGTGTCTTTCCCAGTAGTTCAGCCTACTTTTTTAGTATAGACATTCCCCTTTTTATTTACATGATACTGGCTTGAAGGCAGAACATCACACCCATTCATTTCATACTGTGAATTATAGTTTAAAAGCCTTTCTTCAATAGTAAATTACCTATCCCTGGAAAAAACACAACCCACATGACATGGGTTAATTGAAAGGATATTTCCTAAGGCACTGATGTCCACTGGGGTGGAGCATTTTTCTTGTTGGCGCTGTTGAATGGATGGCATTGGGAAAGAGGAATACATAGTAAATACTCAGAGTGAGAAAGCAGACAAATGGTCACAGGCAGAAGCTTGGAGCAGGACAATATCTGAATAGCTAATCAGTTCAGGAGCACTATGGTGAAAAACCCTGCTGAGTTTTTTCCCTTGTGTGCTGCAGTTATGATAACATTCTTCAGATTTTAAGGTTTCCTTGATGAAAACTTTTTACTAGTGCAGACTTCCAGGCCACAAATAATTGAAGGATCTTCCTTAAATGATACACAAGTAGCAAATATTTCTAGTGTCCCTGACAGTATGTACCCTCACAGCACTTTTCAGATAACAGGTAGATAATCTGATTTACACCACAGTGGAAGCAATTCTGAAGTCATTTATCAGATTCCTATTCAGAGGCATTGAATACTGTCTCTTTTATAGATGTGTGGCAGGTTACTCATCCTTTGTACACCTTTCTAAAGTTTGGCACTTTTATGCAAATGGTTGAGGAATTTGCTCAACTATAGCAAGCTGATGTGAGCTGAGAAGCAGAGTAATTAGATTCACTGCTTGTTCTCTTCTGCACATCCAGATGACTGATCACTTTCTTTTAGTGTTCAGTACTTTTGGCCACACTGAATAACACAGTGATGCAAAGCCTTTGTTCAAGTTTGGTGTTGGATTAGATTGTTATTTTGAACAACTATCCATAAAGTACTAGCAGCTAAAAACAATAGTATGAAACACGTTACAAGAAAACATCAAGAAAATTAGCCAACAACAAGTTGGATGCCACAGTGCTTAGGTCTTAGCAATTGAATGCAAAGACCTAGTAGTGACAAATATTTGTCTAAAATTACAGTAAGCAGCCGCAGACTCATATTAAGGAATAGAGAAGAAACAGCTGCAACTTGACTTACAACCCTTTCAATTATTTATTCGCTTGTCTTAGAAGTGGGTTCATGATTTTTCTTCTAGTGACAAAAGTGATAAATACTAGGAAGGAAGGATTTCAGTAGTAGCAACAGAAGGCAACAGTGCAAAAGCTATTAAGAAAGAAGGACCAAAAGACAATGGTTAAACTACCTTCTTTGCTTGCTTTAAGGTTCTGTCCTCTGGAGATTTCTCTGGTGTGAAAACTTTGTAGTAGTTTCCTTTTTACTGGACGATATTTTTAGGATATGAAAAGCGCCTGGAATCTGGCAGCACTTATGGTTTTAATGACTGTTTAAGCTATTTAACAACAATGCAGAACTGTATTTATTTTATCCTGTTAATTTTAGGAAGTGCATTCTGTCAAGTGTATCTGGGGTTATACAAACACAGAGAATACACACATGACACCTTTTGAAAAGTCCAAAGACATGTCAACATTTCACCAAAATCATGCATGCTCAGACAATAGTAGGTCATCTCGGCTATGGGCAACTGCTCTGTTCTTTAGTAGTTCAGTAGGCAGCCTAAATATTAGAGTCTGCAATCTAAAAGATTGCAATTCCTGCAAAACCATATATTCTTACACAGGTTTACCACACATAGTCTAAAAGTACTGTTGTCCAGCAGAATCTCTGGGTCACATAATACAGACATATGCCAGAGCTGCCCAGGCAGCCAATGCCTGAATACAGCCCTGCTGTTGGTCGTGATAGTGATCTATGATACCTCGAAACAGAGAAAGCTCTGAGTTGGGTATTTCTTACTATGGTAACACTATATCATACATGTAAGGGGCCTGAATTGTACTTTGTGTTCTCTGGAACTGTTTGCTACAACATTCAAGGTAAACGTGACCACTTAGCTTTTCCAGTCATTACTATAGTTTTCAAGTGCCTCAAGAATATCCCTGTTACCAACACGCAGTGTTTTGTTTATAGTTCACATAAGTGTTTCAGCTACCCTGCCTTGTGCTTGTTTCCAATAGTGAGTGGAATAGATATCATAGAACGGTTTAGGTTGGAAGGGACATTGAAGATCATCTAGTTCCAAACGCCCTGCCATATATGATATAACGGATTTATCTAATTTATCAGAGAGGTGCCAGGTTGTTTAAAGACCTATAAGGTACTTTCATTTCCCATTAATATTTTTGTTGCCAGACAAACTTTGATGCTGAAGAGAATAAGAGCTAAATATGAGAGGCTGATTGGTTTTGTTATGACCTTCATAAAACATGTTAGTTCACAAACAGTTACCTGGGTGATTCATTTATGTCTGGTTTGCAATATTCATATTGATATCTCTCTGCAATCATTCATTATGGTAATATAAAATAATTATTAAGGAATAGAGAGGAGATTTTCTTACTAATGAACAAGAGAATTTATTGATGTCTATAATATATCACTAGAAATGATGACCAGGCAATTATTTTGTTGGTAGTGGTAAAAAGCTGCATAATCTGGTTATTGGAGTATGGCTGCTTTCCATCTTCAAATTCTTCTTCTGTTAAATACTGTCTGTTGACAGGTTTGGCAGTGTTAGGTTGATGGTTGGACTTGATGATCTCAAAGGTCCCTTCCAACCCAGACAATTCTATGACTCTATCTTTAAGGTCCCTTAAAGTTAGACAGTGCTAACTTTGGGGTGTAAAAGATTAGATCCCCAGGCTGCACAGAATGTCAGGCAGATGATCCCACTGTGTGAAAATGGGTTTTCAGAGTCTTTCAGAAAATATTTGAATGCTCTAATTTTCAATTTTAAAATAACCAAAACCTCAAGAAGTAATATTAAAACCAAAATAGTCATGTCTGACATCTCCCATATTCAGTGTTAAACTAGAAAACAGAATTTCCGTTGCATCACCAAATTCCTTCACAAAACACTCAAAGGCAAAAAAATATATAGATATATAACCCACATGAACTCAAGTATGCAAGAAACATACTGTTCCCTTTAGTTTGGATGGCATCTCGCATCCTGCAAGAATTCTTGCTTCAAATACCTCACTCAATTCTGACTTGGAGCCTTTTCTTAGAGTTTTAGGGGATGAAAAAAAAAAAAAGCAGGTTTTCTTTTTGTTAAAAATCCTTAAATGTTAAATCCTTCATTTACTAGAAATATTTCTATGACTTATGCTGGTAAACCTGTCCTGTCAAATCTCATGAGAAGATCTTGTAACAAAACTTTAACTTGAACAGTCTTTTTCATTCTTATTACTAAGACATGGTTAGTTTTACTAAGTATGGATATGCTTAAAAATTTTTTCAAAACTTTTTGCACTTTAGCAAGTGTGAACTCTGAGAACTGCCTGTAGTTCAGTTCCAACCTTATTAAGACATGACCCCAAGGCTCTCATTTGTAACTAAGGTGAATAACAGTTGACATTTGAAGCTCCAAGAATTTTTTTTAAAAGGTGACATTTTTAGGCAGCTTAAATGGGGCAGGAAATAAGAGAAATTCTCAACCATCTTGATTCTTTGCATTTATTCCTGGAAGAAAGAGATAATTGAGTGCAACTCTGCAGAAATATAAAAGCTTCCATAATCAAAAAATACACAGAAGCCATGCTGCATAGCTTAGACAAATATTAACTGATCAAAAGGCAAGAAATGAAGTTGTTGCTATTTTTCAAATACCTTAATAAAACCACAGTCTTTTTATTTGTGGGGATGCATACATTTTTCATGTCTGAGAAAGACTGAAAATATCTGCAAGGAAATACTCTGTTTAGAGGAAAAAAAAAGATCAGTTTCCCTCATGTCATAGTGTCACACACTGGCACGCTCACAAACTTAAAATTCATTGCCTGGTCTCCAACATGAGCTAGTGTACATTAGTGCAGATCACTATATAAGGCCTGCAGAGGTAAGCTGTTGGTGCTGAGAATGCAGTGTCCAGACTATAAGTGTTTTAGGGATTCTTCTTTGGAATATTTATAACCTGATTCTATGGCCTGAATGCTCACTAATGGTTGGGGCACATCAGGTGAGCTCTTTGAGCACATCTTCTAATTTAGTTTTATCTGAGAGCAAACCAGCTGGCATGCTCTGAAGCAAAAGCACCAGAGATAGTTAGGATATTCTCTTCAAAATCATAAATCCTGATCCAAATTAAAGCCAGATTTGTGTATACCACCCACCCCTAATTTAAGCATCCAAGGCAAGCATCACCAAAAGTGAGCATACTGAATTTTAAACTCCTGAATTTCTAGCCAAAAGGCTAACCAGACAAATGCACTCTTTTGAGCGTGTGATTCTTACTTCAAATGGCTACAGCGCTCTGCCTTCTTGTCTTTGCCCTTTCTCAAATACCCTCATGCTTGATGCAATGATCCTTCACTAAATGTCAATACCTGTTTTGCAATTCCTTACATTTTATCTGTAATATCACTACAGCCTGAGTTTGAAAATGCTGGGCCATTTGCTGCTGCAGTTAAGACGAAAAATTAACACATTAACTTCAGAGAATATTCCTGGAAAATAGATAAGCATTTTGCTTAATTGTTTTTGATCATGAAGCTAAAAGTTCACATTGATTTCCTTTTTTATTTCATAAAACTGTAGCTCATGAAGTGCGTTTTCTAAGCCAAACAGAAACTCACAGTTGCTTTCTAAAGAGTAATTGGCACCATGCTTTTCTACAATCACTACTATGCCTTTATACTTCCTACTGTTTGGGGATGTGCTACTCCCAAAGTATACTGGCATTTCATTGCAGCCTGATCTTGAATTCACACACAGTTTACATGGGACAACTATTTTGGGATTCCCCCCGCCCCCTCCCTGCAATCTAAGAAATCTATTGCTACATACACCAAAAAACTCCAGGGGGGTTAAGATACAATGAAATGAAATCATGCCCTGAGGAACTGTTATTGAATCAGAGCCTAATTAACACAATCAAAAGTTCAATATGGAAATAAAAATACTACCTACACTTGTTCAACTATTTTTCAAATACTTCCCACAGTTCTGTCTTAATGGAAAGCATTATCCAAATCTCACTAGCAGAAGCAATTGCAGTGGCCATGCATAACCTCTATAACTCAGAAATAAGTGAACACACATGGAGCTCATTGCATGTGTTTAAGTGCTCTGCAAACACTGGGCTAAATTCTGCTCTTACTTGCAAGGGTTAACTGCAATCATTAGCATTATCTGCTCAACTGAGCCCAATTTCACAAGCTGGTCAGTGAAAGAATTACTGTGTGCCTTGCAAAAGCAGAGAGAATTCCTTGTCCAAAAACATAGAAGATGCCAGTATTAGCACTGGGGGCAAGATTTGAAATTTTCTTGCTTTCCCTCATGTGCTGAAATTACAGTTTTCTTAAAAGAAAAACTAAATCCATTGGTGGTGAATCATCCATTGGGGATTCACAGGTACCATCTACAAAGCTTTTTTAAAGTGAGAAAAGATATAGTGGAAAATAAAATAAAAAAACTTTGTTTTATGAAGTTAATAGGGCAATTTCAGTTGTGTAAATGGACCACCTTTAAATTGTCTCTGCTTCTATTAACATGATACACGTGAATTATGATCAGACCAGAGCTATTATATAGAGAAATGTAAGTTAACATAGAAAACCCACTATCATACAAATTTAATCTGCTACTTTTTTATTTTTTTGCCAACCAGCAAGAGCTGACTAACAACCAGCTACCAAGAATCAGAAACAATTGATTTAACTTTTATAGCCAGGGGGAAGAAGAACACACCAGTAAGTAATTAGGAAAAAGCACCTTGGCCTCCTGCGCGTGCGCGTGCACACACACAGAGAATACTGTTCAGGAGTTTAGTGCCTACAGTCCTAATGCAGAGTGCTGGCTGAGTCTACGCTATTTATCATTATTATTCAATACTGCATCTGATATAGAGAAACATAAGGAGAAGAGATAAAAACTAATAAAAATAAAGCTATGGGGAGATAAAAAACTTTTTAGCTCTACAGATTTTTTGCTCTCTCTTTGCAACCTACCTTAAATTAAGATGCTGAGATATGATATTTTCAACAGAGTGGCTCTATACCTATCACAAATTATGTAAGATGTGATTCATAGACATCAGAGCTAGAATTACGGGAGGGGTTTATGACTACTGCAGGGTGAGATAAGGTAAGTAAGGTTGACCTATGTGAAGTAATTTCTGGTTAGACAGCATTGTCTATGTGTATAATAATTTAAAAAAAACCCACAACCCTTTCTTCAATTGCAAACAGCCGGATAAGTGTGAATGATTGTTCTCACCTTCTTTTAGATGCTACAAACTTTGAGAGTTATAAACATGAAACTGGATGGCAATTTGGATTAGAGGGCAAGGAGTAAAGACACATTCTACCGCATTTTTCTTAATCACACCACAAAAGATAAAATAGGTATATCAACAGGGAGAAAGCCTAGAAGAGGTGGGCTGTAAAGGTGATACCCAATCATGTAGTTAAATGAAGACTCCCAGATACCATTCCAAGACAATTTATAAAAAAGAGTGCTGCTTGAGTTTGATGAGATTGAATCCATGTGATCCAGAAAAGTGAGGTAACAACAATAACAATAACCTAGAAAAAATAATTGTTAAAAAAGTATGATTTTCAAAAAATCAGTTAAATATGTAACTTCCTCTTAAATATATGCAATTTTCATACTATGACTTTCCGTGGAAAAAAAATTTACTAGAAGTTCTTGGCTCCCTCAAATGATCATTTTTGTTGTTCTTTTGAGATTTCAAACTATTCAGAATAACTTAGTGAACCTTGAACCCAACACAGTCATCTCTTTTTTTAATGACTGTTTTCTCAAAATTGTAAACTGTGGTAGTTTTACATTTGTACCCCATTTCTTTCTGTTCTGTGAACAATGTACAAATATTTACAAAAAGCAAAATTCCAGGAAACATATAGAAGAGCAGAGAGGTTTCAAAGAGAATTTTGAAAATTGTTTTGCTCCCATTTAAAATGAAAATACAATACTTTTCCTTGTTCTCCACAAAAGAATTCCTGACAGGCTGCCTCAGAGCCGGAGGGCTGAAAAGCAGCATACTCTGTTAAACCGCAGCAGACTGTGTCAGAAAAGATCCAGGCAGCATGTCAGCTACAAGAAAGTCTCTACCAGAACTTTTCAGCCCCGTTTTCTTAATGAAAACAGACTTACACAATCACATCATCTGTTCATCTGTCACACTCACATGTTCTTAGTTTACAGGCCAAATCGCAAACTTTGAAAGAGGCAGAAAGAATTTTGGTGAGTTTGGGTTTTTGTTTTTTCTTGTTTGTTTGTTTGTTTTNGTGTGATTTTTTTTATTTGGGGTTGGTGGTTTTTTTGGAGTTTTGAGTTTCAAGAAAATATCCAGATGGATAAAGGAAAGAAATGTGCAATGTAAGATCAATTGTTTGATTTGTTTTGCTGACTGGCCTGTCAGCACATGCACGACCCAAGCCAAGTACAGCTACCTCCTGTCCAGAGCACAATGTGGAACATGAGAAGGAGCAGAGAGTATCATAGAAGATTCAGGGCATGTCCTGGAGAACGTTATGGGGGAGTGTGAAGGCAATGGGGTGGACAACAGAGGAATTTAATGGTGGGATTTATGAAGGAATGAAGTTGCTTCCGTAGGAACCTAAGACAAATCTCCAGAAAACTAAGCTTCATTAGTTCTGTTGCTTACAAAAGAACATTTTTAATTTAGCTATCACTGTGGAACATTTTAATTACACCTAATTAGGAATTTCTGGTGGAATTCTGATAAAACCTTTTTTCAGACATCACTGATGAATTGCAAGCAGTTTGGGTCACTGTAGGCACCAGAAGCAGCAATGGAAAAAAAGCATGTGAGGGACCCAACTAATATTACATTATTAACTTCAAAACTCAAGCACTTTCAGTGAGGAAACGTTTGAATGGTGAATACACTTCTGACATTTGCAATCAACTAATTGATAATTCATCCTTAGAAATACATTGCTTTTTCTTGAACTCTGCCTGAGTCATAAAAATACAGAAACACAAAGCTGAATCAATCAAAGCTCCACCTTCCTAATACCCTCCTTTGATGAAGGTCAAATGTGAAGGTCCAGAGAATAATGTACCAGCAAATGAAGTTTATATATTGCTTCCCCGCCGTGTACTTTCCAGAGTTGGTTTAGAGCCTGATGTTTTATCCCTAAAGTACAGTGTGAACGCGTGGGAGGGTATTTTTATTGAGCTCCAGTATGAATAAAAAAGCATGGAGTATCTTCCAACTGTCAACCAAAACTACTTGCTTCTGTGAAATGTTCTTTTAAAGGAAAATGAAGAAGCAATGGACAAGCAAATTGCAATAAGAATGGGGTGATAAAATGGATCATCTAAGACATAGTAGGATAAGGTACTTCGACAGAGGGGAATGTGGAGCTCACTACTGGAACAATGCCTGATTGAAGGAGAACAATCTGTATAGCCCAAAAGAATAACAATATTGCTATGGTCAACTTCATTCTCTCCAATTTCTAAGGTTGCCATTATTTTCTCAGCTGTTTTGCTACAAGCTAGCTTGCTAATAATGAGAGGGACTGCTGAAAAGAGACTTTCTTGTAGTATTGAAGGCACAGAATGTACAACAGAGGTCAACAAGAGGTGAATATTGGGATATCTTTTAAGACACAGAATTAAAAAGTGTGTTGAGATAACTTCCTCCCACACTGAAATAAGTTATCTTCACAAAGTATTCGGAGATTGTGAGATTTTCAAACTCAAAAGCATTTTTATTTTTCTTAAATAGCAGCTTTCACTATGTTAGTGTCAAGAGAAACAATAATCAATAGCAGATTGCAAACAGCATTCCAAACTTGCCCTGTGTAACTAGCAATGCAGCAGAGAAGAAATGTCAGAGTGATAATGATTGCCTTTTGTTTAAACTACTGTTCATGAACTTGCAGGAAAATTATTTTTTTAACCATAAATTGGCATCAATGCTAATGCATAAGATGGTAGGAAAGAAAGTGAATTTCTCACTCTCTTTCCTGTGATAGAATGGCTGTGGAAAAATAAGATATCCCTGTTCCCATGGCATCTTGGGGGGGAAAAAAAATAATAATTCCAGCTTTCTTTTCCACTCCCTGCAACGCTATCAGACATCTACAACATCAGCTTAAGCGAAGAGGTATGTATAGGTGCTAAGGTAGAGAGAACGTTCTTCCCTATGTTTGTAAATCAATATGTAGCACTCTATTTCCATTGCCAGCTTTCTTTGTTAGTTTGTGTCTTAACATGATCCAATTCTAGTCCACAAGAAATCTAATTATTACAGAAATTAAAAAATAGCCCATAGAAAATGCATAAAGATACAGATTTTATTTAAAATCTCATTGTTATTTTGTGTGCTCAATGTACTATTTTGTAGCTCTGCAAATCCATAACAGAACTGTGCTATTGTAAAAAAGTTAAATAGTGCCTTTATCATCAAGTACTCAAGAATCTTTCACCTCTACCATCCTGTCATCAGTTAATTTTGCCACCTGCAATGCCACTCTGCTTACAGAAAACTGAGATGTAACATAAAAGAAGAAAAAGTTAAAGCCTATCTTCCAGAGAATCAAAAGATGCAGGATTTCAAACTATCTGCTGAACGACAGGATATCTGATACCTTTCTTCTTGCTGGTGCTTATGGTTAAAGGTTATATTCTTTTAAGGACATCTTATTAAACACTTGGAGATAGACAAAGGTCTACAGAGAGTTGATTACAGGCATACACTGATTTGAGAACAACTTGTCCTCTCAATTCTCTTAACATTTTTTCCAGCACTTTAAAAAATACTCTGTTTTCTTTCTATGTAATATATAATTCTAAGAATTCTGTGGTGACTATTTAATTTCTTTCCAGAAGTTTTTCCTAAATCTTGAGTGCTTTTAAGACAAATACACTTATACATTTAGTTGGAAAAATCCTTGTCATAGAAGCAAGATTAATCAAAAACTCAATTACATCTACAGATTAAGATGAAATTAGTGTTTTTATTCTTCAGACGTTGATGGAGGTACTTGCTGGTTTGTGTGTCTTTCACTTAATGTAAGCATTACATTTCACTTTGCATTCATTTTTGGTTTTGTTTTTTAATATTGTATTTGCTTGCCTCACATACAAGGGGTCAGAGCAGCAACATCCAAGACCTGGAACCATCATATGTACCAGGGCATCAGTTCAGCAACAGGAGTCAAAATAGAAACTGAGGATCAGGAAAAGTAGCTGGAGCTAGGATAAAAGTCAGGAAGTAAAACCCTAGATGAATGCAACACCACTAGCATCTAATTCTTGACTAACCGAGGAGTAACTGTCAATTGTTAATTAGATGGAGCTATAAACAAAGGCACTCTGAGTTGCTAAGTGTCTTACTGAAAGGGGTTGCTTATATGGTACTCCACAGAGAAAAGAGAGCCAGACTCCTCTCAGAGGTGCACAGCGACAGGACAGGAGGCAATGGACACAAGTTGGAAATTCCAACTAGGAAATTCCAATTAGATCTAAGGAAATATTTATTTATTTATTTTACCTATGGGCGTGTTCAACTACTGGAGCAGGCTGTGGGATCTGCGTCTTTGGAGGTTTCAAGACAAGTACGTGCATAACGAACTCATTAGATCTGTTTGAGCAGGTGGGTGGACTAAAAGACCTTTGGAGGTACCTTCCAAGCCAAATTATTCCATGATTCTAAACAGAGCATATTTTATAGCCAAAATGCTAGCAATAATAAAAATACATCATAAGCCACAACAAAATATTTACCCCAAGATCTAAAATATGCATTCAGGAAAAGATATCAGTAAATTAAGAGCAGCAGCATCTGACAAATCCCGCTAATAAGCACTACAGCTTGCTGTTATAGGGGAAAAAATAATCAAGGTTACTGCCAGAAGACTTGTGTGCAAGCCACACTTTATTGCCTTGTGGTCCCTTTCCAATTTCTGTTTGTAAACGTGGATACCTCAGCTCAGTCTTCATAATTTCATAACATTCCTGTATCAATAATACTTGCCTCCTCTTGTTTGGCTTTGGTTGAGCTTCCTCTAATACAACTCAGAAACTGTAATCAAGGAGGTGAGACAACCACAGTATCCAAATTAACATTAATTCCTTATAAATCTTAGAAAAAAACAGCTTCTCCCCTTGTTTCACACACTTTCAGGAGGAGAACCCTAAGAACCTTTTGATGTCCAGATTATCCAGCAGCAGAAAGTTCAGCGGATACCAACACTTCAAACTTTGCATTATTCTGATACAATAGCTAGAGACATTACAAAGAATTGGAATAAAGTCCTCCCTTGAAGCCTGGACTGGTTCAGCACATTCTTTTGTTATCAAACACCATTTGTGTTGCAACACGTTGTTATTTCTCTTAAGTGAAATGATCCCCAGAGAATGCGGATTTACCTTCTAAGAACCTAAGTGTCAGCTTCGGTTCTTTTAAAATCCAGATGGTTCCCTCCTTCTTGAATTAAATTTGACTAAATCATTTCTACACTTGAAGTGTTTTGGTTGTATTATGAAGGACCATGTCCCTCGTTCACATCTTTGTCTCCCTTTATTTTAGGTAGAAAAGGCTTCAAAACTCTTACTAAAAATCAGAAGCCAGAATTAAAATTATTCACACATCATTTCCCTTAATTTCTACATGGGATTGTATATTAGCTCATGTCCCTAGAGCAGAGAAGGTGAAAACAGCTGATCCTCAAGAGGTTTGAGTTCATAGGGAATTTTGTTACTAGTCTTTGATATTGTGCAGCTTATTAATAAAAATAAAACTGAGGTAAACACAAAGCTATTCAGAGCTTGAACCTGTTCAGAGAAACTGATGTTTCCGACGTCTGCAGAGAATTTCAAGGCAAATCAATAAGCTACAAATGCAGAGTTACCTTAAGACATTGCCTTGGATTCATGGACAGTATGTCACAGAGAAATGCTTTGACTGAAATGTTTCAGGTTTTAAAAACAGCATTTTCTGTTTATTTCTTTGATTGAGAAATTTTCAACCAGTTCCAACTGAAAGCACTTTTTCTAAACACATTACCTACCCATTGTGCAACTAAAATATGCAAGAATCTGCTGACTCAATATTCTCCATATTTGTGACATTAGATTGTAATCTCCCTTCTCCAAGTCCACATAAAATGTCACTTATTAGGCATTAAGCCTTTAAATTTGGCAAAATTTGTAAGTATTTAATATGTTGTTTGTACAGTAATTAAGAGAATACTGAAAAGACTAACTATATGAGAAATGTTTCTCACACTTCAATATGGATATTGACATTAATAGATGTAGTCATAGGCAAATTTTTGTTTCACTGTCACCCAAGTCTTGGCAGCCCAGGAAAAAATAAACAACACCTATGTAACGCCAACTGAGCAGCTAAACAATTATGTTAAAGCTTATAGTTTCCAAATTGCTTGTGAAGAGAAGGAAATCAAGCTCAATTGATGAAGGATAGGTAAAATGTCAGTCATTTCCAGGTGAAATCACCTACTCATACCTCTGTTTTAAGAAAATGTATAGGTGGCTTAAAACAGGCAATATGTTCTGTAACAGAATATATATTCTCCTTTGAGGAGAAGCTCTGCTGGCTTATGATAGGGAAGTACTGTAAAAGGGATCACTCAGCTGGGAAAAAAAACATAAAGAAACGTGATGGGTGTGGATAGACATTAAATGATGGAATGCCACCAGCATCACCATTTTCTAATGTTCTGCTGTAGGAGTCAGGGGGATTTGATATACACAAACATCATGATGTACACATTATCATTTTTATTTTCTTCTGCAGCAAGTTGCCATTTTTGTGAAAAGAGAAATTACTGTCAGCTTCCATTCACTAAAGACAGCTTCTTTGTCTGTTGTCTTATAAAAGTGTCACCATTAGGCTCTTCTAGATCTGTCTCCTTGTTTCATTAGATTTGACACACATTCTTCTCTGAAGTCAGAGGTTAAAAGGCTTTCGAAATCCGGCAATTCCTTCCCTCTCCCCGTCCCATTCTTGATTGCTACCTCTCTCCTACAGACAGCTGAAGGCTCTATCAAGGTGCTGCTATTGTCCCTTTTGCCCCTTAGTACAAATGAACCCAAACTGAGCTTCTACATCATGCTGCTGTCACGGGCTCATACTTCCAGACTCATAAATAAACTACATCTGACTCGGCAGCTGTGTTTTCTAGCATTGGTGTCTTGGCAACAAACATAGGATGCCCTAGAGCTTCACATACTATTTACCTTAGATAGTACCATTCATGCAGAGATTGCTGCTTGTTGCTCTTCACAAAGAAAGCAACCAACAAGATTATGGTTATGGGTTGTTGGCTTCAAACACAACCCAAATTTTACTGTACGCTCTGGAATGTTGCAACATGTCTACTTCCCTGTAGAGGTATGCAGATTTTTTACCAATCTGGGACAACAAGACCCATACAGACACATGTTGATAAATGTAAAAGGGATAATAGTACCAAATTAATGTGAAAGGTTGAGTACCTGGCTAAACCAGCTTGAGCTTTAAAAGCCAGAATCATAATAGAAGTGCAAAGCAGCTTTGAAGTAGGCAGTTGTACTACAGACTGTTCAGTAGGTTTCCTCTAAAGCAACTCATGCACGTATTCAAGCCCACAGCTGTATACAAATTAAAATTTCAGTTCACCTAATTAGTAGCATACTTTTGAAGAAAAGAATATACTCTTTTTTGACCATGAGATATGTGTCTGTGCCAAAAGTTTAGCAAAGCCCGGCTTTTTTTTGAAAGGAGGGGGTCACTCATTTATTGCAAGGAGAGCAAACTGGGCTTTCTGCTTGCAGAGAAGCAGCAGGAAGAAAGGGAGCAACTGATTGTGCCAAAACAATTAATCTGACCTACAGTCTCCTCTCACAGACTGCAGGTGTAGAAATAGAGAAAGTGCACAGTGATACGGAGCAGCACTGAGCAATATGGAGGGAAATAAATAGATTTCCTACTGCCATGTAACTTACCTTTTTTTCTGTGCAGCTTCCCATTTCAGGAAGCAAAAAGCAGTGGGTTTTACTCCCGTATATTTTCACTTCAGGACAGGCACTATTTCATGAATCTACTCATAGCTGTAGCTTAGAATAGATGTTTCCACAGCTCCTAAGACATCAGTTCATTCATTTCATCAAAGATAGATTTTTCTTCTTCCCAATTATCTCCCCATGAAGAGGATGCAGTGATACCACTTTGAGGTCTGGCATGATACCCCAAAATTCCACTTCCTACTTTTCCTTTATGTGCTGAATTTTATTTGGTTTTGTTTTTACAGTGTTCTTCAACCTGTAGCAAGATTGGTGTTTTCTGTTATTGAAATACTTGCTTAACTGAGCCCTCGCAATTCCTTCTCTAACTTTCAGATGGACTTGTGTTTGTCCATCTGAAAGCACTACTACTTGAGTAAATAATTAACATTATCTTTATAATTTAATCATCTGAACTAGTCTTCCCAACTCCCCACTGTTTATGATGTCCTACAGGATAGTAGAGGTAGAAGGCAAGATCATTTTAGCTATTCTGTTTTGTCCTTAACAGCTTCACTCCAATGCATCCATCTCATAGAAGTAAGCTGTATGAACTCAAAGCCTTTTTCTTGATAAGATTTAAGAGACAGTCTAACAAGGATGATGTTCTTAGCCTCACTGAGCTCAGGAAAAGCTAGCAGTATTTGAGAAGGTACAATTATCACTCAGTGAAAGTGAGGAGGGATCAAATACAGCCTCAGGAATGAGGGTGATCAAACACACAACAGAACCATAGCTGTAATGTGAGACAACAGGCCACAGATCACATTGTCAGAGCATTACGGGCTTCCTTTGCATGAAGGGGGTAAAGTCCTTCGAACAGAAGAGTCCTTAAATTTAAAAACCAAATATGAACACGTTGTTCTCAAATCCAGTCTCTGTCCTCCTACTTGCTTTCTTATCTTTTATATCCTGTCTTATATCAAGATCCAATTCACATGTTCCGCTTCCTGGGCTGACCTTTGACGTAATCTGGAACTTGTATTTAGTGCCCACTTACACAAGCCAGCAATTTGTGTAAGTGTCCCCACACATGCTTCTCTGAAACCATAACCCCATCATAACCCTCCTGCTTCAGACCACCTTCAACCCTGTGCCATTAAAAGAATCACTTTACACAGAGGACGTGTAAAGGATGATGTTCATCCTTAAATCTGCATTATCAGTTGAGATGTGCAAGTTGAAAAAAAGTTTTTGAAACAGATTTTTGACTAAGATAGGTGGAGCTGTCATTCCATTTCCGCACTGATTTGGCTGATAGTCATTCCTATTCTCCCACAGTTCATAAACCTTGGTGTTTTGGAACTCTGCAGAGAGCTGTGTATGCTCTTCACGAAAAATTCTCATGCGAAAAAGTCAAAAGAATTAATAAAAGGATAAGGAAAAATCAATTATAAGAATACTCCAAAAGATTATCAAGTTATAGACATTCTAGCAGCTTGAGACTAAGACTCAATAAAGGATCAAGTATGTTACTTACAGTCTGCAACTATTATAGATGTTATTTACATATTTACTTCATTGTGTGTATTTTAGCTGTTACACCCATTCTACAGCAAGACATAGGAATCCCCATTGTTGGTGACAACTGACTTCTATATGCAAAAGACAAAATTAAGGAAAATCCCTTCCTCAAACACCAAAAGTTACCTTAGCATATCTGAACAAATACATCCGTCCACTTCAGTTTTGCCCAGCTCCTTCCCTCCCTGCCTTCTCATGGAAGTCAGTGTCAAAATTCCCATACTGCTAAATAATTGAAGGATAAGACTCAACATAGACCAATTTTTTTAGGGCCTATTCCCAACAGCTGGTTGCCCTCTAAGTATAAATGTCATCTAGGGCAATTCTATAATAGTTTTTATAGTTTCCATTATCTTCAGTGGGCTGCAACCACTGTTGATACCAAAGAAAAAAACCACAAACTTCCTCCCCTTTTGGTCTTCGCAGTGTTGTCATAGTTTATAACTAATTCATAGGGAAAGTCAGCACTAACAATCTGTGTGTGTGTGCTTCTATCTGCGTAGGGTGGAAAAGCAATTTAGATATGAGAGATAGCGTAAACTTACTTGGCATTGTACACAAAAATATTTTCAGCTTGTCTGCCTGCAAATAGATCCTAAATAATACAATTCATTCCGAATGACTGATTATGGGAAGCCTACTCATGAATCCTAAACTTGACATTCTAAAATCAGATTTTCTTTTCATTTTTAAGCAATGAAATGACTTCTCCATCTAGACATGATTTATCATTTTCTGGATGAACTAGCTAACTACACAGGCCAAAACCTCTAGCTACAAGGGCTCATTATACATTATCATCCTCTATTTACAGCATGCATCCTGTTCTTTCATATTTTTCTTAAAGGAAACAGATAAACATATAGTTTTTAAACATAATATGTTGATTCCTTTGAGATTCTCATTCAATTCAATAACCTGCATACAAAAGGTTCCACATAATACATAACTGAGTGCATATGAGAGTATGGAGATTTTTATATCCTCCTGCCTGTAGTCTTGGGAAGACAATGACTAATTTAACTTTTGTGTTCATATAATAGCCTGTGTGAAAACAGTTGTTCTGGCCTGACCTTTTCCCATAGGATGTATGCCATCACAGAGTGATTTGAACCCTCACTACAAGTCTCAACAAAAACTTTACATTTTACATAGATTTGGAAATTATTTTTTTCCTACAGAAAACACAATGTTACTCCCTTTAGAGCCATTCTAAAAAAATACATGAACACAGGATGACTTCAGCTTATATGGATACATATCTGCATCAATTAAAAGTCTGCCCATGCCTAAACTTCATGGAATTCTAGAACTTCCTGGTTTTATCAACTCTATTCCTGAGCATCTGCTACTGTTACAGAAGTCTTTAATCAAAAAGTTTACAGGAGCCAAGTGAGTTATATAAAATAATAAATCCCATCATACCCCGAGCAGAAAAAACTTGCCTCAAGAAATACTTTAAGAAACTTTGCACATATAGGTCACTACGTTATTAAAGGGAAAAGCAAAGCACTGTGGCACTGAAGGCTGAATCCACATTTTCAATATGAAATTTATTTTCCAGCGGTTTATAATTTGGCCATGAAAAACTCCTTGAGGCTGAATTTTTACTATGGAGACTTAGTTCAAACTCAGGTTCTCTCTGAAAGTCTTAGATTTGGTTAAGACATTAAGAAGATTAGCAGAAATTACAGAAATAATATATTTCTCAACTGAAATTCTGTAATAAAATCAGTCACAGCAAGTAGGCAACCAATGAAATTGTCAGTGTGTCAGTTTTCCACACCCATTCTCAGATTATCTGTAATTTCCATATGTGCTTATGCAAACATAACTCTAGACTGAGAAAACACGGTGCCCATGGGCACAACACACTATCTGATTTTCGAAGTAATACATTTGAAAAATACAAGCTTTTGAGAAACCTGTATACATTTCAGTGTCTATAAAACACATCTACCAATCCTGCAACCAAAAGACCTCAATTTTAAAAACTTTCAAATATATAATGATTTGCACAATCCAAACAGTAGATGTCAGCAGGGTGGACCACAACAGTTTGCCACGGACACTTACAATTTCTTGTGAAACAACCTGATATTTTGAAGAAAACCTGAAAAAATACCAGACTAAATAGACAATTGGGATGATATTTTCTGCATTTTTGGTTGTGGGTTTGGTGGGTGGTGGCTTTTTTTTTTTTTTTTTTAAAAAAACAATTTTATTTTTAAAAAAAAAATTATAAAATATAATTTTTTTTTGTTGGGTTTGTTTTTTTTTTTTTTTTTTTTTTTTTTTGTCTTTTTTCTACTGGCCTTGGTGTTAGTTTTGTAGGGTAGATACAAAATCAAAGATTCTAAAACCAGTCTCGAGTTCAATGCAAAATGTTCAAACCAAGCCTCTCTCCCAGACACACAGACCCCCTCTCCATCTGTGGGACCAAACTGGAGAGATGAAGATTTCCTCCTCCAGACTCACACACAGTATTTATTCTTTTACTTAAGACTTCATTAATTTTAGGACAAAATGCAGACAGAAAATGCAAAAATTTCTGAATACAATTTTTCTGTGCATAATTTGTCCCAGCATATACTAAACCACAGGTTGGATGGTCTTAAATGTGGCAGAAAAGGCATTTTGACATTCTTCTTTCAAAACAGAAAAAAAAAAAAAAAAAGCTGAAAACAGTACTTTCTTTCCTGAGTGTGAGGTAAATGAATGTTATGAAACTGTACATTTTTTAGGTTTCCTGCAAGGTGGTTCCTGCTTCTTGCAGAATAACTAATTTAGTTCCAGTAAAATAAACTAAGAATTCTTCTTGAAGGACAGTAGTAATGTCAAGGATATTAAGGGCTGGATTTTACCCAAATGCTAAGGACTGAACTACATATTTAAAGGCTATATGAGTCTATTTGTTTCGACAGAGCAGTAGAGTATTTCTGGTTTCAAAGTCATCTAGGCTTTCTCTCCAGTAGTAATTTATCAGCATTCTGCCGCACCTTTGTGTTTCGTTGGTCAATTTTGCCGGGCAAATCATTTAATCTCACAAACCACTGCAAACTAAACAGAACCTAGAGGCCCAGACCTGAAATTGCTGTGATGTTGTACAATGATTAGAAAACCTCTTTGTTATTAAGATTTCTGTCATTAAGTTATAGTTTAAAAAAAAAAANAAAAAAAAAAAAAAAAAAACAAAAACCAAACACACAACCAACCACCACAAAAAAAATACTCCATTCATTTCATTTTGGATATAACTGGTGTTGTTTTGTCATACATCGCCTACAAATACTAACAGAAACAGGAATACAGCTTCTCCTGAACTTAAAGTAGTGAGCTATTTAAATCAGACAAAATATTTATTACAAAATTACCCTCCAATGTAAGTATCAGGGATTACACAGAATAGAAAACAAACCATGTGATAAAACCTGAGTCACCAGACCTCAGGCTGTTGTCACTATCTTCACTGTCTGAACATCCAACCTACCTGCACTTTTTTATCTAGTGCTCAGTTACGTTACCCTAAGAACATAGGTACCAGTTTTGCTGTTAGTGGAATGAATGCCTGGATATCTCTATCAGCAGATTATTTATAAGTGAAAACAGACCATGAAATAAAAGGCCTGAAGGGCCAAAATAAAGTAAAGTATGCCTAACTCTAT
This sequence comes from Anarhynchus alexandrinus, assembly GCA_008711295.1. Lineage (NCBI taxonomy): Eukaryota > Metazoa > Chordata > Aves > Charadriiformes > Charadriidae > Anarhynchus > Anarhynchus alexandrinus. Next base: position 1,088,732 of record VUYV01000177.1, on the reverse strand, counting down.
ATTCCAGTGAGAATGGGACTTCCTTGTCAGTGTCCTGGTTTCTAACTTCAGCTCCCTATGCTGTTTTAGCATGCAATCCAAATAATTTTAAGTGAAAAATATTTAAGCAGTCCTTGAAATCCAGAACTCCCTTACTCTTTCAGTTTTACAGCTATCAACAGTGTTTTCATGCACTTCCCAAATTTTAATTGGGTTCTGTAACACAAGAAATAAATTTTTGTCCTCTTTTAAGCTAATCTCTGAATGATCCATTAGCTTCAGTGGGCACTCATAACTGATATTACTAAACCAGTAAAAAAAACACTCAACCCTTACTCAGAATACTTGAGAACTTCAGAATACCACTCACTAAAGTGAAGTTCTGCTTTTGTTAAAGCAATATTTCATCTTCTGGTTTTTGCAGCTTATCATGTTGATGTGCTGCCACACAACATCCAAACTAATTTCTCTAACTATAGCAGCTATTATTGCCCTATGGACAACGTTATCAAACACAGAGACATACCTATTTCTTCACCACTGTCACTTACCAGAACATATGTTTATGTTCTGGTTGGGGTTTTTTTGCCTGTTTATTTGTGTGAAAAATCTAGTGGGGCTCCTATGGTTGACATGGGCACAATGCAGTGGAAACTCAGGCCAACATGATAGAAACTATAAAGTATGAAGATTGGTTTCTGAGGACTGCTAAATTCTCTGGGGACTCGTTTCCCTAATTTAAATAGATTACACATCTTTTAAAGCTTCTCAAAGGTAGCAAATTATTATTGTGTGATTATAACATATCAATGCATAAACATTAACTCAAAAACTAGATTGAAGTCATTCATATTCATATTAATCTCCAGGTGACACATTTTCTGTTGGTCTAACAGTTTTGATCTGCTGGAGCAATGGTGGCACCCTGTGGCTAGAAAGATATGCCTAAAAGCTGTCTACCGCTTGCTGTCTGCCGCACAGCTCTTCTGCTGCACAGTTCTCGCTTTTCCTGTGATACTTAAAATGATGTTATCAATTACCAGATAAAGCAGACAAAAGAAACATTGAGTTTCATTACGCACCGATACCTCAAATATTCTACTTAGTTGTCTTTAACTTGATTCCGAAGAACAGGTAGGATAGAATGTGGCCGTAGAAATCGGGGCGCAGCAGGCCTCAGCGAAGCTCTGAGGGGACCAGCGGGTGTTCAGAGCCTCACAACCCGCTCCCAGCCCTCGTACGGTGCCGAGGCAACGCTCACCTACACAGCACCTGCCATCGTAAGATCAAGCTACACGCCAGGGCCTCCCAAATATTACCGGAATGCCGAAAATGATTAATTTTGCCACATAACTGTCATCTGAGACCGTGCACTGGGTGCAGGCGTGGAGGTGCGGGCGGGCGCTGCAGGGGCAGTCTCTGTGAGGAGAGGGCGGGGCTGCCCCGAGCCGGTTCCCGCCGGTGCCGCCACCACAGGGCACAGCCCTCACAGGAGCCGGTGGCCCCTGAAAGGCTATTTAATAACGGGCCAAGGGCCACCTGGCAGCGAGGGGTGAGGAAGCGAGGGCGGGAAGCTGGGCCCCGGGGAAAAACAGTAGTCCCCCATTATACAGGTGTTGGCCAAAAGGAAGTAGCAGTCGAACTGAACTCATTTTAAAGCTGTATGAATTAAAATATCCCAGAGTTTTTTCTTTTCCCTCCTCTCAGCAAGTGAATCAAAGGTGTAGGTAGCTGCTTTGGGAGCAGAAAGTCACAAATCTTAATAATGGCATCTCATTACCTTCCTATGATCATTAATCCTCAAGCTGATAGAAAAAAGCTACATGACAAGAAATTAGAAGGGCAGAAGTGCGGGGACATTAAGGATAAGCAAATACCTACTTTACAACTAAAGGGAGAGGTAGATCATGACCAGAAAGCGGCTTGCTAACTCTGCAGGACAACAGCAACCATGCTCTTGCAGCTTCAGCATCCATTTAATGTGAGAAACAGAAGCCATAGATCAGGGAGGTCATCTTTCCTCTGTTTCGGAGGGGATCAGGAATGCTAGTGATCACTGAGCTCATACACTAACTACATCCCCCTGGTAATTAACTAAATAACTACACCGACTAAATCCACCCTGTAACCACCTGGTCAACACACCTTTTTCTAGCTACGGGTAACATAAGCAGCAGCAGATCCTTCTCAGAAGCATACAGAAGAGAGAGAGAAGCAGCATTCGGAAAATGAGAAATGGAAGTGATATTAGTACAATGTTGGGTAGGAAAAAACAGCATTTTTAAGAAAAAGCAGAATAATCACACCTGTCTCAGCCTTTTGGATAACTGTCACGACATTTGTCTTTGAGATTCTGCTTGTACTTTTTATTAACTTATGGTTTCTGTATTGTTTATATTGTAGCATATTGTGTTTCATATTATGAATAATTATATAAATTTTATTTTTTTAGAAAAAAAAAATGCACTTTTCACCTATGGAGTCAGGGGCTTTATTTTTGTGAATTGATGTTTTTTTCTACTCTTAATCAGTTTTATCTTTTCCCACAATATCCCGTGCATGGCAGATGACTGCGCTGTATACAACAGTAACTATTTGCCTAAGCAAAGCACCGCTGCGCAGCCACCCATTAGTCAGTGATACAGACAGCCTGCGTTTTCTCTTCCCAGAGGGCTAGAATCTTTTCTTCAAGATGTAACAGTTTGCGATGAGACAAGGTCGCAGCCTTTGGCAATGCTTAGCAATATGCTTGGATTTAACCTTTTCTATGTGACAATGTGTAATCTTGACAGATATCACATGAGTGGAGTTTGGGAAAAAGCTGTTTCTCAACAGAATTCCCATGTGCCAAAGTTTCAGCGTGTGTAGAAGAGGACGTAATACCTAATGGCATCTTATGTCTGAGATAGATTTGGCAGACTATTAGTTAGGGAAATATTAGCAAATAGTACATACATAAACACTGGCAATTTACCTCAATTTGACAGTGTGATATTTTTCATAAAGATGCACATTTTTAAAAAAGAGACCTAATTTCCATAAATTTGAATAAATATTTCCTAAATTTTAAAGTACATGGCTGTGGTATTTTACAAACCTGAATACAAAATAGGAATATCAGATTCTTGCAAATATTACATCTAGTGGAATTTGTTCCTTTATTATTTCTGCAAGCATGAGGAGATTTATAAATAACAAGCTAGTAAATGTTTTGCAAAATTAAAAATTGCCAAGAGTTTATAAATGCTGCATTTTGCAAGTTCCGCTGCTACTACTTACAGATACAGTAGTTCAACTTTCTAGGTGGTATTTCTTCCTTACTGTTGACTGTATTGGAAAGAAGCAATACAGATTTCAGCAGGGCATTACAGTTCATTGATGAGACAGCAGAACAGCCAACAACAGAAAAATGCAATAGAACAGAAGAACCCACTCCAAGACTTTATGATCAGGGTCCTATATTCATACTTTCCCAAGTATGACTGTCTTTGAAGTACGAGGATTTGATTTTCTCCCTTGCTTTAACCTTTACACAACAGATTACAGGGAAATGAACTATTTTTCTGCCAATACACATCCCAGAAGCTTTTGAAGATGTCATAACGCATGTGAACTGAGATGCTCGTTTGATTTAGAATCTAAATCTGAATTTGGAAGAGATCCCTTATGTAGGAGTCTGAATAAAATCCCACAACGCATTCACACACACACCAGTGATTAATCCCTTGTGTTCATTGCTCATACTCTCTTTGAGTAATTGAAATAGCACTCTGGAAAAAGAGAATTTGGGGGGACATAGAAGGGAGTGATGTTTTGGGTGTTGGTTTTGTTCAGTATCATAAAACCTGAGATTTTTGTTAGTGCTGTTTTCTATGAAAGCTATCAAAACTGACAAAGGAATCATCAACAACCTGACTATTGTGTGGAGCCTCTGCCTAATTTGGTGCCTTGACCGCTGACTAGTAACAGTTCTCTGTCTGGAACAAATAATAAGTAAGTTTTTGTAAACATCCACTGAGAGCTGAAACCACATCACTCAACTGTCAGATGACCTGAATAAGACAGAGCAAAGAGTTTTCCAAAAGGTGAATTTTGGAACCAACAGGCTATCCTGATTGATCCTTATGACTCTCTCTGCTCCTCCTTTATCTGTAGAAATTCTGTTACATACCCAAGAAAACATTTTATCAAGAATTTCTGCCATGCTTTTTAACATCTCAACAAATGAGAAACTTGTGCTAACAACAGAAAAATGAATATAAAAATGGCCCAATTAACCAGCTACATATTTTTTTAACAAATTTCTCATAGTTCATTTTCTATCTGCTTGAAACATGGGGTCTCTGTTTACAATTCTGAACAGCAGCCGTTTGTGGTTTGCTAGGACACTGAGTCACCAAATGAAGTAAAGAAAAACACCACTACTGACAGCCATGAGTGTTGAAATATGTCCTAAGGAATTCTTAGCAATCTACCCAGTGGTTACATTTCCCAGACTCATGGAATGACTTCTAAAATGTGTCACTTCCAATACAACAACAAAAAGCAATAAACTCTAAGTAGATCTCAGTGGATGAGCTAGAATGAATTAGATTTCAAATGAGCTTTAATAAACCATTTCTTGCCCTAATCTTTTCCTTTATTTCCCCTGACTTGTTTCTTTGAAAAGCAGGTCCAATGGATATATCCTTTTATGATGGTAAATACCCAGCAGATCTACTCAGTGAGTTGTGCTGCAGTGCTTCTCATTAGCTCACGATACAGACAGCTTGTGCTCTCTCCTCAAACCCATTCCCAAGCAAACTATTTGATCAGCCTAATCTCGAAAAAAGACAATGATAAAGTTTTTTAGCCAAGGGCTTATATCAGAGACCTGCTTCCACACAGAAACTGAGAGTGCAACTGTCTCTGTTAGTTTTAAAGACATCATTCAAATCATCTATCAGTTGTTTCAGTAATCTTCTCAATGATAGCATATTTGCGCAACCCTGGAATCTTAGCTTAATGGCTACTGATTAAAAGATATAAGCTAAGCCTTTAACTGATAGAGTGAAACAGGAGTGTAAATAAAATACTGTAGCTGCAATAGACCTCCACTTCTTGAAATACACTTTACATCCCAGGAGCTTACATTTTTGTTTTCTGATTTCACTGTCTCCCATTCGAATTTACCAATGTATCCCATTCCCACTCCAGTTTGTGCATTTTTTTAAATAATAAGGTATCAGAAATGTTGAAGTATACTCTACCCCCCAGACATATGTTCAAGCCACAAAGTTTGCCACAATGCTCTATGCCTGCACTGGAAGTATAGTATACCACAAGGAATTAGCAGGAGAGACAATGAGATGACCAATGTCCTAGGTTACTATAATTGCAAAGAAACTTTTGAGTGAAAATGCCACAGTAAACTTACAAAGTGAACTGAATCTCACAATACATAGGAAGGTTAAAAAATGAATCCTGTGATCTCTGACAAATGAGACACAGGGTAAAATTACTTCCTTACTCTTACAATTCCTTACTCAATACAATGATCAGCAAAATACAACAATCGTATGACTCTGCTGATTCTACCTGTTCTCCAGTATGTTATCGAAAGTTAAAAATCTATCTCAGCGCAAAGAATCCATACTTTAACGCATTGTGCTATCACTTTGCAGAAGGCATATGTGGGACTTGTATGTTGCTATGTCCTGTGAGTACCCCAGAGTGAAATACCTGCTCCATTTCACTGACTGCAGTGATATGCAGATTTCACCTACCTTGGACTCCTACATTCTGGTCAGATGTAGTTACTTTCATTTTCAAACAGCATATGAGTACTAAAAAATCACTGAGTTTTAGTTTATGTTGTTATATAAGCAAATAGCATTGGCCCACTGCTAAGAAACGAGATGTGAATTAACTTCTAATTAGTTTCTCTTTACATAGCATATGTCGCATTCATTGGTCACTGCCCAATTTAATTGTTGCTTATCACTTTGCAGGAATTTCTTATGATTGCAATTCTAAAAACATCTGCCTGAACTATGCTTATAAATCCCTTGGCATTTTATTTTAACACGATTGTCTTAAAAGCCAGCTTCTCTTACAGTTTTTTGGTGTTTTATTCGTCCTCTTAAAGGGACAGAATAAAAGCACAGTTTCTCTCAAAACTATTCAAAAAAAGAAGTGCAATAAAAAATATTTTATGAGTTTGTGACTTAATTACTTGTTTTCAGATGGTCAATAACAGAGTCCAATAATTATTCTTTCAAACACATTGACAATTCAATCAGATATACAAAACAGGCTTTGTCATGTAACTCACTAAAAAAAACAGACCTGTGTAAACTGACAGATTTTTCCAGAACTAACGTAAAGAAGGATTTATGGGGGTCAATTTCAATGCAATTTATTTAGAGAGAAGCATTTGGAAGTGTCAGCCCTGAAGATATCATATATTTCACTTATCTCTCACAGCCCGAAGCGTTAGTCTTGAAACATTTTGGAGTCTTTCCAGAGCATGTTTCCACTAGCACTGAGAGAGGGGTTAAAAACAAAACAAAACAAAACAAAACAAACAAAAAAACCAAACCAGAGAGAAAGAAAACCATTGTCTAATGCGATGCAAGTGTGTTTGACATAGCTGGTGAAGCCTTGACTTTTTTTGTCAGTGTTTGCAGTTTGGCATGATTGATGATAAACAGAGGAAAAAAAAAATCTTTTTGTCATTATCTTCTAAACTGTCTCACTGTGTAAGTTCCTGATGAAATTATTTAGATAGTTTGCTAAAGAAAAATACTAAAATAATTGAAATAAGACATTGATATGAGTAAGAGATACCAACTTTCTTAAATACTTCTTAAAGCTAAAATTGCAGTATAGAAGTCAGTTGAAGTGGACTGGAAGATGGACATGACAGCATATTTTAGCTTCAGAAAAAGACTGCAGAATAGGACTACTATCAAAGTTGTATTTAATTTAGGATTCCTCTTTCTTTAACCACACCCTGCTGCAGGTGTTCAGGATTTATTAGTTCCCATTTCTTAGACTCACTCAGAAAAAGCTGTAAGGAAATAGGTTGCCTACACAATTGTTCATCCACCAGCACCAAGATTCTGGCAGTGTAGTTGCAAAGCAAGGAGCTAGGCTCTTCTCACATGTTAATTCTGCAGTTGTTATTCCAGAAAAGTAACACTTACATTGTTGTATAGCACTGCTACTCATGCACATAAAAAGTAACTAGCCTCTGATCCAAAGTGCTATTATCAATGTAGAAGTTCCTTTTTATATTTTTTTAATTATAATTATTGTTAACAGCGATTGCTATGAGCCTTCAGCAGGTTCTCCAAGATGCCTATTCAATGCAGAATATATGCTATGATTTTGAACCTTCTTACACCAGTTTTGCTGCTAAAGTCAGACTTTTAAGAAGCCTCTTTACTGGCTTTTTGGTCTTAATAGTTGGCAATGAGCTCTGATTGTAGAAACGTCTTTGTAACATACACCTAGCACTTCGTCCTTCCAGATGTCCCTACATGAGATCAGCGCTGTCACACGTTCAGAACAAATGGTAAATTGCACAGAGCTATTTCTGTTGCTGTGTCTTCTTGACCCGCCAACAGATGTGGTGGGCTCAGCTTCAAAGACTTTTACCCAATCACCTGAGAATTTCATCAGGAAGCCAGATGCTGCACAGGCAAAGCTGGCACTTTGATTTAGTGATCACTTCCTGAAAAAGGAGGTTCCTGATTCTGAACAAATTTACACCTGTTTTTCATTGCTATGACGTGAGACATTTTATTCAACTTTACTAGTTTAGGACGAGAAATAAATATAGTATAAAGAAAAGGCAGTATTATCAACCACAATATATTCCTTCCTCTACCAAGGCATAAGATAAACTTGTTTTGAGGAACAGTTGAACTTACAGCACAAAACCTCATCTGGTAACAAGTAAACATAACCACTTATAAAGAAGACCAAGGATTAATATAATGCATTCAAATCTCCAGTCTTGTTTCCCAAGAAAGGTTAAAAGAACCCTACTGAGAATAGTATCAGACACTTCTTGACAGATGACAGTAAAGGAATTATCATTGGGGTACAGAAACTCTATCCCAGAAAAAATATGCTATTTGCTATTTTTGTATTGTTTGATTGCATGCCTAAACTCATAGTAAGGATCATACACTACTGCTTTGAATGCCAACTGCATTTGTACCCAAAGAATTTTGGGTTGTTCTGTGTCACAAATTAATGTGAAACATGGAAAAACACTGAGAATGAACATAATTGCACTTCAAAAAAATGACATAAATTCACCTATTTTTAATGAATTGAGTGTGTTGTGAAGGAATCTTGTTAGCCAAATAAAATTAAAATAAAAGTACATTTTAAAAGGTGAAAGAGGCTTGAAAAGGGTCTGTTACTTGGTCTTTTGAATGCCCAAGAGCTAAACCAGATAAAGTTAATGATTATTTTCGAAATTAGCCAAATGGACTGTTATGCAATAAGATTGTCTGATAAATACTAACTTAATCTAACCTGAAATTTCTTTGAGTCATATTCCAATTAAATACCTTCAATAGATTTTGTGAATGAAAAAGAAAATGTAACCAGGAAGAGAAATAGACAGTAACTATTTCTTTTACAAGATATAACATTTACGACTACTCAACATGATCTTATGACCTTAGAAGTGAGCAGGATCTAATCTCCACATGAGAACTAGGGATTGTATACCACTGGCACAACAAAATCAAAAATCTGCAACAATTCAATTTAAAAAAAAAAAAAATAAAAGGAAGATATTTGAAACTAAATCTGAAATACCACAACCAACCTCTACATTGAAAATCAGTTGTAGTAGAAAGAAAAAACCCATACAGGCTCTTAGCTGCATATCTTTTCTGTCAGAATTTAACTGCTCTCTAAAATGCCAGTTCTGAAATTGGTATCTTATTTTACAGCAGAACACTCATCCATTGCATTTGGGTTCCAACTATAAAAGCTACCACAGCTCTGTAAGGCCATGATTCCAGTTTCAGTAATGAATGAATTTTTCCCCCTCTGATCCACTGCAAGTTAGTTGATGCTATCAAGTCAACTAAACCCTTCAAAGTCAAAACGAAACAGCAGTGGTTATTAACAGTATTACTATTTTATCTTCTAGAGATAAATTAGAGTGAGAAATAGGATCCAAATTTGTCTGCCTTCATCAGCTCACCCATTAGCAATTTTTTTGCTATATGCAGTGGACAAGCTGTTAATTTCAGTTTGTTGGTAATTTTTACTTTGTTTTCAACTCACTTTGTTTCTTTGATCATAGAATCATAGAATGGTTTAGGTTGGAAAGGACCTTGAAGATCATAGAGTTCCAACCCCCCTGCCATAGGCAGGGACACCTCCCACTAGACCAGGTTGCCAAAGGCCACATCCAGCCTGGCCTTGAACACCTCCAGGGATGGGGCCTCCACAACCTCTCTGGGCAACCTGTTCCAGTGCCTCACCACCCTCAAAGTGAAAAACTTCTTCCTAATGTTCAATCTAAACCTGCCCTCTTCCAGTTTGAAGCCATTCCCCCTCGTCCTATCGCTGCATGCCCCAGTAAAAAGTCCTTCCCCAGCTCTCCTGTAGGCTTTAGGTACTGGAAGGCCACAATAAGATCTCCCCGGAGCTTTCTCTTCTCCAGGCTGAACAGCCCCAACTCTTTCAGCCTCTCCTCATAGGAGAGGTGCTCCAGCCCTTGGATCATCCTCATGGCCCTCCTCTGGACACGCTCCAGCAGGTCCATGTCCTTCTTATGTTGGGGACTCCAGAGCTGGACGCAGTACTCCAGGTGGGGTCCCACGAGAGTGGAGTAGAGGGGCAGAATCACCTCCCTCGCCCCGCTGGCCACACTTCTTTTGATGCAGCCCAGGATGCGGTTGGCCTTCTGGGCTGCGATCGCACATTGCTGGCTCATGTTGAGCTTCTCGTCAATCAGCACCCCCAGGTCCTTCTCCTCAGGGCTGCTCTCCAGCCATTCCCCGCCCAGCCTGTATTTGTGCTTGGTATTGCCCTGACCCAGGTGCAGGACCTTGCACTTGGCCTTGTTGAACTGCATGAGGTTGGCTTGGGCCCACCTCTCCAGCCTGTCCAGGTCCCTCTGGATGGCATCCCTCCCCTCCAGAGTGTCTTCTTCGCCAAACAGCTTGGTATTATCGGCAAACTTGCTGAGGGTGCACTCGACCCCACTGTCCATGTCTCCGACAAAGATGTTGAACAGTACAGGTCCCAGTACCGACCCCTGACAAACGCCACTCGTCACTGGTCTCCACTTGGACATTGAGCCATTGACTGCAACTCTTTGAGTGCGACCGTCCAGCCAGTTCTTTATCCATCGAGCGGTCCATTTGTCAAATCCACGTCGCTTCAATTTAGAGACCAGGATATCATGTGGGACAGTGTCAAATGCCTTGCACAAGTCCAAGTAGATGACATCAGTCGATCTTCCCTTGTCCACCGCCATTGTGACCCCTTCGTAGAAGGCCACCAAATTAGTCAGGCATGATCTGCCCTTGGTGAAGCCATGCTGGCTGTCACCAATCACCTCCTTGATTTCTGTGTGTCTCAGCAGAGTTTCCAGGAGGATCTGCTCCATGATCTTGCCAGGCACAGAGGTGAGACGTCACGGGCAGTGTGGCTGCAGTCCTTGCCAGTGAAGACTGAGGCAAAAAAGTCATTGAGTACCTCAGCCCTGTCTCTGTCCCGGGTAACCAGTTCTTGTGTTTCCTTCCAGATAGGGCCCACATTTTCCCTAGTCTTTCTTTTCTCATTGACATACTTAAAGAAAGATTTTTTGTTTGTCTTAATATCCCTTGCCAGATCTAGTTCTATCTGGGCTTTAGCTTGTCTAACCCGATCCCTGGCTGCTCGAACGATTCCTCTGTATTCCTCCCAGGCTACCCACCCCTGTTTCCACTCCCTGTAGGCCTTGATGTGCTTACTTTATGTAAAACTGTTTCAACATGTTCTGGTTTTATTCTTTGTTATCAATTCCTGTCATACTGAAAATGACTAAAATTATGTTGATCTGATATTTTTTTTCCGTTTACTCATACTCCTAAATTTGTTCATGTGTATATATATATGTACACATACACACAGATGTAGCATATTGTATAATTTTTATTATTATAAAGGGAGAATCTCTGATCCAATATTAAATTCTGTTTTTACAAACATGCTAGCGCATATTGACATCACCTAGATAAACAACCACATCAAGTACAGGGTATGGTATGAGAAGCTAACAAAATAGATTTTAAAATTACTAGATTGGTATTCACTAAAGATTCAGGGTAAAAGAGCTAGTTTTTATTAAATAAGGGCTGGTCATGAATAAACCATTGGATATCACAGGCTTAAACAGAAGCAGGTCTATTTATTTTCTTTTCGTTTCTTTCACTTCACTCTACAATATCAGATTCTTTGAATAGCTAGAGTCTGAAGACTAGGGGTAATACTAAAACTAACATTCTGACAGGAATTCAGATCAAATCTGAGCTAAATAGCCACCTTTTCTACATAACCGCAGTACTCTGCCGCTCAGAATTTTAGATTTGTCTTTAACAATGATCCCATAAAGCAAAGAACATATTATCTATTTAAAAATAGATGAGGCCCTTCTGTGCAGAAAAGCAACTTGCTCAAAGTTCAATAGAAGGAAGTGAAAACCAAAACACAGGCTATCTGACAATTATTTAAGACCCCAAAATAAAAGATGGCTCTTCCTAGCAAGCCCAGAAAAGATTAAAAATCTCTGATACGGTTCAACTGAGGAAAATTTCCAGCCCGTTTTTCATCTGCCTAATTCTATTTTGGATAAACACCCAGATTTCTGAGCACTTACCGAAACCAAATTGAAATCTTGGATGCTCATTCATTATTACCAAGTACCATATGTCTAATTTTATTTTTGGAATTGTTTTTGGCAATAACACACTCTGTCAGAAGCTCTGTGGCAAAGACTCAAATCGTATGGTTCAGAGGAAGAGAATTTAGTGGGGAAAATGTAGTGCAGATACTCAATAGAATATAAGATACTGTCTATCTTTTACCTTTTCCAGGGAGGGTGTTTTGTTGACCAGTAGGCCACTAAGAACAAGCAGAAGGGCAGAGAGAAACAGAATAAAAATCTTTGCTATGACTTTCATGGACAGGTGGAAGTGATGAGGTTTGGCAGACAAATCTAATAATGCAATTTTCTGTTGCCTAAGAATTTCTGTTTCCATGTTCTTCCAGAAGTTGACTTATTTGGCTTTTTAATCTTTTTGTCTATTGAGTGTCATTATAAATACATACCAAATATTTTTGTCAGTTTCACACTTAAAAGGCACATTTTTCTGCTTGGGCAGTTCCATCGTCATCACTGTCTGCCTTGAGTCACCACAGAAGCTCACCTGGCCTTGGAGCCAGGGCCTCTCTCCCCTCAGTCACTGAAGACACCAAAGCAGCTTCCACATGGAGCTTCTTCATTTTTTCAGCCAAGTTACTCAAAGTGCTTTATCTAGTACACTGGTATCGCTGGGACTTAAAAGCTGGTCCCTTTAAGAAGACATATATTTGTAGTCATATATGGTACTGTGGAAATAACCTAGTTCACATATTGATCCCACATGATCGTTTCCTTCCTTGTAATTATAACTAAGTCCCTGCAGAAAGCTCTCATAGCGCACAAGTCCCTCTCTACGCTATTGTTGCTATGTGGTGCAGGAGGTCTTGTTTCACTTAAGCCATTGCCGAAGCTGAGTGTTGGTGGAAAAACCCTATTGCTTACATAAATAGCTCCAACTCTTTTGAAAAATCCACCAGGAGCTTTGCTGTATCATTAGATTCCCTGAAATCTTTGGAAGATGTGTTAATCTCTGCCTCAAGGCATGCCTGCAATATTCCCTTGAACACAGAATGGAGGTTCCCTACATAGTTGTGGAATCAGAAGTAATCAACAGCAAAATACACCAGACAATTTTAGCTTTCACTGCAGCACCATATAAACAAGGTACTGCCAGGATCCAGTATATAGCTCTACACGGTGTTGTATTGAGCCATGAAAATACACTCCAGTGCACTGTACTGTGCTGTGAAAATACACCTCAAAATGTGGCAACATTTTGGTTAATTATGTCAGGATGACTAACCATTTGGCAAAACGTCCCATCCTGTTTAGTGCAGTTTAGAATTTTTGCAAACAATTTCAAAGAAAACCTATTATTTCTTATATTATGGACTGACGTAAAAAAAAAAGAATTATCACCTGTCTGAACTTTAAGCTATGATTAAAGACCAGTTTTTCTTTCATTCCACATTTAACACTGTACTTTATTTTTATTGTGATATCAGAGTTGTATTATAATAATTGTATAATACGGTCAATGTTAAATCAAATGCAATGTTCAAAAAACTTGCCGTGCAAATTCAAGTGAATATTTATGTATCTTTTATTCATGAAGCATCTTTCACATCCCATTTACGACTGTAGCTGAATATTAAAGGATTCCTTGTCAGTGAAATAAAGATAATGCTGAGGCCTATCATCTTTCTTCATTTCCCATTTTCTCTCCCTAGAACAGCTTGAAATGCCTTTCATTGGAGCTACTGCAGCAAAAACTTTGGCATTTCAGTAATGAATGTTCTTTTTAAAATGAAATACAACACCAAGTTAGCACATAGGCTACAAATGCACCACAATGCTACTGACTGAGATAAAGCACAAAAACGGTCCTGTATTCCTGGGTGCACAAAAATTTTTACCGAATGAATGAATCATTTAAACAGACACCGTATACTCTTGTACACAGGAGATAGAGGTGCGAAAAAACTGGACACACATAAGCTTATTTTTCTTCCTAGAACCTCCAAAATGTATAAGAATGTGAGCAAATATACACCACCTAGTAAGACTCATTTGTTGAGCAGCATTGATATGGCAACTGCTAACAACAGCAGAGAAATAGCACATACACAGGCAGTTAACAGTTCAGCTAATGAGTTGCTAAGGCTTAACCTATTGATTGATTATATCCATCGATTTCAAGCATCAGTCAAACAGTGTCACTTACATAGTACAAATAGTAAATAATATTGAAAGAAGAAACAAAGCGACTGCACATTCTCTAACTTTTTTTTTTTATAGTGAAATTAATAGGAAATACAGAAATGTTTAGCATCCAGTTCAAGAAAGCACTATAGAATAGGCCCAAAGTTAAATATACACTTGAGGCCACAGGGCTCAAAAAGGTAAAATTGAGAGGAGCATATAGAACAATAGTCTGGCAAAGACATCAAGTAACAGAGTGGGGAAGGGAGAGGCAAAATGCCAAGCAATGGCTGAAGCCTAGGGGAATCCAAAGTGGAGAGTAGTTTGCTGCCCATTTAAGCTATGCCCTTACCACAAATGTTCTGCCAAACAACACATTGTGTTGTCATGTCTGACAATTGTTGCTCTATAATTGTTATTCACCAAAACATTGACTATTTTGATTTTGAGGACAGCATGAAATATTTTAAAATTAATATGAAAACAGAAAATTCAAGGAGATCACAGTGCTGGACTGGTAAAAGACAACTGTCAAAATGACTCTCTGGCAATAGTGTGGTCCTTTTGTCTAAGTCCACATCAGCTGTGCTTAAGAACCTTCTAGGCCTTAACTATAGAGCGGCAGTAGAGAATTACAAGCAGGAAATAAACCGCAGAAATTAAAGTGGGCAGCAATTTGTCACAGTTATTAGAAACAAGCAGTGCTTTTAGTAATACCTGACACCTCTCACCCAGGAAGGAAGATGAAAGCAACATTACTTTCAAAACGCAGTTTCAGCTCGGCAATGTCATGACTGTTCTCCTGCTTTGCTTCACTACTGCTTCAGAGCTGCATTAGTGAGTTAAAGAAAAAAAAACGATTCTGCACAACTTGCATTGCTAATAGAGTTATTTTTAAAATTCTCTGTGTCTGTTTCTCATACTATTGTGTTCATTTCCTTTTCTCTCTTAATGGTCTCCCAGTTTAGGTAAACCTTTGCTCATGAATAGACTGAAGTAGACCAAAGTCTTTTTCAACCACTTCAGCTTCCATGCTGGTCCTTTAGCTGACTGAAGGATAAACAAACAATAGCTTCTAGTAACAAATATTGATTTTTCTTAAACTGAGTGCAAATTCAGCCTTGTGAAAACATTACACCAGGTGATATCGTCTACATTAGAAAGTTTACCATACAGGATGAAAGATATTAGAAGAAAGTTCTAAACAAAATTGTGCTATTAGTCACATAAATTTGGTCATGCTCTGGTTTATGAATGCTTGGGGGTTTTCCGCATAGCTTCCTATGCAGTAATTTAGCCACAACAGTGATATTCAAGTAATTTCAAGAGCACAACGCAACCTTTTGAAAACAAGGAAAATGGAACTCCCTGCTGAAATAATTCACTTTTCACTGAATATTAACGAGAACATTTCTGCAAAGCAAGCTGGAAAAATGAAGCAGGGACTTTTCTAAGGTACAGTGAAATATTCTATTCAAAGCATATTGAAATAATTTTCCACTTCAAAAGCTAATATCTGTTTCTTAACGTAAACATTTGCTTCTGTACCCAAACATTGGGAAAAAGGTGGCTGTGTCCTACTTATCATTTAAAGGAAAACAGCTCGGGAACTCCATAGTCTCACCCAGTCCTTCCAGCAACTTATAAGAGTGTTATCTACTGCTACTCCAAAGTGGCATTGATAAAGAACAGGGAGGCAACTGACCCACAACACACAGATGCATTTGTTCACAGAGCAGGACCGAAGGAGGAATCAGTCAACCACAAGAAGCACCAGCTTCTCTCAGCCCTGATCGCAGGTCAGGGGCCCTCAGCTATCTCCAGGGGGTGAGCGCCCAACCTCGCAGCACCTGCAAGCTGCTAGCAGCACTTTTGCATTAAAGTTCCTTTACTGGGTCGCAAGTCAGACTTAAGCACCATAAACATTTCCTAGAGCATTCAGCATCCATTCCTGCTTAATTCCTGATACAGATGTATATCAGGAACATATAAACATACACATATTTATATATAAAACCTCTAATGCACTTTCAAAAGCTCCCATATCACCTATTTACTCCATTAGCGGAAGCATTATGATCTCTCAAGCAAATAGTTAATTACTTAATAGTTAATTAAATACTCACTGAATTGAGTAAGTGTGTAATTAAGGGGCTATTAAAATGTGCATTACAGATATGACAACTGCAACTCATGGACTTTGGAGTACTCTGCCATATCCCCAGAGAGACCTACTGATGCTGCATTTGCTCCAAAAGATGCTGCTGTTGCCTCTTCACCCTTGAACAACTTGCACTTACTTGCCCATATCAACGGATTAAGCAAAGGGTCAACCATTTCCATCATTCCATGGCTAAAAGATGAAGCGTAATACTGCCTCAGAGGGAAAAAAAACCCATATATTACCATGGAATAGTGTATACCTCAGTTATGAAATGATATTTTGTAACCCTCCCTTGGTAATGCAATACTTTTAGCTTAGAACATCCACTGCATATAGCAATGCATTGACTGCATAAAATTCACCTGAAGTAATGGCAGGCTTGTCAGGTTTGCCTCACCTGAACCAGCACTGCTGAAATACCTTCTTAGAACTCCTAGAAATTAAAAATAATCTGTTCCTCCACAGTGGGCTTCTCAGATAGATAAAAGGGCCAAAACACATGAGAGATAGAAATTCACTCTGCCAGTCCTGGATTGACACAATTTCATAAACAGAGGCCCGAACCTGTACAGTAGAAACACTGAAAAAGATAAAAGTTGATAAAGAGTTAGTAAGGTAAGTAGGAATGTGGGCAAGCACAGCTTCTCCCCTGACTGCAAAACATAGGGAATTTTGCCTTCCTTTTCTTTATTTGATGAAGCTGAACTCTCTCAGCTCCCCATCCTCCTTGGATGCTGCAATGTAAGCTCCCTCTGCTTATTAGCTGCTTGGACTATATTCTTCCCTAAGCAGAAGGGATGCTGGCTTGGCAGAGTTACAAGGAAAACTGGCCTCTCTGTAATGAAGAGCTGGCAGTACTGAGTGAAGAGAACAGAATGACTCACATTGACTCTTTCGCTAATGAAATAATTTAAATAAGTCTGTTTTCCCTTTTATTAAACAGGAGAGAAATCAATAATAGTTGATTGCCATTCCTATCCATTACGCTATTTCTATAATGAACCCATGCATCTGAACTTGAAGTAAGGCAGTTAAGAATACCAAATGTGTTAATAACAAAAAAAAAGTTTTAGCGGTAAGTAAATATCGATAAATGGGCATTCCATCTCACTGTTGCTTTTAATTGACACTTATGCTACTTCTTTAAGCAGTCTTAAAATGTAGACACAAATTAGTTGCTAAAAAGACAGATGTGGCAGTATATGGATCAATAACATGTACTGATCACCTTCAAATAAAAATCCACAACTATATTACTTGATTAATAGAATAACTGTTTTATTCACTTTTCCTGGCATGGATTTGTATAGGTTCTTGACATACCCTTCCCTAGTTTACCCTGATGTAATTTAATTATTTTGCCATTACAGATGAAAGCAAAGCCTGACCACTTGAGACAGCATCTGAGGACAGAGATTCCCCGTAACATTAATTTATTTAGGCAAGGAACAATATATGATGCTCTTTCCTTTCCTTGTTTTTATGTGCTTATGTTCTGTAGAAGATATGATAGCTTACCAGATGGTAAGATTGAGAAGTAGCAATCTTAAAAATATTCAAACAATTAACCTTCGTCACTTTTTTTTTTCCTTTCAGAAATATCTGAACTGACAAGTTCTGAAGGTAGGACTGAACTACAGGAGAAGAGTGAAACTTTCAGAAGCTTGCAGGAAGTTACTTTTAAATTCAAGTGTATGACAGCTCCCTATGATGCCCCACTAGTAGGGCTACAGACAGAAAGAGAAGAAAATAGTCTTCTGTCTTACAGAATCAACTACCCCCCACACACACATCTGTAGTTTTCTCTCACAAAATACGAGCAAAGGTTATACACATAGATATAAAACAGGAGGGGATGGCTTAATCCATCAGATGAGCATTTCTCTTAAAGAACAGCAGAAATAGAAATTCAATGATAGGATGAGATTGCTTACCTAAGTAGGAGGTGTCTCCCACAAATGATAAAGTTGAATTTAATCTGAAAAGATTTTTTAGTATTCTACTGCACTCCTTTCTAACTTTCTTCCAGAATGATATTCCTGAGGCATTACCATACATAATGTATAAATGATCTCTGCTTAGCATTACATTTATTGCAATATGAAGTATTTAAAAGTTCATCATATGCTACCTCATAGAGACGTACTGGGACAAATTTTAAAATATAGGTCCCCTAGATGACTGTAGAAGAAATTCTGTTGTGCATACAAATGAATGCTTAGAAAAAGCTGCCAACGTAACCTAAATCTCTGCAAAAGCAGAGCAACTTTACTTTTATCCTATAGATAGGGTCAAATTGCAATGCTTGTATCTGCCCCCTTCATGTCACGGCATTTAAAATCCAATCCCAGAGAAAGAAGTTTGAAGGAGATTTGGATCTGAACATTTTTCTAGGGACAGTTTTGAGTTTTAATATCATTTCCATCCAAATTATCTGTGGAAAGTTTTCCAGCCTTCAGAGTGGACTTACTTTCAAATGACTTTTTAGCATTCTGGTATCAATATAAAACCAGGAAGATTTCAAGGTTCAAACAAGAAATTTAAAGCACAATACTAGTAATGTCATATTAGAATAGAAGTAATAATGCCTTGATAATAATAGCATCTAAAATACAAATTATGTTCATGCATTTAGGAGATTGCTTATTGCTAAAGCTTTTCTCATGAAGGTCGTGCGTCATTACCAACACTGCTACAAAAAACATGCAAAAGAACCTATATATGCAAAATGAATTTTAAAATGCAATATTTAAAACTGAAATATACAGTGTATTTCAGGTTGAGAACTTGAGTACAGAACAAATTTCTGTCTTGCTCCTTGTTTTGCAACCTTTGTGTATTTGTAGAATATGCTACACTTTTGAAAGGGATAATGTCCACAAGCTGGCCCTGCTCCCAAGTGCATCATTGCTAAACTTGTTGATTTCCATAACAGCTATTTCAGACTTCCCACATTGAAAACTAAGATCACAATCAGGAAAATTCATTCTCTTTGACAAAAACTAAGTTTAGTGATTCTTCCCACTGAGTTCAGTCAGTTTGCCTGAGAAAAAATGAAAAGGTAATGAAAATTAAAGTAATGGCTTCACAATTTAGCTCCAATGTAATAACCAATCTGCTCTAATTTGTCAACTAAATTCTTCCTTTACATACTTTAAATCAGTCTTAGAATAAGCTCTCTCTCTATAACCTACACCATGTAACACAACATTAGGTTATATCACATGTGGAAATAGAAGCATCCATCAATTTCTGTCACAAAAAAATGTACCTGTCTTTTAAAGATCTAGGTGGAAAGTTATCATTTGAGTAACTGTCTGTGGAATGTAACTTTGCAAGACACCATTTTTGTGCTTTTTCTTTTATATTAGAAATAATAGCACACACAGAGGTATTAATGAGCATCTGGCACAGTTCTTTTTAAAAGGGATAACTTCTTTTATCTGGAAAACTGATGAAACATCTCATGCATCTTTCAGCCAATAAAGAACACCTTCAAGTCAAATGAGCATTACGCTCTGGTAATTTGCTGTCGTACTTGAATTATCACACCTGAAAGATTACATATAACTTTATATTCTTTTCAGCCAGCCTTAAACAATTAAATTGAAAAAGAGGAGAAAGACAACTAGTCAGATATAGTTATTACAAAGTTGGGATTAAACACCACTGGCAACCAAAACATCTCTTGGACACAAGAATACCTGGAAGATCCAGTTCAGGTATGTACATACGCACACAGCAGTCCCTAAACAATTCCAGTGAAGTCATTGAGTCTGTTAAGATGCATCGGCATAAATAAACTAAGCAAAAAGAGAAGAAACCTATAATTGCTTCCACTTCATCCTTTTCTCAGAAACCAAATATCTCGCCTGTCTGTCTTTCTTTCTTTCTGTTTTCTGCATTCCCAACACAATACTACAACCTAAAGTCCAAAAAAACTTTCCTAAGCCATATATATTCCCAATCACAAAAGATAGGAACACGTTCTCTCACTTTAATTCTGACTGGCTATTGAAAGTTTTGGCCTCCTAATAAAACAGCAAATCCATTTCACTGGAGTAAATTTCCCAGCACAACACACTTTAAGAATGTGACTGCCACTTACACAAATAAATGACCTGCATCTGACATTCTTTTCATCTACCCAAAACCAGTTTCTAATTTATTTTCATGTACAGTGAAAATTCAGTCACAGTGGCACATGAACTTATTATGTGGAAACATATCCAGATACTCATTCAGCACAGCTGCCTTTGATGTAAGTGAAAGTTTCGACCAACTGAGAAATAATAACAAAATTATTCATTGTTAAATCTTCAGGCTCAGATTTTAGATACCAGGATAAAACAGATGATCTTTCCAAGCAATATGCTGGTTAAGGAGATTTTTTGAACAAGATACTTCTACTGGAACAGAAAATTCAGAAAATTTGGAAGAGACTGCCTTGACTATACAGTCTCTCTATGTGATGTAATTATTTGTGTTGGTAATCTCTTTCATGAACTGATCAAGCTCCTCCTAAAAACTAGTTTGGCTTTTTCCTGCCAACTAAAAGGCTATTCCAGAACCTCATTTGTCTGATGATTATAAAGCATGTTCTGACATCCAGCCTCAATACAGTCTCTGAAAGTTTATATATACTTATTCCTTCACTTAAACAGTTCTTCTTGCTTAGTGTTGAGTTTCCTGACATATTTATAGAGTGCAGTAACCTTCTCTCACTTCCATTTGCTAGTCTAAACAAGCCAAGCCTTTTAGTGTCCTCTTGTTAGATAGAATGAATGAAGGACAGAAAGCTGATTATGAGACAGACAGAAACTGGAGCTCTATCTTTAGTGCCCTGGCTGGCATACTGGAGAATTATGTTTTACATTACTCTTTTTGCCATCTCGACAAAGGAGCCTCAAGTAGACATATATCTACCTCTGAGAAGATTCCAAGCCAGAATGCCTCTTCTTTTCTTAACAGTATGCCACATATTCCCCATCATGCAACAACGTACCAAATCGGAAAACCTCACCTTTATAAAATTAAGTTACCTTCATGAAATTGAACAGATATTTTTATTTAATAATAAGGCTCAAAAATTGTGAAAAATGGGTGTGGACAGGCATTAATAAGACACACGCTTTTATATATAAAAGGAAATTTAAGATTTTGCATGTTAAAAGAAGTCATTATCATGTGAATTCTTCTATAAATTAATAAATACACAGAAAATGAGTTCCAGTATTTCCCAATTGGGAATGTGATAAGGCAAGAGAAGAGAAGAGGTGAAGTGAGTATGTCAGCACCAGCAAGACAAGAAGAGCGGGTTTTGAGGAAGAAATTAAAGATGCCTGAAATACAAGAAATGCTTTGCTACGCTGAACATAAGAGGTAGCCCAGAGAAACAAATACAGATGAGCCTGTGCAGGTGAGACAGAAACGAGGCAAGAGTACAGTGGAAGCAGTCAAGGTCTTAAATAACAATGTAGCAAGTGTAATTTGCTTTGAATACGGCTTGGGCAGATTGAATTTTACCCAAAAAGTAAGATGGGGCAAATAAATCAATGTAGAAAATAGCTGTAATCGTTTTTGAACACCTGCTGAGCTCTAAAATTAGCTTGCATTCACCACAGAATATTGCTGTTCACCACTGAACAAAAAGAAACGTCACCTTGTCTGCTACGTTCTTCCCTAACAAGGTTAACTCATTTATTTTATCTGCCTGACATGCTTTCTGAATCCATCACAGAAACAGTTAATGATCTGCCATTAGAAACCTTCAAATGGCCAGAGGGATATCAGTGGAGCCAGATTTTGCCCTTACTGCTAGTCTGCAAATCTTCTGTTAAAACGTTCTTCAGAAAGTACTGATTAATCCAAACTATTCCATTTCCCAGGAACATACCAAATTTGACTGAACTTGTCTCTGATGAACAGGATTTAAGAATATAAGAGGGTAAGAAGAAGGCAACTCACAGAGAAGTCATTCACAATAACCTATAGTCCAGCAGTGACAGAAGTCACCGGTTAGCGAGAACAGTCCAACATTTTCTAACCAACAGCCCAATTGCCATTTTCATACATCTATATAGCTACATACAGTCCCCTGGCTCTGAGGCCAGCCAGCACGACACAGCTTGCGTCCACATGGCTGAAGTCTCTCACACTCTAGAAAAGTACCTCTGAACTGCCTGCTGGGAACAGTCCGTCCTCCGTGTGAACCTCCCTGCAATGACTGCGGGCCAAGAAGGAAAATTGTAGTTGGCCCTGGGACTATGGAGAGTAATCGTAAGGAAAGTCCTCAGGAGTGTTTTGATCACCAGATTATTCTACTTTCTTGAGAACTCTGTCCTATAAATGTGTCTCAGTGTCTGTTGCAAAAATAAAACAGAAGAAAAAAAAAATCTTATCAATTCAGGAATTATTTTCTTCCCCATTTCAAGCAGTTTCATAGCATAAGAAAATTGTTTCCCACTCAATCTCTATCCATCCAAAATCAGTCTTTGAGCCTTTTGCTTTAAAGTATTCCAACTACATGAAGGAAAAGTGAAGGAAAAGTTCTTAAATGGTTATTGCAGCATTTGCCAATACAAGTTTCATTTTGTCCCATATGTTACTTTCTCTTTCCAGGTCTGCCTGCTTTCAGTAGTTTATTTACTCTGTCAAACTAGTAAAATTTCTTTTATCCATATTAAACACTTGAGGTTTTTCAGGCTTGAGAAAAGAATGTTGACAGGGGAGGTAATAGTTATCACCTATTTGAAAGCTACTGCAGGAACATGGGTAAGAAATTGTTCTCCCCTATTCACAGTGGAAGGGACAACATGTAATGGACCTACAGAGAAAAAAGCCTTTAGATCAGACACCAGAAAAATCTTCCAACTTAAGCACTGGAGTGCTGCATTTCCTTTGCTGCAGATTTATGTAAAAAAGTTGGACAAACAGGAGTTGGGAGGATATACTGGGTACAGGTTACCCTGCCTGCAGGCAGAGAGGCAGACTAAGATGAGCTCTTGAGATCTGTCTGCTATAGTAAATTCTACTGTTTCAGGGATGGTATTTATACACATAGCGAGTTGAAGCAGACAGTGGCCACGCAGACCTATTAATTTTTCATGACAACAAAGAGACAACAGAAATATCTCAGGGATCAATGTCTTCTTTCTCCTGAACCAGTGCTGAAAGTCTCTCTTGCAAGATTCTTTTCTTTAGAGGCAGTAATGGAAAACCTCATTGACTTTTCTGCATATTCCAGCTACGAGAATTTCCTGTTTTCAAGGACCCTGAGACCACAGCTCCTTATGATTTTCCTCTCCTTTAGAAAAGCCTGCAACAGCATTACATACTGTCCTGATCTTAGTTAGGAAAAGTTACTTTAAATGCTAATTAGCACACTTAAGCTCCAACTATTGATTGGAGAACTTTTATTCTTTAAAGTGATAAATTGAAGTAATTTTTAAGTAAAATAAGCATCTGAATTACCTTTTTAAATTGTGATGCCCCAACTCTAAAACCTCTCATGCATAATATATTTTTCAAAGTAAACAATGAGGATGATACAATGTTATCTACATATTGCCATTACTTTTAATAATAATAAGTCAAACCGTTAGACTGAGTGCAATAGGAGACACATATTGAACAATTTAATCTATCTGGGTTGTGATCCTTTCATGGTCAGTTTAATACAAAGATACAGCATCAGTTCATCCCCTGTGGTTGAGTAATTGGAGAATGGACAAGGAGACTTTGCAAGACAAGGCAAAGCAATGCAATTTTGACAAAGTAACCTACATCTAAAATTACATCTCTGTAAACCACTTTTAACACTGAAAAGCAAAACAAAACCAATGTGGATTGCTATACAGAATGCACCTTTGGAAGTTACGCCACTTAGCTGTAACTCCAAGACATATTGTTTGAAAGCCAAACTCAAACAGTAAACCACAGAACAGATTCGGGCATAAATCATTTGGATATAAAAGCTATGGCACAAGTTAACGAATGCATGCATCTGATGTAAAGACAGGAATTAATCTAGAAATCCCTTAGTAGAAAGGGTATGGCTTCCTAGCAGTCTTGAAGATTTATCACAGAACAGTTAAACAGGAAGTTTTTACTAGGAAAAGAAACAACCTGGAAATGTTCCCCCGAGGAAGGCAGTCTGACCTAACAGCCACCATGTCCTATCGACCTCCAGGTGCCTGCTTCTGAAAGTCAGTTCTCTAGGTGCTGAGCATGTCAAGCAGAGCACCATCATGCATTAAGGATAAGCAATATTAGGGCACATTTACTACCTTTGCACAAGCCCTTCCTGCTTATGTAGCCCCAGGGAAGGAATTGCTTACCAAATAAGGAATTAGCAAAAGACAACAAGGATGACAAAACATTACCTGTCATTGCCTTCTTTTCATCACTGGTGAGTAACCTGAAAATTGTATCCCCATTGACAGTAAAATTCTGACAACTGCAGTCAAGACTGATGAGATGAATTAAATGCAAAGGTATGCTTTGCTTCAAAGGCACCATTTCATTTTAAGCACCAGGAGCACAGCGGATTGCCAATTATTACTGCTCGAAGTATTCTGTCCTTCTGCATTAGACAACACTGAAAAGAGAGTTCTTGCACATAGTTCTCACTACACATTTTAAAAGTTAGCTATCCCTACTGGCCAACATCTTTCAGTTCGCTGTCTCAGGAGATGTTACATACTATGAAAGCATAATGGCTCATGACAGAACCACTCAGCATTGCTTCTGGTCTCTCTCCCTGTAACAATTTGGCTTATGGTATTTCCCTGACCTGGTCGCTTCCTGTTTGTAGCAACTAAGTACCCCCAAAAGGAAATAGCATTTTACACCTCATATGTTTTCACCAGTCACAGAAATATGAGCTGCAAAGGAAAATAACATGAATACCAAAAATTACATGAGACAGGTAGCCTACTGAAATGTCAGGATCAGTCAGCATTGCAGCGTGGTCTACGAGACCTGCTTCTGTCCATCAGCCTTGGCATTAGAGCTCAATTTCTGCTCTTTTTGTAGCAATAAACAGTTTATCATTTCCCCCCGATTAATCAAGTTCCACTGTGAATGCTATCTATGTTTCTGGAACAATTTCAATTTTTTAAAATATTGTCGCTGCACACACATTCTGTGATTACCTAAGTATTTCACTACAAAATAGGAGAAAGGCTGCTAACACTGAAGAGAAGACCAATGTACAGGTCTACTGTGGGGAACCAACTCTCCCTATAATTCAAGTGCAGCTGTTAAAAAATAACCATTTGTGTATTATTCTCATCTGGAACATGTTAAGTCTGAACTTTTTCCCAGTTCCATTCCAACAGTTATGGATTCATTTCTTGTCATTTGCTGTGCTCTTTACAATTTCTGTCAGAAAAATGATGTATTTGAAATTGAAAGCCTCATGTATTTTGTAGATTATCATTGTGAGCTGCGCTGCTTTGACCTTTTCAGTATGCTCTAATTTCATTTGCTGCCATGGCTATTTGGGTTCTTCTCTTCTGTCTCAGGCTTTCTAAACTCCAGGTAACAGACAAGAATGGCCAACCAGTCAAACCAAAAAACTTTTAAAATTAAATTTCAAAGTATAATAAATAAAGATCACTATACTTCACAACAGAAACCCTGTGTTGAAATTTGGGTGCTCCATCCCAGCATTCAAGTTGATGGTGAACACAGTGACTGGTACCAGGTGAATCTATTCATCCGGCAAAACTTGTAATGCAAAACACGACTAACCCATTTCAGCTACAACACTAAAACTCTGTCCCCATCCACTTTGAAATACTAAAATGGCATTAGAAGTAGTCACAACTTTGTCTCTTTTTGGGCATAGGTTCTTGCCCTATTTCAAACAACTCACAAGAGAATCTGTCCATGGTATTGACTGAGTCTCTTTTTCAGAGAAGTGAAGTTTATATTAATAAGACAGGGGAGATGCCTTGACATAAGAGGATAAAAAAAAAAAAACCCAAACCAACAATTATGAAAATTAAAGGACTTGAAGAAACATGAGTATAGATCCATGCTTTGTAACTTGAGCTTTAGGTTGCTGTTATTTTTTAAACAGACTCCTTATTAATAACAACATATTTGACATTTCCGGAGTATCAGCTTTACCATTCGTTTTCATTGAATAAATAAATTATTTTACCTTTTCACCTTTGAATATATTATTAACTATACCGTTGATCTTTGCCATTCTCTGTAAAGTTCATAACATTAACATAGTTGTATAAGACAAGCACACAATTTCTAATATTGCTAAAAGCATGAATGTTCATTCATTCTACAAATTGCAGCAGTTGCTCAATTATTATTATATTATTTTTAAAAAGAATTGTCCTTTCTTTTTGTAAGATAAAAGGCCCAAAATGTGGCATAAGACAGCACGGCTCTCTAGACACCCACTGCTTGATTCAATATATCACATTTAGAAATATTAATATGAACAAAAGGAGTTCAATGCCTTCATTCCCTATTTTACCTTTAAAGCAAGGCTCAATACATCACTTCTCCAGGGAGTGAGGAAGGTAATACACTATGAATCACTGGAAAACATATTTATCAGAGAATGTTCACTCTTTCCACAGAACATACTTCAAAGAAGTCATTACACCTTGTTTTCATTGTCTTGCATCATTAACATCCGGTATGATTTTACAGCCCTTTGCTTTACTCTAGATGTACTATCAGCATATCTTAGCGCAGGACAAAGTAGACCAGCGTTTTGAAGACACTGCAGAAGATGGTAAAGAGTTGCCTTGATCGAGAAAGTCAGCGGTCTCTAGATGGAAGTCAGAAGGGAGCGATAAACAGAGTAAGAAAAAGGAGAAGGGGGACACTCCCAAAACCGACCAAGCTGTGATATTCATTTGTAAGCAGAAGACAGGGACTCTGAAAACGAAGTGATGTGTTGAAAACCTTTTTATTCATCCCTAAGTGTATCACATCATTCTCTACATTTGCCAAACTACCATATTTTGCCACAGTCACATCATAGTCATCACTTCACAAGAGGTAAAAAGGAAAAAGGGAAGCATCTATTTTAATTTTCAGCAACGAAACAAGTGTTTGATCTTCTGACAAATACTTAGCTTCTGACAAATACTTTAGTAACTCTCCTGAGTTACTTAATACAATAAGATGACCACAGTTTGTTAGAGATACAGTATGCCTGCCACAGGTAGTTATTTTTCGGTAACTT
Source organism: Anarhynchus alexandrinus (assembly GCA_008711295.1). Classification (NCBI taxonomy): domain Eukaryota; kingdom Metazoa; phylum Chordata; class Aves; order Charadriiformes; family Charadriidae; genus Anarhynchus; species Anarhynchus alexandrinus. Next base: position 1,061,297 of record VUYV01000177.1, on the reverse strand, counting down.
TCTGTTCGCTTATTCAATAAAATGATTTATTTCTGATAGAGGTACATCAGGAATTCTTGGAACCAGTTGCAAATTTGTGTAAACATGTCCTACAGAAAAAGAGCTCTTGGAGTTCTCCAATTAATGTGCTTAAAGAGGCTGTGGTAAATAAATAAAGTGAGAGGAAAGCAGCTCAATTTTTTGCATTTGGCAAACTGTTTTTCATGTTTGTGCTTTTGTGGGGTTTGGGTTTGTTGAGTGGTTTTGGGGATTTTTTAACATTCATCTGAAACTTTTCAGAATATGCCAGCACTTACAAAATTGAAAGTATGGCTTAGGTTTTGGTCCCTGCGTGACTTTCATTTTTCTATGCTAATGTAGGCTATCCCACAGGCAGATCATATGGCTCCCTAGAGCACAGATGGGAAGAATATTCATTTCACTGAAGAGGAGTCTGTTTTGGTTTTTTATTTTAGAAAATTGGAAACCAAGGATTTTATGTAATCATACAGATATCACATAGCAAGATTATCGAAAGATTCTATTAACTTAATTTAATCAAAAATTCAAGGCAATACTTAGTGTTTGTTGAAATGTCTTACTATCACCTTTTTTTTCAGTCCAGAAACTACACCTTAGTCATGTATCTCCTAAAACAGTCCTGAGAGCAATTCTGAACATAAAGAAAAGTGGTGATGGATGAACTGTCTTCATGACTACTGCTATGATGAAGTATAGACATAGCGCTGGAAGTTCAGCTCAGTATATGCATTTTGTGGAAAGGAGAAAGATCCCACCCTGGCTAGTGAGGAAATTTACCTTACTGGAGAAAAATATGCTTCACTGTTATCAAGGGTATAATGAACACAACTAATGCTTTCATGCATCATGCTTTCATATGAAGGAGGAAAGTGAGACAGCTGCAAATGAACATGACAAAAGTAAATGTATTTGTACCTGAATTTTAAATAAGGGTACATCTGTGCATGCAGGAGGAGGAGGGAGAGAAAGAGGTCACAATGACCAAAGAGCGAAAAGCCAAACAAAGGGAAGGTCTGACAGAAATGAGATGAACAACAAAGATTAAAAGAGTGATTGAAAGTGAAAATTTCTTTCATATTACAGTGTGAGGAGAAGAGAGATGAGGAAAAGAGGAAAACATTAATAAGGGGTGGAAAAATGGGACACCATGGATTATCTGTGAGGAGGAAAGGGGAAGAGTGAAACAAAACAAAAAAAAACCCACAAGGTTGAGAGCATGTGGAGGTATGAGAAGAAAACAGCACAAAGGTAGAGTCCCTTAAAGATATAATTACTTAGCAAAAAAGCTTAACAACAGCATGAGTAACAAAATAATAGAAAGAATGAGCCATGTAATATGAAAGTAGAAATAAGCCTAGAGAAGGGACAGCTAGAACTGGCACCCATCTGGCCATTTGGGCCATGAAGTGCCCATAGGCAGCTCTGCTGGTGAGTGGGGAGATTACGCGAGGGATCCAACTGTACCAACTCTCTTCATAGCATCTGTTAACACGTTACATGAGGCACAAAACAACTAAAACCAGTTGTAGATATAGTCCATTGCATTCACTGGATAAAACACTGATGTGAGCTCTTCCTGGTTTATGCTGTTAACAGGTCAATGTCTCTATGTTCGAATTCATTTTTACCACGCAATGCAGAGCTGAGATCCTGATTCCGACAGGAGCCAACAAAACTTTCACCACAGACTGCAGTGGGGACAGAATACCAGCAAGGTAACCATATAATGAAGTGGTTTTACCTCTAAATGCAGTTCAGAGGAGAATAGTATGATCTTCTCTTACCTAGAATTTCAGCATGTTTCTTCTGTGACCCAAATATTTTTTGTAGCTCTCCTGAGACCAATATCTTTTCAAGAGCAGTCTAAATGCTGTACTAGGACTTACATAAAATATTCTTAAATTATAATAAATGCTACCTCATATTTTATACCTGCTGTGCTTTGTGCTGCCCAAGCATCTCTGCTGCCCACTATTCACACCACGTACCTTCAGGTTATCTCATTTCTCTTCTGATAATCAGATAGTGCTTTGAAAGGGTCAGCCATAATGACTACCTCACCCCCAGGAGCGCTTCTGCAAGTGGTTCCGGTGTTTGCACCGAGACATTGATTTGACTGCTGAGCTCCAATCTAACTAATCTAACTTTTAAAAACCTCCTCAAAGCAATGTTAAAAAACTGAATACTAATTCCTTCACAGAACTAAGTGTCTTAGATGTAAACTACCTCAACTGCAGTTGCAAGAGTTCAGCAGTTCTGGAAATCAGGTTCAGCTTCTTATTAGCTGATGAGTAACAGATTAATGTATTAAGGTGACAGAGCCAGATTTTGCTGTTCTCAGTATAATCAGAAGCAGA